>CANTUR010000553.1:0-600000 GCA_947683625.1 Mallotus nudiflorus
AATTCCATAGACATAGACCTCATTTAAAGATTCTAATCTAGAAAAAGAATTGATAGCGTGTACTTCTGTTGTATCAATTATCATTTCAACGATCAACTTCCCCCATAATGATATCTATACTACCTAGTATTGTCATAATATCAGCCAATTTCATTCTTTTAACTAATTCGGGAAGAATTTGCAAATTGATAAAACCGGGCGGGCGAATTTTCCACCTCCAGGGAAAACCACTCTGATCCCCTATCAGAAAAATCCCCAATTCCCCTTTTGGGGCTTCGACTCTCACATAAAGTTCTTGTTTCGGTAATTCAAAAGTAGGAGAAGTTTTCTTACTAATGAATCGATATTCGAAATCGTTCCATTCCGGATCCTTTTCAAAACGTCGGGTTTCTAAATTCTCATAAGGCCCCCCCGGAATTCCTTCCAGAGCCTGTTGAATAATTTTTATAGATTCCATCATTTCACCAATTCGACTAAATAACGAGCTAATGAATCTCCTTCTTTTTGCCACTGGACTTCCCAATCAAATTCGTTGTAACACTCATAATGATCAACTTGACGAAGATCCCATTGTACTCCAGAAGCTCGTAGCATTGGTCCTGATAAACCCCAATTTATTGCTTTCCTCCGCACCAACAATACCTACTCCTTCAACTCGTTCTAAAAAAATAGGATTTTGCGTAATAAGTTTTTGATATTCAGCAACTCCTGTTAAAAAATAATCGCAAAAATCCAAACATTTATCTATCCATCCATGAGGTAGATCGGCCGCTACTCCCCCCGATACGAAAATAATTATGCATCATTCTCATACCGGTGGCAGCTTCGAATAAATCATATACTAACTCTCTCTCTCTAAAAATATAGAAGAAAGGGGTCTGTGCACCAATATCTGCCATAAAAGGACCAAGCCATAACAAATGAGAAGCTATACGACTCAATTCCAACATAATTACTCTGATATAGCTAGCTCTTTTAGGGTTTGGATTTATGTAACTAGTCTATTACTTGTTTGGATCTTATTTCCCTTCAATTAATTAATTATCTGTCAATTTTATAAGTTATTAATAATTGTTCTTGTATTTAATTTTAAGTTTGATTAAATACTTTTTTTTGGGTAAATTAGAGACAACCAAAGTTGCATGATTTATCGACTCATACATTTATGAAACTTGGGAACCTCAATCACGAAAGTAGATGAATCCTTCATGGAGTAATAAATCACTAAGGAACTTAATGAACCCTAGTTAATTAACATGACCATGAAAATAGGTTATAATTAACTTTGGTATTCTTAGATGAACTTGAAAGAGACTCTAGGAAATTTGAGTGATTTACCCTTGACTGAATTGATAAATTGAATTATGAAAAGATTCTATAATTCGAGTAATAGCTAATGAAGCAAATTCGGGCTCTACTCTTTAATTACTAAATTTGATTAAGAATCATCTCAGCTTTTGATTTCCTTTTCTAGCTAATTAATTTAATATTTTATTTCAATTATTTAATCTTATTAGATTATGGAAAGACTATTAGGGCTATTACTTGGTATTAATCTCCTCGAGGGAATGATACTTTTACTTGAATCTATACTACTTATTGCGAACCGTACACTTACGAAATTTGTCCAACAAGTGTTTGGCTATCACGACCCAAAACAGGGGCCATGACCGGTGCTAGGGAATGGAAATTCTTTCGAATCCGGAACCCGTAGCAAGCCTAAAAATAAAATAAACATGCGATAATAATAATAACAATATCAAATGCAGCGGAAATGAAAATCATAAATATCACAATAGTATTTTCACCAACTGGATTTAAGTTAAATCTCATCTCATATATATATATAAATCTTTTAATACAAATCCAGTTCACATGATACAATATCTCACATAAATAAAATACATAAAATCCCACAATTTAATTTACAACTATTGCAGTGTCTAGATTATAAAAATAAGACTCAAGTAAGCAGTTTACACAAGGAAGCCGGGGCGGAAGAAATCCAGCGTATAGGCCTGCTACTGAGGTCTGAAGATATTGACTCTCCTGAAAAATAGTCAACGGAGGGGAATCAGACCTCACTGAGTTAATTACTATAATATATATACATGCATACTAAATGACAATGCATACAGTCAACACTATATATATCTAATATGTATAAATACAGGCAAATTCACACAGATGCAGTAAAAATCATTTTTATATATTTTATTGAAAATCACAGTTTATGAAGGATCAAATAGAACCCTATGATATCGAAACCTCAATCAGTGTTAGACAACACTCTAGCCATACAGGCTCACTTAATCCAAAATATATCCACTTAATCCATTTAGACAGTAGACTGGCCCCGAGACACTAAGTCAACCGATCTCCAGCAATCTGACTGCCAGTGTGATTGGCCCCGAGACACTTGGTCAACCGAGCTCCAACAATCACACCTCCAAACCACATCTCACACATCAAATAATCACATTCAATCAATATCCACAAATAGTTAGTAGTATAGCCTATTTGCTATAAGTGTACCGGTACGTACTCGGTCCTAGTGCTGCCCACTAGGTAGCACGTTCTATTGATATCCTTCATTAATAATATAAATCATTCATTCACAAATAAATGATGCATGAATTTAAATAAAATAGCAACATAAACCATATATATACTGGAAATATACCAAAAGTAAACCAGGTATATTTCGAGTATATATATGTCAAATGAATCCAATCAAATTATAAATTAAGCTAGAAATATATTTAAAAATATTTTAAATATAATTTATTAACAAAACATGCATATAATTTAATATATACCAAAAATATACTTAAATACAAATCACATTATTTATGCATTTTAATCAAAATAAAACATATATTTCTAAATCATGCATCCTAAAGCATATATATATAGTATAGTAACTCACAAATTAGTGCGCTCCACGAGATGGATCCGATGGGCCTGGTCCACTAGCCCTTGGTCTCGGCGCAACTAAACAAACAATAAATAACCGACATTAGAATAAACCTAACAGAAAATCCTAAAATTTGATCTAGAGTATTTAACACAGAATTGAGATTAGGGTTCGACCGGACATCACGTTTTACGAGAATTCTACCGAAAATTCGACAGAACCTCCCCTGTAAAATGAACATCTCTCTACTCAAAGAGTAGAGCCGACCCTGCAAAGAAATACACTTCGAAAACAAGCTCAACACCCAATCACAACCCCTCGGTCGGACTCCAAACTACAATCTACCGACCGGGGTCCACAAACACAGAACAATTCCAGAAATACCAAAAATACCCTTATCTCATAGAAATTCATTTTATAAATAGAAATTACATAATTAACCTTAAAACACTATAAAAACCGATAAAAACTCATTTTATTAGAAAAATCGTATATTATATATATAATTGAAAATAATTCACAAAAAATAGTTTTAATTAGTTAAAAATACCAAATAATTTGTAGAAATCATTTTTATACCTTAAATAACTATTAAAACCAATTAAATTACAATTTTAGCCAATTTCGTGTAAAATTACCAAAATGCCCCTATATATATAAATATACTAAAATTACTTCAAAAATTCACCAAAATTTATACAATTATCCAAAATTAATTTTCTCAACATATTTATCAATAATATCAATAATTAAACTCAATTAACTAATTAATTTCAATTAAAACACAATTAACCCTAATTTCCCAAAATTACATAAACTTAAATAATTCAAAATAAATACATAAAAATTCCAAATAAATTCCTATAATTCATTTCAACACCTAATTTAACCATAAAACACAATTTCATAATTTATTTAATTAATTTCCGAAAATCAGAAAATAATATTAAAATATTCAAAAATACCCAAAAATCAAAATAATCTCCAAAAATTCCACAAAAATTCATACATGTAGATTAAGCTAGGATCAATATTTGTGAAGGGAGTTTTCATGAATCAATCAATTCGAAGCTCAAAAAAATCAAAAACCCTAATATGGCCGAAATTGAAAATTCGAAACCTAAGCAAATCAAGACCAATTAAGCTCAAACCAAAGCTAGAATCACACTCACCGGAGCTCAAGGAGAAGAAAGAGACCGGCGGTGTCAAAAATGGTGGCCGGAATCGTGGTCGACGGCGACGAGAGGAAGTTTCGGCCAAATGGGGAAAATGGGGCTTGCCAGCGCCAGGGAAGGAGCTTGGGGCAGCGGAGCAGCTGGCTGAGGAAGGTGGAGCTACTGGCGACACACCGATGGTAGGTGGTCGGAAGTTACAGCGGGAGGGGGGAAGGATCGGGCACGGAGAAGGAAGAAGAAGAAGAAAAAAAAAAGAAAAGGAAAGAAAAGAAAAGAAAAAGAAAAGAAAAAGAAAAATAAAAATAAAAATAAAAATAAAAAAAATAATTTTAATAAAATATTTGAAAAAAAAATCACATCCACACACTTAATATTTAATATTTTAAAATTAATATTAATTAAAAATAATTAAATAACAATAGAACAAATAATTAATTAATAAAATATTAGGGTAATATATTAAACCATAATTAGATAAATAATTACACGTATACCCGGTGTTTAGTATTTTAAAAATATGTATGACTTCATGCAAGTCTGAAAATATGTTTAAAATAATTAATAATAAATTATTTACGTGAAAATTTCCCCGAAAATGCAAGTCCTGGGAAAATTTTACGTAAAGCACTGTAAATAATACACAATAATTAAAATAGGTTTTAAATACATATCAACTCGTAAAAATATCATAATTTATATACGGAAATTATTAACACTGCATATCCCGGTACAATATAAAAATATTTAAAAACACGGGATATTACATTGGCGTCGTTGCTAGGGAGATCGACAATACCAATATTAGTGCACTTTTTATTTCTATTAGACTAATATATTTATTTTTGTTTATTTAATTTTTCTTTTCTTTTTCCTTTCAGGTACTTGACTCTTGTTTATGCAAATAAGATAAAAATGTCTTGAACTAAAGAAAGTAAATCCAGAGATAAAAAAAAAGCTAGCAACAAGAACCGTAAAGAGAAAAGAGAAAGAGATATAAGTATGGTTGGACAAGGAGCTCAAACAAGAGCTTTAAAGGAATATAGGATTCCTAGTCTCACAGGAAGCCAAAACTGTATTATGAAGCCAACCATCAATGCTAACAATTTTAAGATAAAACTTACATACATTCATATGGTTTCACAACATTAGTTTAATGAACTAACATCAAAAGACCCTAATGCTCATCTAGCCTCTTTCCTCAACATTTACGGCAGTTTTAAGATTAATGGAGTGAGTACTGATGTTATTTGCCTCCGGTTATTCCTATTCTCATGAAGGGATAAGGCAAAATTATGGTTGGGATCTTTGGCACCAAATTCCATTACCTCATAGGATACATTTTCTAAGGCCTTTCTCACTAAGTACTATCTACCTAAAAAGACCACCAAATACCGCCAAGACATTGCTAGATTTAAGCAACAACCTAGAGAATATCTCTATAATGCTTGGGAGAGGTTTAAAGATTTACAAAGACATTGTCTGCACTATAGGATTCCAGAGTGGCTACTCATGTAGACTTTCTACCAAGGATTGTCTGAATCCCTATAGATTACTATTGATGCTACTGCACAGGGCTCTTTTATGAGCAAGACATTAAATGACACATATGCACTCTTAGAGAAGATGGCATCCAACAATTATCAATGGCATAAGAGTGCAATCAACCTAGGAAAGTAGCAAGAGCACATGAGATCGATAGTTTAAGCATGGTTAATGCTAAATTGGATTCCCTTACAAAACAATTGCAAAAGATAAATTTTTCAGGTTAACCATCACAGGTGCTATCTTATGAAGTGTATGAAAGAAGACATTCTACAATAGAGTGTCAACAAGGTAAATCTTATTCCCAAGGCTACTCAATTAAATAACTCAATGCCTTGAATAACTTTAATGGCAGACCTCTAAGGGATCGCTACTTCAATACCTACAACCTTAGATAGAGAAATCACTCAAATTTCTCATGGTCAAATCAAGGAAGGAACTCAAACTCAAATGAAAATCAAAGGCACAAAGCACCACTGGGTTTTCAATAAAAGAGCACTTATCCTCAACCTAAACCCAAATCTAATCTTGAGATGATGATGGAAAACTTAATCCAATCATAGAGCAAGATAAATTAAACACTTCTAAATGGTTTTAAGCAGCATAAAGAGAATTTTAAGCAAATGGATGCAAGGTTGGAATAATTAGCCAAACACAATAAGATTCTAGAACACCAAATCACATCACAAACAAGCTTTTCTAGCTTTCACCAAATGGGCCATTTTCCAAGCCAACCTGAAAATCCCAAAGAGCATACAAAAGCTATCAACTTAAAGTGTGGGAAACAGTTACCTAAAGTTGAGCATAAGATTGAGGAGCAAAAAGATGAACCCAAGAAAGATCATGTGGAAGGTGACAAGGCAAAGAATGACAACCCCAAGTCCAAGCAAACAAAAACTCCTTATTTACCTTTTCCTCAAAGGATAGGTAATGGAACTCTTAACAAGTAATTTTAAAAAGTTTTGAAGGTGTTTGAACAACTCGACATCACTATTCCTTTCTTAGAGGCAGTCACCCAAATGTTGAAGTATGCCAAATTTCTAAAGGACATCATGTCTAACAAAAGGAACTAGGATGATAATGAGACCATACCAATGAATGAGTGCAGTGAAGTGATAATTAATAAGCTTCCCCAAAAGCTTAAAGATCCAAGAAGTATAACTACTCCTTATGTTGTTGGTAAATTTTCCATAAGTAAAGAAATTTGTGATCTTAGAGCTAGTATCACCATAATGCCCTTTTCTTTGTACAGGAAATTGAATATAGGTGAACCCTAATTGATGAATATTTCCTTATAACTAGTAGACAGGTCCATAGTCTATCCTGAGGGGATTTTAGAAGATATATCAAAGTTGGTGAATTTTATGTGCCTTGTGACATCGTGAACTTAAAGATGGAAGAAGATTCTCAAATTCCCATAATCTTAGGAAGACCTTTCTTAGCTATAATTGGTGCCATAATTAATGTAAAGTAAGGCAAAATCAAGCTTGAAATAGGGGAAGAAACAATAGAGTTTGATGTATTCAAAAGGACCAAGGATCCTTCAATAATGAAATCGTGTTTTAAAGTGGATGCAATACAAGGCTGCATTGAAAAAGTTTTCAAAAAACAACATCTTTAAGATCCATTAAAAGCATGTTTTCCTCAAGAGGTGGAATCCGATGAAAAAACCTTGAGGTAGTAGCCTATACTAACTCTATAAATGCTACTCATGTGCTTCCATGATATTAATCTCAAAGGTATGAGTTTTTACCTTATGAAATACATCCTCTTTATGCTTTAAAAGAGGAAGATGCACCAAATGTAGAGCTTAAATAGCTCCTTTCTGATTTGAGGTATGTTTTTCTAGGTCCTAACTCTACTTATACTATTATTATTAATGCTAATAAGGAATAATTTGATAAGTTTCTTATAAGAGTTATGGATCATAGAAAGAGTATAGTATACACAATTTATGACTTGAAAGGGATTAGCCCTTCTTTTTGCATGCATAGGATAATTTTGGTAGAAAGAAGTAATCCTTCTATTGAACATCAACATAGATTAAATCCTAACATGAAAGAAGCGGTTAAGAAAGAGATTATGAAATTTCTTGATGTGAGAGTTATATATCCCATCTTTAATAGAAATTGTGTTAGCTCAATTCATGTGGTTCCTAAGAAAGGAGGAATGACTGTTGTTAAAAATGAGAACAATGAATTAATCCCCACTAGATGTGTATTAATTATAGGAAGTTGAACAAAACCACTAGAAAGGACCATTTTCCTCTTCCTTTTATTGACCAATTATTAGAAAGGTTAGCTTAATACTCTTTCTTTTATTGTTTGGATGGGTATTTAGGATTCTTTCAAATCCTAATTCACCCTAAGGAAGAA
Organism: Mallotus nudiflorus; assembly: GCA_947683625.1. Taxonomy (NCBI): domain Eukaryota; kingdom Viridiplantae; phylum Streptophyta; class Magnoliopsida; order Malpighiales; family Euphorbiaceae; genus Mallotus; species Mallotus nudiflorus. The sequence continues at coordinate 8,010 of CANTUR010000553.1, forward strand.
GAGAAAACCATGTTCACTTGTCCCTATCAAACTTATACTTATAGGCACATGCCTTTTAGGTTATGTAATGCCCTTGCTACCTTTCAAAGGTGCATGATGGCAATTTTCTCTAAGTTCATAAAGAGCACTATGGAAGTCTTTATGGATGACTTTTCAATGTATAGTTCTTCTTTTGATGATTGCTTGAATAATTTATCTAAATTTTTGCAGAGATGTGAAGAAGCTAACTTGGTGCTAAACTGGAAGAAATGCCATTTTATGGTCACAAGAGGAGTTGTTTTAAGTCATCTAGTGTCCGATAAAGGCATAGAGGTTTATAAGGCTAAAATAGAACCACTTACAAGCGTAAAGGGGATTCATAGCTTTTTAGGACATGCCGAATTTTATTGAAGATTTCTTAAAGACTTTTCTAAAATAGCTAAACCTCTTACCAATCTTTTGTCTAAAGATATTCAATTTGTATTTAATAAAGATTGTCTTGATGCTTTTTATAGGTTAAAAGAAGCTTTAATCTCTACACTAATCTTGTAACCTCCCGATTTGAGCCTTCCTTTTGAAGTCATATGTAACACAAGTGACTACGTTGTAGGAGCTGTTTAAGGGCAATGCAAAGATAAACATGCTTATGCCATTTTTTATGCTAGTCACACATTAAATGAAGCTCAATTGAATTATGCTACTACTAAAAAAGAACCTTTAGCTGTAATTTTTAGAATTGACAAATTTCATTCTTACTTGATAGGCAGTAAGGTCATTGTCTTTACTAATCATACCACCTTAAGGTATCTACTTTTTAAGAAAGATGTAAAGTCACGTCTCATAAGATGGATTTTACTTCTTCAAGAATTTGATTTGTAAATTAGGGATAAGGCTGGGGTTGAAAATGTGGTAGCAGATCACCTCTCAAGACTAGAGTTGCCATATAGAGAAAATGAGCTACCAATTAACGACTACTTCAAGGGTGAACATCTTTTGAAAATTAAAACCTCAAAACTATGGTATGCAAATTTTATCAATTACTTGGTTTGTAGTGTCCTACCTCCTAACCTCTCTTACTAATAAAAGAAGAAATTCTTTTCGGATGTCAAACATTATTATTGGGAGGAAGCCCTCCTCTATAAGAGGTATGGAGATGGATTGATTCAAAGATGCTTACCTAAAGATGAGGTCTAAGATGCACTTATGCATTGTCATTCTCTTAAATGTAGAGGACATTTCAATTCTACCAAAACAGCAGCAAAAGTGCTTCAATGCAAATTCTATTGGCCTACACTCTTCCATGATGCTAAAGACTTTATGCTAAAGTGTGATAGATGTCAATGAATGGGCATCATTAGAAGGCATAATGAGATGCCTTTGAACAGCATTTTAAAGGTTGAGATCTTCGATGTATGGGGACTAGATTTCATAGGCCCATTCCCAAGTTCATATGGGAATAAGTACATTTTAATGGTTGTGGATTATGTCTCCAAGTGGGTGGAAGCACTAGCATCACCAACCAATGATGCTAAAGTTATGATAATATTCCTGCGCAAGAATATATTTTTAAGGTTCGAGACACTAAGAGCAATCACTAGTGACAGTGGTTCACACTTTTACAACCACCAATTCGAGAGCTTGTTGAAGAAGTACTGAGTCACTCATAAGGTTATAACTCCTTATCATCCCCAAAAATGATCAAGTTGAAATTTCCAATAGAGCAATCAAAACCATACTAGAGAAGACTATGAATGCCTTAAGGAAAGATTGGTCCTCTAAGCTTAATGATGCTCTATAAGCATATAGGATCGCATTCAAAACCCCATTGGTGCTTCTCTTTTTCAATTGCTCTATGGAAAATCATGTATTTGCCTATAGAATTAGAGCATAAAGCATTTTATGCTACCAAGTTCCTCAATTTTGATTTGCAAAGAGCTTGTGAAAAGAGGTTAGTATAGTTAAATGAACTTAAAGAGTTTAGACTCAACTCTTATGAAAATGAAAAAATTTACAAGGAAAGAACCAAGAAGTGGCATGACAAGCACATTATGAAAAAGGAATTCCATGCAGGGGATCAAGTGCTTCTATTCAATTCAAGGCTTAAGCTTTTCCTTGGAAAATTGAAATCCAAATGGTTAGGTCCTTTCCTAGTCAAGCAAGTATTCCCTCATGGTGCCATAGAAGTTTAGAGCAAGGACTCTGGAGCATTTAAGGTTAATGGACAAAGACTCAAGATCTACCTCAATGATGAAAGTGTTCCAGCTAATCCCTCTTATGCTCTCCTTAATGTACTCAAGATCTACCTCAATGATGAAAGAGTTCTAGCTAGTACCTCTTGTGCACTCTTTCATGTCATTTGATCAATTGAAGTGAAAGTGGAGCTAATGACTTTAAACAAGCACCAGTTAGGAGGTAACCTAATTCTTTTCTTTTCATTCCTTATTTCTTATTTGTTTGTTTTTCCTTTATAAAATCTCATTCCTTTTCTCTATTTTAATTAATTTTTCTTTTATTTTTCTCTTAGGATTTTTATGACTAGACGTAAAGCATTAATAAATAGGAAGCAAGTATGGATTCAAAAGATAGTAAGGTTTCAAGCATAGCTATGTCATTAACTATGCCCTAATTTGCATATGTGTTAACAATTTCAAAGTTTTTGAAAACATGCCTATATGTATGTCATGCCCTTATAAATTTTAAAACAGTTCCATGCACGACATGATGCACGGCTTCGTCATGACCATGTGTCATTTCTTTAGTTGTTTCACTTTTAAACATTCGTCCTTATAATTTGGTTCACAACATCACTAACACCCATGAACCTAGTTTCCTTTCAATTTAACAAAAATGGACAAATCATATTAAGACTCGCGTTATGATTTTGGTCACTAACATAAGTCATGTATCCTTTGTCCAAAAATTTGATCCAAATGCTCTCATAACTTCAGTCATAACATCACTCACTCATAAAGGCAACAAAACCACTGATCCACAATATTTCAAAGACTAGGCCATGACATCGCTCATGACATGGCTCACCACTGTGAACCACATTATTGTTCTTCAATAACCTTTTTCATAATTTGGTCAGGAGTTGCTCACGCCCGTGACACTTCTTTTTCTATAAAAGCACACTTTTGAACCCTAGCCACCCCCACTACCCTTTCTCACTTTCTTTTCTTCTCTCTCTCTCTCTCTCTCCCCTTACTTTTTCCTCTTATTTTTCCTTAAAATTCTACTATCCCATCTCTATTCTTGTCATCTTCTCCATGAATTCACCATGGGTAGGACTAAATCTATAGGAAAGAAGACAAAATTAACCTAAAAGTGCCTAAGATCTTATTCGCCTAGCCCTCCTCGTCACATCAAACACAAGACAATGAAGTCTTTATCCAAAAGGCCATCCACTTCATGCCAATGTCCTCCTTCTCCAACACTTCATCCTTTCCTTCAATTCTTTGATGAGCCACATAAGGTTAAGTGTGTTATACTTCACTCTTTACCCATTCACCCTTCTTATAGAATTGATTATCCTGATTTAAGCTTGATTAGGTTAAGTGATAGTATTAAGAGAATGGTTGAAGCATCTAAGTGGGAAGGGTTTTTTAATACTCACCAACCCATTTTTTCTTAGTTGTTTATTGAATTTTTATCTACATATTTTATGGCTAAAGGGTTGGTGGGTTTTAATAAACCTCATGTTATGAAATTTCAATTGGGTTGTAAACTTTTCTCTTTATCATTAAATAAGTTTGTTGTTGATTGTGGATTTTATGACTCTGATTTTATTGCTAGTGATGCATGCACTAATTCTATTATAGATTTTAGGCAACAGAGTCCCTTATCATGCTGGCGAGACATTATTCATTTGGATGAGGTTAATAGAATTTATGACCCTAGGCTTAGTAAAAGCACTGCTATAGCTAGTCTTTAAAAGCACTGTTATAGCTAGTCTTACTCTTCACTTCTTGCATAGATTGATTACATTCACCATTTTTGGTTGTCGGGAGAGTCAGGGTAGGGTATTTCATCAGGATTGATTCTATTTATGTTGTTTTAATAGAGGTCTTATACCATATTTGGGTTATGGGTTTGCGTTGTATATGGATGGCATGTCTAGGAAAAAGAAGGGTGCTATTTGTGGTGGTTCCTATATTATTAACTTAGCCAAGACCCTAGGTGTTTTTTATACCTTTCCAGACATTACTAAAGTGTGTGGTATGATGTCGTTTAATATGACTATTATAAGGAAGATTCAACTGCTTGATATAAGAGATGGGCAGTATATTTTAGCCGACGCCGTTAAGATTGCTCCAGTTGGCAATGACCCTCATCTCGTTGCCCCACCTCCAGCCCCACCTTATGATGCTCCTTCTTCCTCTTCGACACCTTCCAATGATGCTATTTTACAATACTATTCTGCACTCATGTATTAGTTTTATAACAATATTGCTAACCTATGCAACAACCATGGTCTTCAAATGACACCTCGCCCTGTTTTCCCTTCTGCAACTGCTCCTCCTGCTAAGCCTCATGCTACTTGTAATACCCCTCTCCACTAGTACCTTATTTAGGTGATTATTAATCCCTAATAACCTAACTAGAGTATCAATGCAGAGAGGCACCACTTCTAAAATGACCTTAGGAAACCTTTATTATACTTTCATAATTTTCTTTTAAGGTGGCAATTTAAATAAATATCACCAAATATCATCTCTAAAATTATTAAAAGTAGATGGTAAGAAAAAAAATGAAACTGCTAACTTGCACCAAACAAACATATATATGTCATAACCACACGCCAGTAGGTTAGTTCTAAGATACAAGTATAGGTTACACAAGACTATATACAAAATTTTACATTCAAAAATATTTGTAACCTACTTATACCACTAACCCTAAAGAGAAAAGGGTTATAAAATACTACTCATTCATATATACATATATACACTAAAAGGAAATGAGTAAATATCTTACACTTCCCTTACACCCTAACCTGTCAGAGTTCTAATATATACATCAGGAGGGTATGACAAGCAAAAAGATTCTGAAAGTTAGCAATTAATAGTCACTTTAGTCCTCCATCGAGACCAGATTGACATTTACATCAAATGTTGTCTCATAAAATACATGGATCACAGCGCACACATGCTCTCTATGATGCTCTCACATGATATGCACTTGGAAAGGGACAGCTAGCTCCACCTCAACTCTCCAATCTAAATCTATAGCTACATCGTGCCCTAAGGAGTACCTAACCTCTATTTCATCCTCTCTGACCTTCTAGGCCATAACCATCCAATCACACGTCATAATAAACTATATATATATATATATATATATATATATATATATATATATATATATATATATATATATATATATATATATACAAGCACTAGAGAAGTTATATAGTCAACCTGGAAAAGAAAGAAAAGTGAGGTGTGAGTATTTCCTAAAGAAAACACCCAGTGAGTGGCTAAATATAACTGAAAATGCGAACCAAAGTAGATAAATAAAAAAAATATGAGGAGATGTACAATAAATAACTAAATAAAAAAAAACAAATATCAATCAAATTAACTAGATATAGCATAAATTATTTTACAATAGGGTTGTAGTAATTTCCATTTGAATTTATCTCTTAATAATTAAATAAAATTTTCTAATCTTAACTACAAAATTCTCCTCCTCCAAACCGCAAAAATTGGTGGTTTTGTATATATAAAATTATTCTAATAAAACACATAATTTAGTGTTCCATAATACCATTTCATTATCTCAAGTACATAATTCTCAAAGTACAAATGCACAATTTGTAAATTCATAGGATCATAGGATGATATCGATGTGGCGGGTACCATTCAGCACATTGAAGGTTCAAATTAATTGTATGCATACAAATAATACCACTTGGATTTGCTACAACAGCATATTGAATCCCAAGCGATGTTCATAAGACAGTTATCAAAAATTTGGCCAATATAAATCTCAATTTCCATCAATTTATAAACACACCGTACTTAAAAGTATGAATAAACTCTTTAAAGCACACAAGTTGCTATATCCTGGACACAGTCTAACGTCTCACAGAATCCAACCGTACCATGAGTACGGTCTTACTACAACCTTTTCAATCTCGTGTGCACCTGTGCTCATTAATATATGTATTCTTTAATGTCTACTAATGCTATTATGTTATAATTAATAATTTAAATATTATAATTCATTTAATTTTTAATTATCATTATTATATTATTATTTATCCAAATAAAATAAAACAAAATAAAATCATGTAAATACATACATATATATATATATATATATATATATATATATATATATTCACACACACTTACGACCCAAAACAACTTACCAGTAACTAGGTTTATAAGCATATAATTAAATTTAAAGAAAACAAAAGAACATGGGCCCAAGATAATTGACGTTATAAACATTTTTACGTTCATGAGCAGGTGCAAGGATATATGTGTATATATATATATATATATATATATATATATAGATATAGATATATGTTTCTAACTATTCGGCTCCTCTTTGGGTAGCTTATAGAATTATTTGTTAGGCAATTATATTAAGAGAAATCATTCTTTAGCATGAATCATGTAGGACTTAAAAAGGGTACCACCAAAAACCACTAGATACATAAGTTAACAAAAGCACAACTCATTGCTCAAGGATAGCCACTATACCAAGATTTTGCAGCATGGAATTAAACTCAAGTAGTTCTTCTTCATGTATGTGTATATATATTTCCTTTCTTTTATAAGTTACACCCTTAATTAAACAAGGACAAGTTGAATACATTCTTCGATTGCAATATATATATATATATATATATATATATATATATATATATTCACCGCCCTCTTTCTTTGCTCTGTTTTAAGACACTTTTATGTAGTTAATTAAGTTTCATTTTTTTTTTTTTTTTTTTCATTTAGCACCTAAGGAAATTCTGCAGCAACACTCAGTTTTTACACAACAGCAATTCCATGACAACAAAATTCATAGTGATTCAAAAGGGACAGCGAGACATGATTTGAACAGATGTTGTTCAACTAAGTTCCAAGGAGCTAACACAGAAAATAACAGAACTCAGAGTTGTCCAAGAACCAAAATTCAGTGAGAAAAAGCAATAACAAGAACGCTGAACAACAAAAATTCCTTGAAGCAAGAAGAAAAATCAACACAGAGCAAGGAGAAAGGGGATCACTCACAGTTTCCTCTCGAACTTGTGTTCTTCTACTCAGCAGCTCTGCCTTCTTTTTTTTTTTTTTAACATGATAAACACAAATTGAGATTTTTATCTCTAAATTATTGATAATAAGTATTGCATCTAAAACCACAAGAGAATGACACCTAACTCTATTTTTTAATCCTTTAATTAGTTTAATTAATTAATTTTTCTTGGTCCCCAAGTTTTAACATTATTATTATTATTATTAAAATTTTTTTTTTATAGTCAAGTCCTTTCTAGAAAATTTTTTTTTACAATAAAATAAATTCTAACCCCCTTCTATATTTGCCATTACTATATTATACATATAAATATTTATTTATTATTCATTTATTCAATTTAATTTATTAACATATAATTTTAAGGTTAATTCCAAGTACGGACGTTACACTACTGACACTACTGATACTGAGGTGAATGATGATGATGTCTCTCTTACTGATTGATTAGCTTTCTATTTTCTTTTATTTTGGATATTTTGATTTTATTTCTTTTATTTTGGATATTTTGCATATTATTGCATATTTCCTATGTTACTTATGTTTATGTCTATGTTTATGTTTATGTTTTGGAATTTTCCAGTTTATATTTTACGTTAGTTTCTTTTCCCTAATGTTTTTCTTAAGTTTGGGCTCTACTTCACATTAATTCCATGACCATGCAATTCAGGGCAGTATTTTCCTTTCCTTTGCTGCATGATCTTTTTCTTTTTTAATTCATGTTTATTTTACCTTTTTCTTTTTTGTGGTTTCTTTATATTCTTTCAGTCATTAAGGGCAATGCTTTGGCTAGTGTGGGGGAGAGTCGTATATGTCTCATATTTGCATAACCTGTGCATTTAGGTGGTGTAGATGTGACGTGGTTCCATTTTGCATTATGCATTAAATTTTAGAAGTAAAAAAAAATAAAAACAATTTACTACTCATTAACTTTCAACTTGATTTCTCCATACTTTCTGCGATGCAGGTCCATAAAACCTTTTATTTTTATACAAAGCTAAAGTTCAATTGCGATCAAGGGGTGACAGTATATAAGTGTACATTTTTATTCAATTATCAAAATATTGAATGATCTATTAAGTTTATGACCTAAGCATAAACTTGGAGATGATTGAACTTAATTTTGGGAGAGATTTCAGTTGAAAAAAAAAAAAACTCTCTTTTTCTTAGTACGAGCAATATTTAAATTCAAATCTTTATGTCCTCTGAATCTAATCTAATGTTCTAATTAAAGTAAGAGTATCCAAATGACCTATTTGGCAGTATCCACACTTAGTAACACGAGAACAACGGGGGATTACTAAAAGTAGAAAGATCATATTTGAGAGAAAAAAAGAAAAAAATGTTGTGAAATGAAGCGTAAAATGCATTCACAACCAATTTTTATTTTTGACAAAATTGTAAACTCGATGCTCTTCTTCTAGAGTTTTGTTTAGTGGATTTGAAAAAGTTAAGTGCTTGGATTGTGATTAGTAAATTGTTTGTATATGATGTACTTATGTCTGATTATCTTATTTAGTAAATATTTTTCAGTCTCAGTGTTATCGACTTGCATATATTAAAAGTTGTAACTTTTTTATTATGATTGAGCTAGTATTTAAAATTTAAATTTTGATTTTTGCTTGAGGACAAGCAAAACTCTAGTGTGAGAAAATTTGTTGAGTGTAATTTACACTTATTCTAGAGTTGAATTTTATGAATTATGAATAGTGGTTGATAATATTTAGGAAGAATTTGGGTTTAATTATGCATTTTATTTAGATTAGACCTTCATTATAGTTTCCTATTTAATCTTGGTTTATTTAAGAGTTTTATTTGATTTTAATGAGGATTTGCCTTGTTTTGTAGGAAAGATTAATAAGGAAGCCTAATTGATTAAGGAGAGTTGGACAAGACCTTGTTTGGAAGTATTTATGTCAAATCACTGATTAAAGAACATTTAAGAGTCATGGGATGGTTCACGGGTGTGCCTCAAGTCGTGCTTCCCTCTGACCAAATTGAAATAATTATGAAAGTTAGTCACGGGATGGCTTACGACCATGATCCAAGTAGTGACGAAAATTGCAGGACATGTCACAGTCATGAGTGAAGAGGTGACAAGCAAAAGAAGTTTCCTCTTTTAGGAAATTCAGGAATTCAAGTCAAGTTAGGTTTTCTTTGAGCTGGGGATTATAAAAGGAGTTAAGAGCAGCATTTTAAACGGGGGATTCATTCTCAAAACACTGGTAGGAAGATTTATTCAAGGAAGATTAAAGAAGAATTTGTGCAAGAATTCAAGAGTTCAAATCATAATACTTCTTCTTCTTTAATTCTTTAATTATGTTTTTGTGTTTTGTCGCTATTATGCACAACTAAACTCTCTTTATGGTTTGGATTTATGTAGCTAGGCTATTACTTGTTTGGATCTTATTTCCCTTCAATTAATTAATTATCAGTCAATTTTAGAAGTTATTAATAACTATTTTTGTATTTGATTTTAAACCTAATTAAATACTTGTTTTTGGATAAATTAAAGACAACGAAAGTTGCATGATTTATCAGCTCATAGATTTGTGAAACTTAGAAACCTCAATTACGAAAGTAGACGAATCCTTTGGGGATTAATAAATCACTAAGAAACTTAATGAAACCCAGTTAATTAACATAACCATGAAAATAGGTTGTAATTAACTTTGGTATTCTTAGATAAACTTGAAAGAGACTCTAGGTAATTTGAATGATTTACCCTTGACTGAATTGATAAATTGAATTGTGAAAAGATCATGTAATTCGAGTAATAGCTAATTAAGCAAATCCGGACTGTACTCTTTAATTACTAAATTTAATTAAGAATCATCTCAGCTTTTGATTTCCTTTTCTAGTTAATTAATTTAATAATTTATTTCAATTATTCGATTTTGTTAGACTGTGGAAATACAGTTAGGGCTAGTACTTAATATTAATCTCCTCGGGGGAACTATACTCTTTCTTGAATCTATACTATTTTTTACGAATCGTGCACTTGCGGAATTTGACTAACAATGATAAATAAAATGTAATGTGCATTAGGCGTGGGAGTTACCCATACCTCTACAATTCCAGTAAAATACTTCATAAATTAAACTTATATGGTTTGTGAGGCACTCTTTTGGATAGAGTGCTCTTCTTCTAATTCAGCTTCATCAGCCCATGACGCACCAGCCTGAGGAAGATTTTGTAGAGTTTCTTGTAGCATTAGAAATCAAATGGTTTTTAGGAGCCGGTAAACCTAGTACATCAATAAAATCCTCTATAACAGGCATTCTTTCCTTCAAAGTATCATCTTGCTGAACCACAATAGCACATTCATTAAAAAGCCGATTCGCTTTATCCAAATCAACCAAATTCATTGCAGAAGTAGGATCAGTCATCATCCCAATTTCCGCATCTTCAACAGTGATCTACTTGCTGTTCGTTAATTTGAGTTTCCTCTGCTTGATTAATCTCTCCGGAAGTATCATCAACGACAAGCTCAGCCACAACTTGGCCTCTTAAAAGAGAATGAAGCTTGTTATAAATATTTTTTTCATTAGTTAATCATTCAAGTTAAAATTTTCTTTGACTTGTAGAAATCAATTGTAAGAATATTTTAAAATAAGATCTAATATAGTCTCATTTTAAAAGAAAAAATTTCTATCAAAATTAAAAAAAATTTAAGATTTAATATTAATTGTGGGTATCGTGAAATGAACACGATAATAAAAATAATAATAATAATAATAATGAAATATCGCTGCACTGCAAAAAAACAAAAAAAAAAAAAGAAAATCTAAGCTGTATATGATTACAATACCACAATCGGCCTACCCGCCAACAGAAATAATGGAGAATGGACCCAAAACAACACTCAGTGAAACAAGAAAAAGGAGGAGAGGTAATAATCCATTAAATCAGCACATAATATTTATCCCCAACGAAAACGGCTAAAAAAAAATACTAAAGAGATGATACCAACAAAAAAGAAAAAGAAAATCATGATCTGGCAGAAACCAAACAGAGAAATTATATTTGCACATTGGAAAAAATATAAAACAAAGGACGAGTTTAATTACCTCTATTTTGAGTTATTTTAAAATATATATATATATATATATATATGTGTGTGAGAGAGAGAATCTCTTGAGTTTTAGGAACACCCAAGCTGTGGTTTGTTTTCTCTTCATTATTCATAAAATTTTTACTTATAAAAAAAGTCAATAGTTAGACTTAGATGTAATACACCTTAAAATTTAAATTCAATATCGAAATCTTAAGTATAATTTTAAAAAGTTTAAAACTCATTGTCAAAAAAATTAAATTAAATTTAGTATTAATGCATACTAAAATTACATCTTATGATTGTAATTAATGTTGCCAATAGAATTCCAATTACACATAACACACCCAAAAAAAAAAAAGGGGGCAAACAGTGGAAGAGAGAGCAATGAGTAGTGTTGAGTTCTGTCAGCAACGTGACTGTTTCCGAAATGAATCGGACACGTTCACGGATTGTAATCGAACAAGTTCACGGACTGAACATTGGACTTCGCAAAAGAATAACACAAAACTCCAAAATTTCCAGTTCAACTTCACCTTTAAAGTGCATTACAATTTCTATCCACACTGTCTTTTCTGTATTAGAACATGCATGGTGTCGTCAATATTATAGTCTTGGTTTAATTTCTCTTCCCTTTATGATGTCCTAAAAACAACACATTAGTCACGGGTTGCTCCTTAAATTCAGCTATATAATCCTAGGATTTCAGCTTCATCACAAAACGTAAATTCGATTATGGGTTCCATTAAGGCTGCAGCCATGCTGCTCATTTTTATGATTTTCATGGCCATTTCACTGCCACCCATTTATGCTTGCACTCCTTGTACTCACCCGTATCCACCACCGCATGGGGGCAGCGGCGGTGGCCATCCTCACCCACCTCACCATGGAGGAGGCGGAGGCGGTGGTGGCGGCGGAGGTGGCGGAGGCGGCCACGGTGGGGGAGGAGGTCATGGTGGCGGAGGAGGCCACGGTGGGGGAGGCGGTCATGGTGGCGGAGGCGGCCACGGTGGGGGAGGCAGCCACGGTGGCGGAGGCGGTCATGGTGGCGGAGGTGGTCATGGTGGCGGAGGCGGTCATGGTGGGGGAGGCCACCCAAAACCCCCACCAATGCCACCAGTAGTAATGCCACCTATAATCGTTAATCCACCTCCAGTAGTAACACCTCCTGTAGTACCAAACCCTCCTGTGATTATAACACCACCACCTTCTTCAGGATACCCACCATACACCCCACCTTCAGGTGGCGGTGGAGGAGGAGGTGGCGGCGGAGGAGGAGGTGGTGGTGGCGGAGGAGGTGGTGGTGGAGGTGTTGTACCAGCACCACCTACTACTCCTGTTCAACCAACTTGTCCAATCGATGCGCTTAAACTAGGAGCTTGTGTGGATGTGCTTGGTGGGTTAGTGCATATCGGGTTAGGGAACCCAGTGGAAAACGTCTGTTGCCCTGTGATCCAGGGATTGCTTGAGCTTGAAGCAGCTGTGTGTCTCTGCACCACAATAAGAATTAAGCTACTTAACCTTAATATATTCATTCCTCTTGCTCTTCAAGTGTTGATTACTTGTGGAAAGACCCCTCCTCCTGGTTTTGTATGTCCACCACTTAAATGAAATTTGTACTTTCTTTTTTTTCATTATCTTCAATAAGGTGAGTCGAGGGTTCTAAGGTTTTCATGTTTTAGTTTTAGGGTTTGTTGATTTGTTAAGTGCACCTGTCACCTGATTTAGGGTTTGGTTCTTTCGTCGTTGTTCATCAACGTACTGTTGCATGTGCCATTAAGATGGTTCATCATGGGGACTCTGTAAGTGGCATTTCAAAGTGTTGTTATTTAATTAAATTTTCTCTCTATCTCGGAGACTTCAATAACATTTTTCTCTGTCGGTGATCGACACTATTCAGCAAGCTTTTATTTCAAAGGTTGTCGATTATAAATATTATTTTTTATCTTTTGAAATCACAAAATGTTATCATATTATATGATATTACTCCACACTTATATTTCATAATTATTCGAATAAATTTGATTGATAAACATTCTAATATGTAATTTTTTATTTAGAAATATAACTCGGCAAATTAATTTTTAAACTAATTTTTTAAGATGTAAGTTTACGCTCTTTTGATGAAAACTTATCCTAGTGATATCCATAATATACCACATTACTATGGAAGCTTCCACATATATATATATATATATATATATATAATGTATATCTAAATAATATATATCCATGATACAAACATGGCTCAGCCTATAACAATTACAATCGGTGGGTAGAAATTATTTAAACTTAAATAATATTGTAAATTTAAATTATAATATATAAAATTATTTTAAATTAATTATTTTAAAGTTTCAATTCAAAAAAAATATTTTAAGGTTTTTTTTTCTCTATAATTTTATATGATTAAATCAAATTAATTAAAATTTAATAAATTTTAAATTTATAGATTAAAATAAAATTAATCAATGAATTCTGCATATATAGTGAACAATGGCCTGATACATGTAGGAATCCTTTTAATAGCTGACATTTTCTAGATATCATTCCAACAGACGGCTGCATAGCACGTAGAGTTACAATCTACACGTAGAGTTAATTATGGTTATATAAGATCTAAAACAGCATCACTTCACATGACTAACATTTTGTCAAGCATTGATCAAAAGCAAAGTATATATATATATATATATATATATATACAAAACGAACATAATTATGTCAAATTGCAGGATGGGAACTATGTAATTGTCAATTAAATACGCTTGCCAAGGAATTCTTTTTTGGCCATGCATGTAAACCACATGATGTATTAATAAAAGAAAATAGAATTTGACTATTGTCATCTATTGGCATCCAGGCCAATCTTTTTTTTTTTTTTTATTTTAATTATTACTATGTGTGCATCTATAATTATATATGTAAAAAAATGTGATTTTCATTTAGTTGAAGTTGATCTTGAATATATTACATTTAGTAAGGAGTCAAAATTTATGATATATAACATATTTTTTTATATAATTAATAAAAATATTAGTAGTGAGCATCAACTGTTTAACCAAACTATAGAGTAAAATTTTGAACCGAATTATATCGAGTTTTTTATCAATTTAGTGTGAAAAATAAAAGATTTTTCTAAGTTGACATACTTTTCAAACTAATTCCCAATTCGGGGCAGCAGTAAAATTTTTACCTATTTGAGGTGATTTTTTGTTGCATGACATAGAATTCAAAACTCCGCTAGTGAGAGAAGTGGACAAGCTAACTCTGCCATCCACACAGGTGGAGTTGATATTATACATATATATATATATATATATATATATATATATATATATATATTTTATTTAACAACTCTACCATCCCAATTGGCGAAGTTGATAATTTATTTTTTTATTTAATGACAACTCCGTCTACCCAATTGGCGGAGATGTATTGTTTTTTTTTTATTTGAACTAGTGAAATCCGCTAGTTTTCTTACAGGTTTGTAAGATTGATAGAGTTCTACCACCTTCATTGGTGGAATTTTTTTGGTTTTATTTTTTTTTCAAATAATAACGCCCAAATTGGCAAAAATGTTTTGTCAGGTTTAGGTTTTTTAATTATTATTTTTTTTATCCCAAATTCGAAAATACTTTGAAAACTATCCTAAATTGGGAAAAAATTTTCCTTTTTACACTAAATCGGTAAAAAACCCAACTATATCTATTAGTTTAATCATATTTATAACCATAACCAAATCAATTATCTTGGTTATCTAACTAATCAGTTAATTGAACCAGTTCAGCTGTACCAGGATTTTGGATGTTTTATTTGTGATAATTTTTATTGCATAGAATATTGAATTCAATAAAAAAAATTACATATTTTTTATTACCAAATTAAATTCATCAAATAAATAGTGCAACTTATTTCACATTAAAAATACCAATCTTCAAAATTAAATATATAGAATATAAGTTTTTCAATCAAACATTAATACAATTTAAAAGTATATAGGATAAATTTTTAACAAGCAATAAAATAATTCTATAAATGATGAGTATTCTAAATTATCATTACTCCAATATTTCATATATTTTCAATCCTATTGAAAAACTAAAGGTCTTTTGAAGGTTTTATTTTAATAAGAAGTTATTAATATACTAAAAGTTTAAAATATATTTTTATATTTAATTTTTGATATTAATGGTTCGATTAACCAACTAACCAAACTTTTTTTTTATATTTTCAGTCACGTTTTACAAAATTAGAGACCTAAATCAAACCATTATTTTCAGAAATAGTTTTAAAAACTTAACTGATACCAATTTAGTTAACCTTTATTTTAGATTTGTTTTTCAATTTTCGATTGGTGGATCGATTTTTCGGTTTTATTTGCTCACCTTAAAAAATATAATACATCTATTATCCATTAAATGTAATAAATTTAGATAAAAAATTCTTAGACGGTTTGATGTTTCCAGACAATTGGGTATGATCATTTTCCTATTAATTATTATAGGCTTATGATATAAATCCGAAGTTCATTGCTATTATATATGTTTTATGATGATATCGTGGTCAATGGCAGATATGAAGGGATATGCCCTTCAAGCTAGCCATATTGTTAATCTTCCGTATTATTGTTTTAATTAAGTCGTAGGTCACGCCATCCCATGTAATGGGAAAACAACTCATTAATAGATCATCATTTTTCCACCAACAAGCTTCTAATTTCAACGTTTGTGAGCAGATTTGGAAGGTCTCTCATCATATAAATTATATGAATTGAAAAGGCTAGCTATTATAGCATCTAGTAGTAGAGAAAATTCTATCAATGATTTTGTTTGATCATAGCATGAATGAGAGGCTTAGGACTCACAGGCTTATTGAAATCGATAGATTGACTTAATCCCATAATTTTTGGATCGTCTAGAATCTTTTGATTATCTATAATGTGAGTAAGCAAATTCTAATGATCAATTTGAAAGGAGAAAAATATATATTTACACCTTTTGCAAGATGTTTTTTTTTTCTATTGACCAATTTGTTTCTTAGTATTGAGAGGCGGAAAAAAACCAGCTGTTATTGCCCAGACGGTGATAAAAATATTATATATTTGGCCTAATATATAGTTTCACTTGGCAACTTACATCATTAATTTCTCACACTCATCAACTTTTATTATTTTCTATTTAATTTGTAGACTTTATGTTGAACTTTTTTCACCTCTAAATTTTTACTTTTGAATTCAATTTAATTTATACAACATCAAAATAGACAAATATTTGATTTGAAGTGATATTACACAGGTTAAATATAAAGGTAGTCATCTAACTTTACACTTATTGCAATTTGAATACTAAACTTCAATTTGTTTTTTCAGAGTCTCCTAACTTTGATTTTGTTTCAAAAAATGATACTGTCAAAAATTTTTAGTCTTGTAAATTTCACTTAAAAACCATTTTAATTCCTCAATTTTTTTATCTTTTCAATTTAGTCCAAAAATTATAAAAAGTTTGAAAGTTCACTTCTTCTAAACTCTGATACCATTCATAATAAGCATGCTCTTATTAGGTTGAACCAAAATGATTTTTAAATTTTTTCTTTCTTTCCTATAAATGTATAGAAATATAGACTTATTTGTAAAAAAAAAAAATCTTTAATTCTGAATTAAAATAATAATTATGAATTGTTCAAGTACCAAAAAAAATTTTGTTAATGGTTATGAAATGAAATAAAAGTTTAGTATCTAAAAAGATAGAAATTGAAGTTTGATAATTGAATTAAAATAAATCAAAAATTTAATACTCTCCCATGCATTTTACCCTATATTACACATATAAATTACTAAAAATTAGCTTGAACAAAAAAAATAAAATTAAAAGTTAAAAATATTATTGTCAATTATATTATCTCTTTTAATTAAACACCATCTATTTAAATTTTTTGTTAATCCATATCAACATTAATATGTAGAATACAATAATTTTATGCATTGTAGGGGTTAAATAGGTTTAAAATAAAAGTTTAAACATTGAATAGAAAATAATAAATGTTGAGAGATGTTAAAGATTAATTGTGTAAATTTTCAGAGTGAGACTATGCACTTGGTCAAAATATTTTCTTGAAGAAATAATTTAAGAAAAATTTATTATTAATTGCACTCGTATAGAAAAATTAGTTGTAGCAAAATATTTAAATTTCTTTAAATAATATTTTAAATTCAAATTTTATTTAAAAAAAAATAAGTGTTAGAATAATTTTATTTTTTTTATAAGTTCATTAAGCTTGAGCTCCATAATAATTGAAGTCTTTGTTATTATCGAATACCAAATCGTGAAATAAAAACAAATTTGTTCCGTCATTTTTTAAAATTTTCTGGTTTACATGCTTTTATGAAAAAAATTATATTCACATATATGCAACTTGTTTTTATGAAAAAAATTATATTCACATACATGCAACTTGTTTTTAATATTAAGATTGTTCTCGAACAACATCTGCAAAGTAAAACTTGTTGACTTTTCTAAAATGCCAAAGAAAATTAGAAATTAGTTTGTCTCTTTACAATTTTTCAATCATGTTATAAATCAACCTCGATTTCAGAACATAACAAGTCAATATTATAAAGACAGCTATTAACATGTTCAATGGTATATTTTCTTTATTAAAACAGAGATTAAATAATTTAATATTTTAATAGATTATATAGTTAAAATAATTATTTTAAAATATATTAAAAAGTAATTACTCAAATTAAAATAATAAAATTTAAATTTTATATACATTGGAAAGAAGTAGTGAACTTTATTAAATTTAAGACTGCAAATACTTATTATGTATAAAAATAAAACACTAATATTTCCAAGTTTTTAACAAAAATCAAGGGAATTTAAGAGCCATGTGACGTGATCACTGAAGTAATATGCATATATTATAATTAAGCTTTCATGTACTACGTTATATATATATATATATGGTTGTTGATAAAGTGTATCTAATTACACGTGTGATTTGAGGGTTCAGCCAATTTAGTTACCAGTTCTTCTCCTTAAATTAGAAGCCAAAATTATTTGTATTTTTTTATTCTTGATTTAAAGATACAAAAGTTATGTGAAAACAAAGACCATAATATTGGTAAAAGAAGTAAATAAATGGTTTTGGTTATATCTATCTATATGATACAGTGTTTTTTCACCGCTTGAGACATTTTCTATGGTTTTTCTTCTCACACATTTAATAAAAAGAAAATTAATTTATCAAAAAATATTTTTAAATAAAAAAAAGAATATTTAGTTTTTATCAATTAGTAAAATATATTATTTTTTTATTTAAAATTTTAAATTAAGATTCAAATTCAACATCTCATGATTTTAATTAATTAAAATCAAGCCAAATTATTTTCATAATAAGAGCAAAATTCTCTTAATATTTTTATTTATATATATAATTCAAACTCAATATCTTATTTAAATAAATCTAAACTTCTTACCTTTCGAACCAACCAATATATATTGTTAAAAATAAAATCGTTTTAATAGTGATTTTGAATCTAATTTGTAATATAGACGTAATTTTGGTGTTATCATGACTCTATCAAAATATTTTATTATTATATAATCTATTGACATTACATGATTCTTATGCATCCTAACATTGCCCAAAAAGTGTCATATCTTCCTCTCAAACATACTGCAACTTGCAACTAGCTTTCAAAAATAAAAAGATAAGTAATAATTGAACCTTAACCAATTCAGCAACTTGGAGAAATGCAATCCCCAATGCTCTTTATCCTTAAAAAAAAAATTATATTGAGAGAGTTTCTACTTAGTTAATATGAGTTGCTTTGACTGTGCCATACTCTATATATTGGACTCAAATCAATTGTAATTAATAGTTAACATTCATTAGCAAATGAAACCTTAAATCATTTCAAGTGGTTTGGTGCATAAGGTGTATGCACAGTAACAGTTTATAATCTCAGTTTTTTTTTTTCCCTTTTTGGCATAAAAAGAAATAAAATTTGCTGTAGTGATCCTGACTTGAACCATTTGTTGTTGGTTCCTGTATGCGATTAATTATCTTTGATAACTGATAAGAATATTCAGTAAATACGGTTTAGTCAATGGCCTCCATGATTGATTTCTTGAAAATTATAATAGAATGTTTTCTAACTTCAAATCAATAATAAAAGGGAAAAAATGAAAGGCACCTTTTAGATCAACGGAAGGCACCTTCATTTTAATAGTTACGTACGAATTGAAATAAAATAAAATGAGCTTAATTCAAGTCCCTTTTCTTTTGATTGTGAGGTGCTAATTCTCCAATAGCCGTAGTTTTGAGTCACGGACTAAACAAGCTTGGTGGTTATAAAAATTGACTTTTGATAGTTGTTGTATCCCATTAAAGAAGGTGATGAGTGGTTCAAGTTTGACCCACAAGTTGACACTACATACCTTAGGAAAAGGGACAATTACTATTTACCCCTAAAGTTTGGTGTATTGTATTAAGTGATCCCTCACTTTTAAAAATTATATTTATCTGTTCCCAATATTTAATTCCGTTACATTAAATAATCATTTTGTCAATTTTTTTTGGTATTTTATTCATAGAAAATAAAGAAAATAAATGTAAAATAAAAAATAAAAAAGTCATAAATACCCTTTGATGACTATTTATCATCAATACTCTTCAACCTCACCTTTCACCTTCTCTTCCTATCATTAACAACCAATGTCGTCGCCGCCGTCACCACCACCACTGCACCTTTAACTTCATTTCATCTTCTTCATCTTCTCCTTCCACCCATCACCACCAAGCTCTCTCTACTCATATACTAAAATTGTCGATGATGTAATGATGATGATGTTGTTGATTTCTTATTTTCTGATTTCTTAGTTTTGATTTTTTAGTGTTGGATTGGTAGTGGTGTTGTTACTTATTTCAATTCCTAATTTTTTTTTTTTAAATGTAAGAAATTGAAGTTGTTGGTGGGAGTGGCGGGTGGCGGCAGTTTTGAAGGAGAGACGAAGAAACCACCGGAAAGAGGTGGTGAAGTTTATTCATAATTACAAATTTCCTTAATAAATTTTGTGCGCTTCTTATACATTTTTGTGCTCTATTTTTCCTTTGCTTTATTTCTTGTTGGGATTATTTATTTTAAATTAAACTTCTCATTTTTATGGCTATTCAATTCATGGGCTTTGTTTTGTATGATTATTAAAACATTTTTTATGAAGAAGATGATTTTTTTACTAATGAGGGTGGGCAAGTGAAGGACCAAAATTCAAGGAGAAGAGTGAGGAGGAGTTACGTGAACTTATTCCAAGAATTCAGGTTCATTTACTTGTTTTTGCATTATTTGGGATCTTTTAAGTTATTCATCTCCAATGAATTTTGACTTTCAATTTGCATGAAATGGCAATGACATCTTCCTCTTATTCATTCTCAACCACCTGCATTTTTCATGCTCTCTTGTATGTGCCGATATATAACTGCTATATCCTTTTGATGCAAACCAAATAAGCACAAACCAAATAAGCACCAACCATGTTGATAAGCATGATGATCAATTAAAGTATGATGGGCCAATGACTAGAGCTCGCATGAAGACATTCAAGGATGCTTTAGGAGTGTTCGTGAAGCAAGAGATGAAGCTTGAGTTGATTAATCAAAGCACAAGTGCAAATGGAGCTCAATTGAGTGAATTTGGAGAAAGTTTGACATAAGGGCAAAATCATCCTTTTTGCACCTTATTATCATATGTTGACCCTCAAAATGAAGAATTCATGTCAAACTCTTCAAGTGGAATGATTTGCATTCAAAACACATAAAGTGCAATTTTGAAGATTTTGGAAGGTTCTAGAAGGTGCTAAGGGAATCTACAAGAATCAAGAATCTTTCAAGAATATTTTCTATAAATAAAACCCTAGATGTGATGGAGAGTGGTTGCAACTCATTTAAAGACTTAGTTAAATTTTGCTTGGTTGTCTTGAGTTGTCAATTTGACTTTTCAATGCTTAGTTGTCATGAGTTGTCAATTTGACTTTTCAAAGCTTAGTTGTCATTAGTTGTCATATTTTAGAAGGGATCCTATTTATTTATGGAATTTCCTTTATAGGAGTCTTTAGGAATAAGTAAGAAAACCTATTCCTTCAAGGATTAGGATGTTTACATGCCTATATAAAGGTCATATCAAAGTAGTACGAATGAAGAATGAGTTTTATCAATTAAGTTTCAATTCTTGTGAGGTTAAAGTCCTTCTCTTTTGTTCTTAAAAGAACTTTTGTGAATTTATCAAGTGAAGGCTTGGTATATTCAAACCTAGTTTAATTTAGACTTAAAATTGACTTTGTTAATCTTAGGTTTACATTAAACAACCTTTAATTCTTTATAATTAAGGTTCTTAAGTACAGGTTATTTAAGGGTCTTGTTGGGGATTAGAGTTTTTTTTGCTTGATTTATAAATGATCCTTGGTAAGGTTATCAAGATTGAATACGGGTTTGGTACAAGTTAACCACATTCGTATCACCTTTGGCACTTACAATCTTTAAATTTTGGCAATGCAATAAGTGTATAAACATGAAGACAATCTACAAGAGCAATGGAGAGATAGCTAATTATGTTGGTTCTTCGGTGTTCTGTTATGTAGTCTTAATAGAGAGGACTTCACATTTTTTGCTTACTTGATTTTTTATGCTTCTTTGTTATATTGCAAGCACAAATGCAAAATATTATCAGTTGTATTTGTTGGGAGTTTGTAAAGAAGAATGGCTATATATGCATTCTAGTTTTGCGGTTTAAAAAAAGATTGGTAGCGAACACCAAATATGCGTTCAGGTGTTCCAATAGTGGCTCTTCCGTAATGGCCTGATTAAGGAACAAATGCAAAGTTGGTTGCAAATATTTGGAAGATCGGAATTAGATTAGTGCCTAATTAAAAAAACATCTATGAAGGAGAAGAAATAAAGAAGTGTGTGCATATGGTCATGGGCAACATAAATTGTCATGACCCAAAACAGGGGCCATGACCGACGTTAGAAAACGAAAATTCTTTCGAATCCGGAACCCGTAGCAAGCCTTAAAATGAATAAAAACACGCAATAATAATAATAACATAAATAAAATATTTTGCAGCGGAAATAATTTTCATAAATAAAATAAAGTAATGCTCTATCAAACTCGTTTAAATAAACAAGCTCATTCTCATATATAAATAATATCTTTTAAATACAAATATCGGTTCAAATATTTATAATACAAATCTTATACAAACATAATACATAAATATCCCAACTAACTACAACTACTACAGTGTTTAGATTATAAAATAAAATCAAGTAAGCAGTTTATATAGTGAAGCCGGGGCAAAAGAAATCCAGTGTATGGGTCTGCTACTGAGGTCTAAAGACATAGACTCTCCTGAAAAATAGTCAACGGAGGGGAGTCAGACCTCACTGAGTGAATTGCTATAATATATAAACATGCATAGCTAAATGACAATGCACACATTCAATAGTATATATAATAAATATATATACAGGCAAAATCACATAGATGCAGCAAAATCATTTTATATAATACTGAAAATAACATTTGTTTATGAAGGATCAAATAAAACCCTAGAAAATCGCAACCTCAAAACAATGTTAGACAACACTCTAGCCATACAAGTTCACTTGTTCCAAATAATTTCACTTGTTCCATTTGGACAGTAGACTGGCCCCGAGACACTAAGTCAACTGAGCTCCAGCAGTCTGACTGTCAATGTGATTGGCCTCGAGACACTTGGTCAATCGAGCTCCAGCAATCACACTCCCAAAATCATATCTCACATCATATAATTCAATCCAATCATAATCCACAAATAGATTAATAATAAAGCCTAATTGCTATCGGTGTTCCGATACGTACTCGGTCCTAGTGATGCCCACTAGGTAGCACGTTCTATTTATATCCTTCATTATTATATAAAACATACATTCATAAAATCAATGATGCATGATATTAAATAAAATAACAACATAAACCATATATATACTAGAAATATATCAAAACTAAACAGGTATATTTTGAGTATATATACGTCAAATAAATTTAATTTATTTACAAAATAAACTATAAATATACTTAAAAACATTTTAAGTATAAACTCATAATAAAACATGCATATAATTTAAAATATACCAATCATATACCAAAAATAAACCTAAGCAATAATTAAATCATTTATGCATAATTTACTAAAATAAATCATACATTTCTAAAAACATGCATTCTAAAACACGTATATATAAAATAACAACTCACTAATATTGCGTTCCACGAGACGAGTTCGACGGGCCTGGTCCACTGGGCCTCGGTCTCAGCGCAACTAAACAAACAAATGACAATATGAAATCAGAATAAATCTAACGAAATTCTAAAGACTCGATCTAGAATCTTAGATACAAAATTAGAATAGGAATTCGATCAGACATCACATTTTACGAGAATTCTACCGAAAATCCAGTAGAACCTCCCTTGTAAAATGGATATCTCTCTACTCAAAGAGTAGAGCCGGTCCTGCAAAGAAACACACTTTAAGAATAAACACAGTTCACCATCCCTCAGTCGGACTCCAAACTACAATTTCACCAACCAAGGTCAACATTTCACAAGATAATTACAGAACAGACGAAAAATACCAAAAATATCAAAAATTCCCTTCAATATTCAAAATATAGAAATTTAGATATTTAAACGCTGTAAATAATTATTTTATCGATAAATGCATAAAAACCCTAATTTTAAATAAAATATTTTTAAGAATCGGTAATTCTCAATAAATTCATAAATATTGACCAAAATACATTTTATAATCCAAATTACATAATTAACCCTAAAACTTACTAAAAATCAATAAAAATTCATTTATTTAGAAAAATCGTAGATTATATATAATTTGAAAATAATTTACGAAAAATAATTTTAATTAGTTAAAAATAATAAATCATTTGTAGAAATCATTTTTATACCTCAAATAACTAGTAAAACCAATTTAATTATATTTTTAGCCAATTTAGTGCCAATTTACCAAAATACCCCTAGTTACCTAAATTCCCTAAAATTAATCAAAAATTCACCAAAAATAATATAATTACTCAAAATTAAATTTCTCAACATATAATTCAATAATATCAATAAATATATTCAATTAACCAATTAATTTCACTAAAACACATATTTAACCTAATTATCCCAAAGTTACATAAACTAAATAAATTCAAAATTATATAAAATTCACAAAAAATTACAAATAAATTTCTAAAATGCATTTCAACACCTAAAAACATCATAAAACACAATTTCATAATTTAATTAATTAATTTTTAAAAATTAGAAAATATTAATAAAATAATAAAAAATTCACAAAAATCAAAATAATTCTCAAAAATTCACAGAGCTAAATTAAGCTACTAGGATTAATGTTTGTGAAGGAATCAACCAAATTGAAGCTCAAAAAAATAAAAAATCATAGGCCAAAAATGAAAAATTGAAACCTAGGGAAATCTAGACCATTTCAAGTGAAACAAAGCTTGGAAATGCACTTACCGAAGCTCAAGGAAGAGATAAAGATCGGTGGGGCTCTAAATGGTGGTCGGAAAGTCATCGATCGGAGCTAGGATCGATTTTGGCCTCTCTCTCAAATTTCGGTCAAACCACGCCGAAGAAGAAGGCTCTGGACATTGAAAATGGCTGGCAAGGGAGGTGGCACACCGAAGGACACAGTGACGATAAAGGAACGACGTGATCAGCGCTGGAAATGGGGAAGAAATCGATCGGGAGGAAGGAGAAGAAGGTGATGGCAAAATGGTAATTAATTCAAACTTTATTTTTGATAATGATATTATATGTATATATATATCTTACTTTATATTATTTTAATATATAAATTAATACACACAATAAATATCCACCACACACTTTAATAATAATATATATACACATATACATATATACACACATTTAATTAATTACTATTAAAACTATATATTATAATTTAATTTAATTAAATAACCCTAATTTTAATTTAAATGCATGTACGTATATATATTTTATTTGACACTTTAAAATTATGCATGGACTCATGTAAATTCATTAAACCGCTTAAAATAATTAATATTTAATTATTTACGTTTTAATTTCTCCGAAAAAAAATTCCCCAAGAAAATTTTACGTAAATAACTTAAAATAATTAAAAATGACTTTAATAAATAACAACTCATTAAATAATCATAAATATATAAAAAAAATTATTAACACTACATATCCTAATGCAGTTTAAAATTATCTAAAAACTAAGGATATTACACAAATAGAGGGAAAGAGATTAAAAAAATGCCAATAAATGGAAGGAGTCGACAAGAGATGCTTCGAAGGATGTTGATATGTTTCCGTTAGGCCTTTTGGTCTCTTTTTTCACATCATCACCACAGTTAGAGCATTTCCCCCACTTGTCTATGTTGTTTTTGTGTTTTCCGACGACATTCCAATCTGGGTCTGCTCTAAAGTGGGATGCTTTTAGAATTTGTTCCCTATAAGTGATTTATAATCTGTTGTTGTAATTTGTTTTGGATTTCTGTATGTTTAATTTTAGTTGTTTAGCATTGAGATTTTGAAGTTGGGTTTCAAATGATCTTTGGAGTGGACAAATAGGTGATTCAAGGGGCATTGGGTATGTGGGTTGCTTTTAATTGGAATCATGGGTGTGTGGGTGTGCTGTTTTTGGAATTTTGTGGAAGAAATGAAACTGAGTAGGTGATTTTTTGATTTTTTGGTCATTTCACATGTATTTAACAGCTATTTAATAGCAAACTTAACATAAGGACCGCTTAATTTATTTCTCTTAAAGTCATGAATGAATAAATATAATTTTTAAAAGTGAGAGACCATTTTATGCAATATATAAAACCTCAAGGGGCAAATAACAATTGCTCCTTAAGAAAATCCAATTGGAGGAGTAATAATAACAATTAGATCAGCTTAGTATAAATTGTTCGCATTTAAATGATATTTTAAATTTAAACATGATATATACAATTGTGTTAAATATTAATTAAAATTTTTAATTATTTTTATAATTTTATATAAAATTGAAATAAAATAATTAAAATTTAATGTGTTTTGACTGTAAAACAATTGAATTTGAAGGACGCGTTATTGTAGCTGATCTCATGCCAGTTTTTTATTTTTTTTGGACATTCTTGAATTTTTCAGATATTTGATCTCATCAACCGTTTCAATTTCCAATAACAAGCTTTATAGGATCTTCTTTAATTTGAGTTCCAAACTGAAAAGATTTACGGACAATCAATTATTTTGTAATTACTAATTATTTCTTTATTTTATGCAAATACAATTAACAAAATAGATTTAGATAATTATTTATGAATTTATAAAAAATTATCAAATTTTTATATGTTAAAAATCAAAATATTTTTTAATCAATAAAAATATAAATATACAAATCCAAAAATATCTCATTCTTATGATAAAAATTTGTGAAAAAATTTTGAAAGTTCTCGATTAGGATATATGATATATGAGAATATATGGCACTTGCATTAACCATATGTTTGAAATGAATTTTATCAAGTTACCCCAAGACATGTAAATATGCAAAGAGCTTGATTAATTATTAATTCTGAATTGGCCTAAAAGAATTATTTATCAGAACTTCTCATTCAACTTTTTTCTGGATTTTTTCTGGCTTGTAGTATCCAAGAAAGGCGTATATGCCAAGTTCCATTAATTGATAAACTGCAAACTCTGTAATGTATATGACGTAATAATGCTCTGTATTTCTGGGAGAAGCGATATTTTTGTTGTTAGCGGTGCACAATGGATTTTACTCTACTTTTGGTGTTGGCACTGATGTAGGCTTGGGGCTTAGTTAATAAAAGTTGGAGCTTTCTCATACTCCTGTTCTTAGTTACAGAGAGCGGTTCTTTCATCACTTGATTAGATTCTTTTCTCAAGTGATTTTTTTTCCTCATTGATTAATACAAAATATGTTCTGCTCATAAAAAAAAAAAATAATAATGATGGGAGCTGACAGGGTTTTTCTAATTTTCTCCCATCCATGTATTCATCTGAGGATAGAGCTAAAAGAAACCATTGAAAATAATTACAGGCTCCAAAAGGTAACAAATAGCATGGAAAGTGAGGCCTTTTGTTAAGTATAATTAGCGTCAATAAGAGAGACTTGAAAATCAAGAGGCATTTAATTGGTTAATTATATATGCATATATGTTAGTACTAATGTTGGATTATTATTTGGTACAATCTATTTTTTAAAGTATTAATCTTTTTTTTAAAGATTTAAAGTATTATACTTAAACAATTAAATGAGTGATAAATGCATATTTTTAACACTTAATTCATAAAAATATAACACTATATAATAGATAAAAGAATTTTGATAATTTTTATATTTTGTTATAATTTTATCGACACGAATATAGTTTAGTATTTGTAACTTTATTGATCACAACGTATATTACATGTCATGAAGTAAAATAGTTAAACAAGTAAAAGAAATTTTCATTTCCCTTACATACTGTTAACTAAACATAAAACAGACGAAAACTAACTTATTTTATCGTGAAATCCCCCAGCAAACAAACAGTAATACAAAAGAGAAAACACTGTATCACAGACAACAAAATCCGACAAAACACTTGTTTGATACTGAAACAACAAACAACTTATAAAACCCACACAAACACAAAATACTGTGACAGAAAAGAACATATTGCTATGTGTGTTTAGGCACATTGGAAATCGGAGGGGACCTTCTTGCTACAAACATTGAGAAGCAAGCTCAAGGAAAGTGGAATATTGAGGTTGATACCCAAGATTTGAGCTTTAATGGCAGTGCAAAGGCAAATAGCAGCTTCAAGATCAACAAGGCCGTCGAGAAGAGAGCAGCAAGGTTCAACTGGAGGTTTACCAACGGTGACGTTAAGCAATGAGCCAAGAACGTTAGCACAAACGCCTAGTTTAAGGGCATCTCTTGGGCATTTTCCTCCTGTGGAAGGTGATGGGGTTGGTCTTGGTCTTGGAGTTGGTTTTGGCTTAGGAGAAGGGCAGCCACCACCACATGCACTTACTAGAGAAAAGAAGAGAAGGTTGAGAACAAGAAAGAGAGCAAGTGATGATGTTCTTTTGGATTCCATTTCTTCTCAAACGCTTAGTTAGCTGTAGGTTTAGTAAGGATATTACTGTGAGTAGCTAAGTGAGAGTATATTGCGATGGGTGGTGAAGATATGCAAGGATGGGTGGATTTATATAGGGCATCTTGAGGGAGATGTCTTCAACTTGATACTTATGAAATAATTGAAAGAAAATAATAGAAAAATGAGATGAAACCATGTGTACACACTTGGGATTTTAGCTGGCAGCAGAGAGGCAAAGTTTTAGGGAAATTTTATGTTTTTTGGATGCATCTGCGGTGGGGCACGCAAATTGTTAATTAAATTCAGAGGAAGTTTAAGACTAAAACATATAATGGTATCATTTTGATTGAGTTTATAATTAAAACATAAAAATAAAAGAATCCCATCACATGATGGTGTTTATATATAGGCTATTTAATTAGAGAAAATTTTTGTCTTTATAAGTATATTGCACCTGTATATTAAGGTGCATGATATACTTAGTATATACGTCACAAATCAACTGACATTCATTAAATAAAATATACGAGGAGTAGATAAAATTGGGCCATGCATTCAATTAACAGTACGTAACTGATCTGCTAAATGCAAATGTAATTCTGAAGTTTTCTTTTCTTAAGTTAATTATAACTAATATTCTCAAAAAAAGAAAAAGTTAATTATAACTAATTAAATATGGTTACTCAAATAATTACTTCTACTTTCGTTATCATTGATCCGGCAGTTTGTTATCTCTTACAGTTCCTTCCAAATCATCAACAGCTCAAATATATAGTGTTGAGGACAAAATGTTTCTGTAATTTTCAATTGTCCAGATCCTGAATTTTCTTAACTAGTTATTTATTAATTAACACTCATTTAGTAATTAACATTTCAGGATATACTTTGTCTGCACTCTTTTACTTTTAATCAATATCTCCATGGACACAACTTGCGTAACCTAAATCATCTCCTTTTTTTTTTTTTTTTTGAGAGAGATTCTAAAACATCTCCTTGATTTCGCCCAATTTTTAGAGATCTACATGTGATGCAAAAGATCATCTGTATATTTTGTTTACAAGATTCTAGGTGACTGGAAAAATTTTAACACCTATGTAGATAGATTCTTTATCTTGCATTATTGATCTGATGGTCAAAATATCACGATACATCAAATCCCATCTGCCAAAAAAAATATAGATAAATTCTTTAATTAACCATAAGCACATAAATATAAAAATATTATCATAATTTACTTACCAAACAACTTAACATATAATCTTTTATATTTTTTTTTTTAATAGAGAGATCATATAATCTAATTTTTAATGGACTGTAAAAAGACAACATTTTCTTTTTCGATTCACAATAACAAAATTTAAACTTTATAACTCAAAATGTTTTTAAAAATGAGTTACTACTTAAGTATTTTATCACTAGCATAATTTTTTATATTATCAATTTAAGTGTTTTTCTTCTAATGCATTGTCGGAATAATAATGACTAAAGCCCCTTTAAAAGTTTTTAAAATAATTAAAATCTCATGTGGTCTTTTTTTCAAAAAAGGACGGAGTCAGTGTGCTCCACTTAACTTAATTATGATTTTTTTTAAAAAACACTATATAATTATATATTAATTTTCACTAAAATTTATGTTTTGACTTAATAAAATTTTAATTTTAATTTATTATAATCCGTAATTTTTAACTTTAACCCATTAACATTTAGTCCTCGGTCTACCCCTGCCTTTCTTTTTAGCATCAAATGGTCATCATTATATGATAATTAAGCATATTATCATTTAACCAATGGGCTTAAATTAGAAATATTGCATCTTGCAATTGCAAATTAGTTTAGGTAGGGGGGTGATGAATTGGACTGCTAAATTAGGCCTATTCGACTTGGTTGAAAGGAATGTCACGGGCAATGGTAGAACCTACCAATATTGGGCTCCACCAAAAAGAATTTATATGCATTTAGGAAAAAATAATAATAATCAAATTTATAAACCATTTGTCATGATTTATTAAATTTCCTTACATTCACACCGTGTGGAGCCATTCATATCTATTTCTTTCTCTAGACAATCACACAATTGCCTAATTAAGTCAAAAATAGTATCATTATACCCTCTTGATTTGACCTCATTTACATTTAACTAGATTTATAATCAACTATACTTTGTCCTCATCAAAACGTGTGCGGTTGCACAAATTCAAAGCTTTATGCAAAAATATCGGATATGCGATTGAATTTTACATTTAAATAATATAAGAAAATATAAATTGAATATTAATATAAATTAATTAATTCTATATTATTTGAGTTGAATTTTATTCGTGTATTCTTTTTTATTTTCAAAATTTATAAAGTTTATGAATTTTTATATAGATTTTCATACGTCATTTAAAGTCTATGTATATATCATGTGTGAATTTTTATATACATTTCTAATAAAACTTTTAAATAATAAAAAAAAAACTTAACAATCGAATAATTTTAAATTAAAATTTAAAGATTGAAAAAGACTCGACAGTTGAATGAATGATATGATATAAAGTGGGTTTTAATTTTGTTGGATATTTTAATTATTGGCTTTTGCTTGAAGGAAATTGTTGCCGACTGAAGATTGAGTGGCCTCCACAAAGACGATAAGTAGGCTAGTCTTGCTTTTAGTTGATTGAGGTAGAGACAAGATCATTTGCAGATAAAAATGTATTACTTTTCGGTTGATGGTTGAAATCTAAACTACGAAATGAATGTCTAGTTAACTGTCAGGAAAACTGTAGGGTAGTTATTAGGTTATTGGATGCAGTGTTAAATATATGTACAAGAAGTTTGTTGATTTGTTACTGCACAATATATATATATGTGTGTGTGTGTTGGTGAAGTTTCAGTTTTTTATAAGAAAATATGCTCCATCGATATGATATGTTTTGGATGTTATGTCGGGCATGTTGCTGGTAGGCCGGCATGGGTTAACGACAGGGGAGAAGTAAACAAAACAAACAAACGTTAATCGTTTGATGTTGTCCATTTGCATGAGTTTTTATTTGTTTGCAACCTTTAATTGTATCCTGATAGTTATAATCATGTGACTCTGTGTCGTAATATTTTTTAATGGTAAAAAACAATTCATATCAATATTAATTAATATTACATATATCTTCTAACAATTTTAATATATATATATAAACACATATCTCATTGGAATGAAGAAAAAGGAGTTAGTAGTAAATTGTTAGCAGTTAGTATTATTAACTTCTTTTTTATTAAATGTAAAACATTTAAAACATATATTATACATTCAATTATTAAATATAATATTTTAAATATGAATAAAAAATTTTCACAAAATATTTTATCGATATTAGATTCATGAAATCAAATGTACCGTACTAGCTCAATTATTATTATTATTATTTTGGGACTAAAAAGGAGCAAACACCTAAAACAGAAAGCAAAATCAAATGTTATTAGTTGAATAGCTTCTTTAGTTATTACAAAACCTTAATATCTAAGAATTTAATCCAAAACTGCAAGCATTTAATATGAAAATGATATAATATACACACTATTTTTAAATTCAAACTATAGTTATATTAAATTAGTTATTTAGATATTTTTACTGTTTTTATAATTTTATCTAAATTTAATTATATTAGTTAAAATTTAATTAACTCATAACACTATCATTAAAAAAAAGTAAATACACTTATGGAGCATACGAGAATTCATCCTCAAAATTTAGGCTATGTAATTAGCCCTAAATTAATGTGCATGAAAAATATGGGGACACACATGCATGGGACCCTAAGTTGTGCGTCTGTTAGCCATTAAAATTACATTAGCATTTAGTTGCACCAAATTTGCCAGTTGACACCAAATCTTTCTCAAAGGTTGTTATCAGGATGTAAACATTCCTCCAACCAGACTGGTCCATCCATTATACATTCTTCTTGCAGCCCTCACCCCACCACCAAGAATTTTTCTCCAACCTTTTTCGGGACCGAATATTTTTCAACAGTATTAATTTCTAGAACTCAACAAAATGGTGCTCTTATACGTACAGAAGATTATAGAAAATTTTTAAATTGTTTAAGTATAGAAATTGTAGAAAACTCTGTTGTAATTTATTTCATTGATATAATATCTTTTAAGAACATTTTTATCAAATATTTTAAGTGTGTTTAGTAAATATAATAATATAAAATATATTCTTTTTTATCAGAATCGATCAAATTTCACTGAACTTTTAATCCGATTTGATATGAATAAATTTCACATTAACTTTTTTTTTAGTAAATATAGAGGTGATATAACTTTAACATCGATGAACTACATAATAAAAGATAACTTTCTCCTTTTAAGTCGACGACAGCATGTACCTCATGCTACCTTTAAAAAGAAGTTACTATTTAACTATTTTTTCACTATTTTTTCAACAACTAATATAACATAACCACATATACTACAAATTGCATTTAAAAAATTGCTTAAATATAAAATATTAAAAACACTTATTATTTATTCAATTATTGAGTGCGAGTGGAGCCTAACTTGTATATGTTGAATGATTAATTTTAGGAAACTATGAAGTATTGATGAGTGGAGCCTAACTTCTAGACATTGCATGAATGTTTTTAGGAAATGCAAAATTACTAGAAAATGGATATCTTTGGGCTAGACTTTAGAAATGTTCTTTGAAACTTCGGCCAATTTACTACAAATTGGATTTATGAACTGGGCGTAGTTGGAATTCTTTTTTTGTTTATAAGGCTAAAAATTTTGCATGTTGGGCCACATTAATACTAAGCCCGCCCAAACTTTGTCAAGGAGTCTTTTTACAATTTCCAGGTGGATAGAAGGAATTATATACTTGAGGGTTTTTTTTAATGTTATATATATATATTAACCAAAATGCTGAGCAAATATAATTTTTTTACATTGCGCCACTTAAAAGATTAAACTTAGGAATGTTGTCTAAACCTCATTTAGTACATATTTGAGTTGATGAAATATTAGAAATTCATTATATATAAAGTTAATGTGGAACAAAAATAAAAGTTTTCAAAATATGATAATTTGACGATTTAAAAAAAAATGAAATTGTAATTTGAAAATGTTAATTCAAATTTTGACATTTCTCAAAATGAAGTTGGAATATACTATATTTAGATTATAAATGTATTTGATGTGTGTGTGTATATATAGAACGAAAGTAAATTTTAGCAAATATGATCTTATTAAATGAGTAAATCCTTGCATATGGAAAGCCAGTATAGATTTTTTGGTTTTTTTTTTTTTTTTTTTTTTTTGTCAGAGATTCTCTTGGAGGAACAAATGAATCCCCAAAGCTGAGTTGAGCATTAACTGTGGATAGAATAACGAAAACAAGTCAGGGGGTGAACTTGAGCTGTTAGATTAGTCTGCTTTAAGCTCTTTTTTATACAAACTACCATTTTGTTATTTTTAACTGTTTACAATTCTGTATTAAGTAGATTTTTAGATTATTTTATTTAAAGTTTGCCATATTCACTTGTAAAACTTGATTAAGTTAAGTTGTATATGAGTTTTATTGGATTGACTAAAAAACGATAATTCATTAGGCTATCTCACTGAAAATAAAATTATGAATTATATAGCTCTTTATTTTGTTTTTAGAATCTGTAAGATTTTATTTTTTTTTATTTGCCTCTGTGCATCCTTGTGAAATGAAAATTGCAAATTTTAAAGGAAAAAAAAAAAAGTTCCTACTCATTATTTGTCTGAATTTTGGACCAAAAAAAATCATCATAAGAGACAAACAAAAACTCCAAAAAAATGCAGAAACTACTTTGGATTGGCCAACCGTTTATTGGTTGTAAAGTTGATTGCCCATAGACTTAATATATCAATCATAAGAATCGTTACACAAGACAGGAATTGTAGTCACGGGACTACCTAAACAATAGATACATTCACATTGCTCAAATATATATATATATATATATATATTCTGTGTGGAATCTCTTAAATTGCCAGCCTTGCTTCACATGTCTCCTTACTTTTAATACATATTTTGCTCTTTTTTTTTACTAATACAATTGAAAAATTTTACTAAGTACATAAAGACAGTATAAGAGAGCCAAGAATTGATTGTTGTATTTTACGTATACTGGTTATATATATATACAAGTACATAAGCATACGGAACACAATGAGAACTCTGTGTTACAAGGATGAGTTCGGTTAGGAGTAGAGAGCCTTATCAAGTATAGCTCCAGAAATTAAATTTTTTTCTGTTTTGACACAATTAGTTATTACTTCACTTGATTTATACTATGAATTCAATTAATTAAAAAAATGTAATCAACAAATAAAAAATTACTTTTTTTTAAATAATTTTTTAAATTCAAATTATAATATATATAGTTGTGTAGAATTGTTAAAAATTTTTTTATTGCTCTTATAGTTTTATCTAGGTAAATCCGATTAGTTAAAATTTAATAGGTTATATATATTGTTATTTGCAGTAACACCCTCCATTTTCACTCTATAAATTCACATAGACATTTGCTCAAAAAGGAACAGCTTTACTAGTGATTGGTGGAGTGAAGTTGTGAAAGAGATGGAGAGCAAGAGTTCATCAACAGCTCTTTTCCTCTTTGTCAACCTTTTATTTTTTGCCCTAGTAAGTGGGTGCAACACTTGTGTTCAGCCCAAGCCAATCCCTAACCCAACCACCAACCCGATTTTCTCAAAGAAAAGCTGCCCAAGAGACACACTAAAGCTGGGTGTTTGTGCTAAGGTGCTCAATGGTCCAGTTGGTGCAGTCATTGGGAACCCACCTGACACACCTTGTTGCTCTGTGCTTCAAGGGCTTGTTGATCTTGAAGCAGCTGTTTGCCTTTGCACTGCAATTAAGGCTAATATTCTTGGCATTAACATTAACATCCCAATCTCACTGAGTTTGCTCATCAACACCTGTGGAAAGCAGCTCCCTTCTGATTTCATTTGTGCCTAATTTCTTGTTTATTTGGCACTATGCATTACTAATGCTTTTAGTAATTTGATGATTAATTTATGTTTAGTTTTTATTTCCTTTTCCAAGCAGCAACTTGAGCTCTGTCATTGTAAGCAATGTACTGACGCTAAATTAATTTATGTTTAATTTCCTTTTGCATCTATGTCACTATGTGTATGCATGCTTACCAAAAAGCTAGCAGAATGTTGCTTGGTATTCAAATTGATTCTGCAAAATTTGAGTAATTGTAAGTTTATGTTTAACTTATATGAAAAGAGATTAAAAATCCAACTACTATTTTAAATGGGGAAAATTCTGAAACTTGGAATTTGTGAAATTTGAGTATTGCTAGCAATTTTTATTAAATCTTTTTGAGCCTAGAGATGCTAATCAAAATAATCTCACGCGAACTCAATAAAGTTTTAAGAATATATTGCACGTAATAATTAAATTTATAACACATATATATATATATATATATATATATATATAGCACACTAAGGATGCGCAATTAAGTCTACTAAACATGGAAATTTGAGACTCTCCCGTCGTGCTAAGTATCACTGACATATTTTTATTAATTAAATAAAAATATTTAAAATATATAACATATATTTAAACGCTAGATGTAATACTTTTAAGAACAGTGCAGACAGTGAACTAATAGTAATTGTAAATAGGATAAAGGTACAAAAACACCCTTAATATTTATGTCCAAGTACGGATTAGCTCTGAAAGTTTTTTCGGGCTCAATTAGGCACAAAAATTCAAAACTAATGTCATTCTAGTCCCTCATTCAATAGACCAATTTTTCCCTTAGGTTAGAGATGATGTGGCAGAAATTGGTCCCACATAACTTAAAACAAAGTAATAAAAATAAAAATACATTAATGAAAATAAATTATATTTAATTAATAAAAAATAAAATAAATTTACTTTAATCATAACCTCTCCAATTTCTTCCCGAATTCAAAACCCCTAAATCAAAAACTTCTTCTTCTTCTTAGCAAAAATTTCCTTCCAAATTCACCTCTCTTCCCACTCTTCACTTCACTTTAAACTACTCTTTATCAAATCCCTCAACTCTCCTCTTCCTGTCGTCGATTCTTGCCTCTCTAATGTTGACGAAGAAGAAGAAAAGGAAGACAACGATAATGGCGATGAAGAAGTTGCAGACGAATACGATTACTTTTCCAGTGAGTCTTCCGATGAACTTGAAGATAATAAAACGGAAATAACATCAGCGGAATATCATAAAGAAGATGGAAGATGGCGTACTGAGGAATCTAAGCAGCAAATTGTTAATAAGATTCGTGATGAAGTTAAAGAGTTTGGAAATGATATTATTGATGTCAATGAACTCGCTTCTGTTTATGATTTCTGTATCAATAGATTTCAGGTTTATTTTGGCTTTATTGTTAGATTTTAAGATTTTCTTTTTGTTTTTGGAGTTTCATTTTGATGAAATTTAAGTTCATTTGATTTGATTGGATAGAGGTTGACTATAGAAGCGTTCTTGATGGATCTTCGCTAAAAGATCAAGTGGCCACTGCTGATGTTTGTCACAGCTACAAGTGTACAATGTTACTGCTAGAAGAGTCAGATGCGCTACTCTGGCAGTGGCAGAAGCATTGGCTGTTAGAGAAGCACTAAGCTTCCTAAAAAACATGATGCCTGCGCCATGTAATTATTTAATCGGATGTTGTGATGGTTATAGAAGCGATTCTGAATGACCAAGCAGAAGTTCAGTGGGACTTTGCTACAATAATGGAGGAGATCCATGTGTTAAAATCACAGATTAGAGGGAATTTGGTTACCTTCAAATATGTTAATAGGAAAGCTAACAGAGTAGCTTGTTGATGTGACTACTGGGTTTAGTGATTTTCTTGCTGCTAAGGATGATGCTGAGATTTTAAATGTCAAGAAGGCTGCTTATTTGAGTTTAAAAAGGTTACTCATTCTTCTCTAATGGATGAGGCTGAGCAGGCTATCATGGATCCATCCAAGGCCAAGGTGAAGTTAAGGCGAGAGAATTGTGATATCTGTTATCCTCCTATATTTCAAAGTGGAGGTTATTTTGATCTCAGACCTAGTACTGCAAGCAATGATGATAGATATCACAATAATTACTGCTCAAATATTGTCAGGACATTATTGATAGATGCCAATTTAATGCAGAGTAAGGTTTATGAGGTTCTTCTCAAAGCTCATGAGGCAGCAATTGGTGCATTGAAGCCTGGGAATAAAATCAGTAATAAAAAAAATTAGGCACAATTATGTCTAGGTATGGATTAGCTCTGAAAGTTTTTTCGGGC
Source organism: Mallotus nudiflorus (assembly GCA_947683625.1). Classification (NCBI taxonomy): domain Eukaryota; kingdom Viridiplantae; phylum Streptophyta; class Magnoliopsida; order Malpighiales; family Euphorbiaceae; genus Mallotus; species Mallotus nudiflorus. The sequence goes on from CANTUR010000553.1 coordinate 45,814, forward strand.
TCAATTAGGCACAAAAGTTCAAAACTAATGTCATTCTAGTCCCTCATTCAATAGACCAATTTTTCCCTTAGGTTAGAGATGATGTGGCAGAAATTGGTCCCACATAACTTAAAACAAAGTAATAAAAATAAAAATACATTAATGAAAATAAATTATATTTAATTAATAAAAAATAAAATAAATTTACTCTAATCATAACCTCTCCAATTTCTTCCCGAATTCAAAACCCCTAAATCAAATACCTCTTCTTCTTCTTAGCAAAAATTTCCTCCCGAATTCACCTCTCTTCCCACTCTTCACTTCACTTTAAACTACTTTTTATCAAATCCCCTAACTCTCATCTTCCTGTCGTCAATTCTTGCCTCTCGAATGTTGACGAAAAAGAAGAAAAGGAAGAACGATAATGACGATGAAGAAGTTGTAGACAAATACGATTACTTTTCCGGTGAGTCTTCCGATGAACTTAATAAAACGGAAATAACATCAGCAGAATATCATAAAGAAGATGGAAGATGGCGTATTGAGGAATCTAAACGGCAAATTATTGATAAGATTTGTGATGAAGTTAAAGAGTTTGGAAATGATATTATTGATGTTGATGAACTCGCTTCTGTTTATGATTTCCGTATCGATAGATTTCAGGTTTGTTTTGGCTTTATTGTTAGATTTTAAGATTTTCTTTTTGTTTTTGGAGTTTCATTTCGATGAAATTTAAGTTCATTTGATTTTATTGGATAGAGATTGACTATCCAACTCGCTTCTGTTAAGGTGAGAGAATTGTGATATCTATTATCCTCCTATATTTCAAAGTGGAGGTTAGTTTGATCTCAGACCTAGTATTGCAAGCAATGATGAGCTTCTTTATTATGATCCTGCCAATGTTATTATAGTTGCAATTAGCACTTGGTGCAACAATTACTGCTCAAATGTTGTCAGGACATTGTTGATAGATGCCAATTCAATGCAGAGTAAGGCTTATAAGGTTCTTCTCAAAGATCATGAGGCAACAATTGGTGCATTGAAGCTTGGGAATAAAATCAGTGTTGTATATTAAGTGGTCGTTTCAGTAGTTAAGAAAGAGGCTCCTGAGTTCAAATATTCACACCAACCATTTGATAAAATGCTTGAACCAAAAGTGAATAGTGCGAAGAGAGGAGAGGTTTGGGGCAACAAAAGTGGAGAGGTTATGATTAGAGTAAATTTATTTTATTTTTATTAATTAAATATAATTTATTTTCATTAATTTATTTTTATTTTTTTAGTATTTTATTTTAAGTTATGTGGGATCAATTTCTGCTGCATCATCTCTAACCTAACGGAAAAATTGGTCTGTTAAATGAGGGGCTAGAATGACATTAATTTTGAACTTTCGTGCCTAATTGAGCCCAAAAAAACTTCTAGGGCCAATCCGGACCTATGCATAAACATTAAGGGCGTTTTTGTACCTTTACCCTTACAAATAATTAAGTGAACTAAACATGCCCATGGGCCATGGCTATGGTCATTTACAGACTACTACTGGACAGATCCCAATAAATGTCATATCCGGTTCATGGATCCATTGAACAGCTGTGGACGTAAGCCAGGCCTACTATACACCCATCATTTTACTTGGAGATTTTTTACACAAACATACACTTTTTTTATTTTATTTACCAAAATATACCAAGTTTTCATTTTTACTTATTTTATCCTTGTTATTTAGGCTAGTACTCATTTTATTTACACATTTTTCTTCCTTTTACTTTATTTTTTCATTTATTTTTATTTTTCCTTTCTTTTTTATTTTTATTATCTTTATTTTTTCCTTCCTTATTAGTTTTTATTTTTTCATATTTATTTTTTTCTTCATTTTTGTTTTCTCTTTATTATTTTTTATTTATCTTTTTTTTATTTTTCTTCTTTCTTCCTTCTTTTCTTTTTTATTTTTAATTTCTCCTTTTCATTTTCATCTTGTTTAAAATTTTTATTTTCTCTTTATTTTCTTTTTTTTTTAATCTTTTTATGTTAGTAGAGCACTAGCCAATATATAGTTTTTGAAATTTTATTTTATAAATTTTTTGACATTGTATGCTGAAATATAATCTCTATTTTATTTTTATTTTTATTTTTTTCTCCCTCTTTTTTTATTTTCTCTTTCTTTTTTAATAAATTTATCATTATTTTCTAAATGTTAATTTTTAAAATTTTTATAAACTAAAATAAATACATAATAATATAATTCTATAAATAAAATAGTTAAAAATCTAGTAGTATCATTAAATTAATTTTTATTAGGTTTTGTTAAAAGAGGCTAGCATGCATTGCTCTATTAAATATATTTTTTTAATTTTTACATGTTTTGTTTATTTGTAATTTCTTTTATTGGATAGGGGTGTTGAAAATGTTGATTCTATTTCTACTCATTTTGGTGGCCGTGGTGGAAAAAATGTGAATGGTGTTGATGTTGTATATATTGTTACTAGATTTTTGTAATTTATTTTTTGTTACTTTTTGATTTCTGATTTAATTTTGTATTCGCAAAATGCTAAAAATGATTTTGTCAGTTCTCCTCCATAAAAAATGGAGTATAAACGGCTAAAAATTAAAATAATCTTATCAAATTTTGAAAGTTAAAATAAATCCATAAAAACTTAAAAGTATTATCTTTTTTCATATCAATTGTCAAAAAAAAAAATAATACATTCTGATAAAGTTTATTAATAATACACGTGGCCACTTTAAAAGAATTTCGTTCGGTACTACATGCCTATTTTTAATATTTTAACTAAATTACACCTTATTTTAAGATTGTAAATAAGTGGTTAATTAATATATTTTTATTAAATTTTTGAAATTAAAATAAATTTATATAAATTATGTAAACTTCTATACCAAGACACATGTTATCTTAATAATATTATGATATTCATATTCTATTTATGTGAAACTATTATGAAACTAATGTCTGTCTCCATTTCTAAGGTGTCCATGCATATAATTTTTACATGCGTAAATGATACTCATGACCTCATCCCTTATAAATTAAACCCAAACACTTCCCAATCTCCCCACTAAACTAAAACTGGCACGCATTTCTAAACCTCATATACCATGAATACATGCCACGTCCCCAAAACCCAAACCAAAGCTATCAACTTTCCTCTCCAAATAACATTCAATTCAACCATACCCATCATCCTCCTAAAGAGTTTCTTTGCATGAAGCATATGAAAACACAAGACAAAACAGACACTTCAGCTGAAACCAAATCTTTCTGTAATTCCAAATCACATAACGGTCTCAAGATTTCCAAGGCTCTAAGCAATCTCAAACTCGAAATGTAAACTTCAGTTGTTAACATGCTATTTTCCTTCCTTGTTTAATATTCCCTCCTATTTTAGATCAGATTTCAACTTCTTTGATTCAGATTACCATGCATAAGCTCTGATTTTGACATTGTTTCTTCTTCTTTTTTTTTTTTTTTTTGCCTTTTCACAGGTTAGAAGTCCATTCCTTTTTTTTAAGATTTCAAACTGGATATCAAGAGTTTCATGATTACTCTGTTTTTGTTTCAAAATGAAACAAAAAAGATTCATGAGTTCCCGAAATCAATTTTTGCTCAATTCCCATTTCAGATTGTTGATCATGGGTTCTGTTAATGTGTTTTTCCATCAAAAAATTGGTTCTTTTTGTTGATTTTTTCTAGGTCTCTGTTTATGCATGGTAATCTGATTTGCATTTTTGTTCAAGTTTGCCACGATTTGCATTTGATTCCCGTCCTCAACGGCTTTGACGACGACAGCAGCAATGGTAGCTCTGTTCTTGACTTCACTACTGTAATACCCAATTTGGCCATCAAAACCACCATTCATAACTGGTGTGATACATCCGAAGAAGAAGAAGACGCGGACAGTTTTTTTTTTCTCGTAATTTTCTTTGTTTTCCATCATTTACGTGTTAAGGGTGCACGCCTACGATTGTTTTTGCTTTTGGGTGCATGGAAGTGCTAAAAAATAAAATTAGGGTATTTTAGTTGTTCACTTGGAATTTTTGGGGCACATGCCTTCGAATTCCTCATCACACTTCGGATCTAAATTTAAGTAGGCCAAGGCCCATATAAAACATCATCATCATCGTCACTAGTCCACTAGTGATCGACCACCTAATTCCACTACAAGCAATGAAATGAAACAACGAACCATCCTACTACTTTGGAAAAGTGCAATCTAGCTAGTGGTTACAAAATCAACTTTAAAAATAAATGACATGAAATAATAAATATTATCTTAATTTCCCCACCACCCCCACCACTTCCAAAAGTAGTGGGGAAGCTTACAGATTCTAAAAGATACTATTTATCACTTTTGCAAGTTGGTCTCACAATAAACATGTAAAGACCAATATTAGTTCTGTCACACAATGCATGCAATTTTGCCTTTCCATATAGCTGTGAAGTGAAGACTCGAGATTGATCAATATTGATATACAGCAATGAGCTAGAGATAATATTTTTGTGAAGTGATGACTCGACATTGATTAAATTATAATGCTTCTACCTACAATATATATATATATATATATATATATATATATATATCATATCATATTCAGTAAGATTTTGTCCACCTTCATCTACCCCATATATCTTTCTAAAATTCTTAAAGCCACCTTTTGTGATGTGAAGACTCGAGAATGATCATAAAATTTCAATACATAGTTGTTAAGTGATCAAGACTTGAGATTGATGCGTACTATTTTCTTCTTATTTTTTCCCTAAAAAAGGACAATCAAATTGACATATGTGACACTGATTTTAATGTTTTAATCATATGATTAGCCCACAGTAATCATTAAGGGTCATCCTTTGTGAAGCTAAAACTAGAGGTTGATCAATGGAAGAAAATGTGATTTCATAGTTTCCAAATTGAGACTTGTGAGTTGTGATTAATTACATTTTTTTCTTGCGTGAAAATCTACATAAAGAGAAACAAATTGACATATAATGATAGTTGTATTAAATTTTAATTCATATAGTATTATATTCACTCAACTCTTGATTTTCATGATTATTAAAGGTCATCTTCTTTGTGAAAGTAAAACTCGAAATTGAAAATCAAATCAAATTTTAAAGTTGTGAAGTAAAGACTTGACATTGATCAAACTATTATTTTTCTTGAAGAAAATAGTACAATTTGAAATTAAATTTTTCATTCTTCTAGGGTTATAAGAAATTCTTAACTCACATCTAATTCAATATTCTTTTTAGTTTAACTAAGGTTATTAATGTGAAGCTAAAACTCGATAATGATCCAAGAGGCTTGGGATTAACATATTTTCCTTCAAATATAACGCAAACATATTGACACTATAATATATATATATGTGTGTGTGTTTTCAAGATTGTTAAAGGTTGCCATCCATTATGAACTATAAACTAAGCATTAATCATTAGTAAAATATAGTTGTGAAGCTAATAATTTCAAGCACATTTTTTTCCCAAGAAATAGGAACAAAAGATAAAGTAGATCTTTAGTGGGATTTGTTTTTTAAATAATTCATCCTTGACATAATCTTTTTTTTTTATTTCTTAAATATTTTCTTGTTGTGTCAAAAGTTACCTTCTAATAATTGCATGGCCATCCTTTCGAAGGTCCATCTTTAAAAACCATCATTTCTTTTAGCTACGTGCCTCTTGCAAGAGCGACCAATAGGGGTGTACCACATTTTTTTAACTAGCACTAATTTATAATGGCACAAGGCTTAGTTAATTAATTAATTAACTTATTAATGGTTATTGAAAAAGTTATTACTTCTCAAGAAAAAAAAAGTGATTAGGAATCCAACTCAATAATTGCTTCATAGCTAACTCACTAATTGGAATTGCTTTTTGTTAATACTTTTCTAACTTTTTGGCTGATTTAAAAAACATTATCAAATGTTGACTTGCACAATCCGACACATTTGGATCGTGCATAAAATAAAAAATTGCATTTTGCCTCTCCAATAATTAAACTGAATCTTCCCCAGATAAAACTTCCCCTAGAATAAGGGAATTTGACAAAATGGTATCCAATTCTTGAATCTCTTCCTAATTCATGCCACTCTATAGTATATCCTACAGTTTCCAATTTTTGACCAAGTGTTTGGTATATCCCCAAGCCACTATATTACCCAACAAAATTAATTATGTTTGCATATACTTTTTGGTTAAAATTAAATTTTAGTATCAGACACTCTTTAAAAGCAATACAAACACAACGAGACTTAAGTACTTATTTTAATAAAAAAAAAAATTATATGATTTTAAAAATATGTCTTCACATTTTTTTATGAGCCATTTTAAATTTTATTGAATTAAAATGGAAAAAAAAATCATTTGAGATTGAAACTAAGTGATGAATCAATCTTCATATTTATTTTGTGTATATATAAAAAACGATGACAGATTAATCTTAGTAAATCTATTAATCACATGGATTTACTCGGACGCTTAAATTTATATATTAGTTAAACTTACAAAATTGTAATTAATAACTAAAAATTTAATTTGTTCTTCACCATTCTAATGTCATCGTTAATTCATTGCAAGCATAGCCTATAGCAAAACCAAAACCATTAAATGGAACTTAAAAATCAGAATAGGTTGTGTCAATGTTATGTGACGTTTCCCGAGTGATAAGTCTAAGACAACTTATCTAATGATCCTTAAATAATTGGGGTAAGTAATGATAATAATATCAATATGTACGTTTTTCATACGGCTTTTGTTTCATTAATTTTATTTACATACATTATTCTTATTTGTATATAATTACATGTATGTGTTGATTTTTTTTTTAAGAGAAAATGGAACTTTATTACTACATCGAGAAAACAAGATCACTAGAAAACAAATACTTGCAAAAAAAAAAAAAACCCTTAAAACTTCATTACACATGCATCTATGCTGATTACTTGATATATGGTTTAATTTTAATTAATGACATACAGATTTCTTGAGAAAACACAAGTAAAACTTTTGCACAAGTGGAGTGAAATGTATTGGTTAATTATAATATATTGAGAGTAGACATGTTTGAATATTCATCTTAATTCTAAAAAATTGAATTTGAACGTAGACTTTCATGCTTAAATATTCACTAGAATTTGTACAAACCCTTAAATTTTACTTCAAAACAAACAAAATAGTAAAATTTTGTTCTCTCGAAATTATCTCTTGTTATAAATATGCAATTAATATCATTTCTTTTTTTTTTTTTTTTTGTCATCTTTATATAATATGACAAAACCTTCAAGCATAAATTGTAATCGAATATGAATAAAACACATACACACATTAGATCTCAAATGGCTTTCAGAGACTTTCCCAAGTTAGAATCTCCCCTATACATAGAAGATGATTATTAGCATATCAATTCAACTTCCAGAAGCCATCCCATATATGTAATAAGTCAATAGCCGCTTGTCAAGGTTACAGAGAGTGTGCTAATTATAAGTACCATTAATCGAAAATGGCTACTTAAAGCACCAAAAGGCTTAATTAGTTTACGTAAATTTGGTTTTTATATACAAGAAATGCAATTGGAAATCAATATGCATGGGCACAAATCAAGATTAAAGGTCAAGTTGAATTAGCAACTAAGATTAAATTAAACTGGCTAAACTTGTTCTTTGGCAATTCCAACGGTTAACAAGCAATTATTTATATACATATGTACATAGCAACAATTAATAAAACACATTAGATGATATATGACATCTTGCTTTCCTCTTAAACTTATGATGTTAACATGTATATAAGAGTATGTGCCGACCATATGCATGAGTTAAGCTTATAATTAAGTTTTTATAGGTTATCATCTCAATGCCCACAAAAAAATATGTAACGAACTCAGCATCAATGGATGAAAACTTGAGATTGGAAGAGATGACTCTAAAAATTAAAATAATAATCATAAAAATTGATTCTTTAATTTTCTTCCTATTAAGCTGCCCTACAAACTCATTATATCATGCACGTATTACTGATGAGATTCAATGGTTCAGACTACCCTCTCCTTCTCTCTCTTCTATTATAGTATCTTTTTAAGAAGAAAATTGTGTTCAATTAGTGTATTATAATCATTATATATATTCGTTTTTCCCATTTTAAAGAGCTATCATTTAGCCACTTGTCGTGCTATGACATGTATAAAAAAATGAGGATTTTGGCTTTTGGAGATCCTGAAAGAATACCCAGAACAAAATATTCTTGAATCTTGATCACATTTTGATAGCATCTTCTCCTAATCCAAAGACATTTTGAATTGTTTATAATGTAATATAGAATGAAAAATAGTATAAAATTGGTTTGTCAGAAGCCAGCCACCCCATTTGGCATTGACATGAATCCAATAATACCGTATAAATAATTAGGAAAATACTTTGGGGGATGGGGGCACCACACGATGACCAACATGAAGTCTTAACAAAATTCATGTTTAAAATTAAATCGTCCTAAGATGGTCTGACTAACTAAACTAGAAAATAACCAAATATTCATTAATAATTAAAACTAAAACAAACAAAATTCAAACAATAAATATTAATTTATTAAAAGTAATATATAATATTAAAATATTTTATTTTTGTATTAAAATATTTTATCAATAAAGAAAAGTATTTATGCTTATTTATAAATTAATATATAAAATTTAACTATTACCAAAATCTATAAATTATTGAACATTTTTTTATTTACATATAATATGAAATTTATTAGATTCAATAGTATACCAATTGAATTGTTATTTTATTTTTTGAATTTTTTTTATATTTTTTTCTTGTCAAATTAATTTGTGAATAGCTGAGCCTCATCAATCATGTGTAGAAAAAAAAATAAAAAAATCATGTCTAGAAAAGAAAAAAAATGAATATAAAGAAAAAGGAAGAAAGAAACCAATGGCGTAGATTGGAAATTGAAGGTTAGAAAAAGTAGCTGTCACGTGTAACAGTGGATGAGTCAGCCCTTCTAACTCATACCATTCACAAAATCTATTAAATTTGACTTAATTTCAATGTCAATTGCTAAATGGGTGGTTCTCTTCTCTTTTTCTCTAGCCGTCCATTAATATGCTTTTTTATGTGCTATTTTTGACTAAAATTTATAATGTTAATCAAGTCTCTCAAGGCATAATTTATATGCCAACAAAACATATGACATTTCACGGCCCACTTTAGAAGAAATTGTCTTACCATTCGTCTATAAAGGGTTTTGGTACATAGAGAAGTGGAATTCACTTTAGAAGGGATCGTCTTATCATCCTTCCGTAAAGTAAAGACTTAATACATGTAAAGGTGGTAAGTTTAAATCTCGACTTCCCTATATCTATAATAAGGGTTGTTTTTAAATATATATATATATATATATATTCATGAGATTTTTTTTTTATCTTGATCGGGTGGTATTATATTTGAACTTTGGACTAGGTTTCAGTAATATAAACTTTGTAAAGAAAAAAAAGAATTTAAATAATTTGAATTTTTGAACATTTATGTTGCAAGAATGAATCGAAAGAACATTCATAACACGGCTCTTGTGGGGCAAATACTATGTGACTATTGCCTAATGACATATTAGTTGTAGTAGTCTTGTTACTATCTCAAGCAGTCGGCTCTTTCCAGCAGCCAGTAGCAAATATTATTGTGACAAATTGAGCAGTCACATGATAAATTTATTTTATGATATTAAAAGGTTTATGAGTTCAATCCTGACTATTTCAGCATGAAGAAATTCTTAATAAATTAAAATAATAATAATAATAATGCACACCACCATTTGGTCTGATTAATACTTATTGGAAAATATATTTTATATTGAAAATATGTAAAGTAATAAAAGATTTATAAGTAGTATTGATTGAATCTTAACACAAGTCAATTAATTTTATATTATATTAACTTAATCTCATTTATAAATCTATATGTGTATGTGTTAATTACCTAAACTTATTTAACAACACTCCCATGCAAAACCAAATCTCACAAGCCAAAAGCTGGAGAAAGAGTCTACACCTAACTAACATGAAGTAAAGGAGTTTTTTCGGCACCTACACAGAATACATATCCCACATATATAAATTTTCTAATTAAGTTTTGATGATCAATACAATAAAATATTAATTCGATTTTTTTAATTACAAAATACAAATAATTCTGTATCCACATGTACAATAAAAAAATTTCGAAATATTCGAACTGAAATACATGTAATCGTCTCTCTGCGTATTTATAAGCTCATCTTTTTCTTCTTTCATAGAATTAAAAAAGCCATACTTATTTTGCAGCAATATATACTAAAAAGTTGCATTTAGGATGCATATGATATATATGCTGTGGTCCTGTGGACCACCATAAGCTAAAAACAATGTGCACTAAATTCAAGGTTGGATATATATATATATATGTCCTTTTCCCTTGGAGGTTCAATGTTGATCAGGAAAAAAATAAAAAAGGAAAAATGAAGCATGTCCCGCGTTTAGCATTCTAAGTTAGCACTATGTATATATAAACACACCCAAGTATGGTATATGGTACATTAATTTAATGCAATCATATATGACCATCAAGCTAAGCTTTGGTTTTTTGAGATGCAGTTGTTTTGCTGCTTTTGTTGTAAGCTGTTTCTATGGCTTGGATTTTAGATTCATGTTGCTTAGTTTTTTTCAGGGAGGAATTTTTTCATTAATATTTTTTGCTCTGAATGGATTTTTCTCCTGATCAATTGGAATAAAATGTAATTTGTTTATAAAAAAAATTGTATATTAAATGTACATATAGAATTAATATTAATTCTGCACTGAAAAATTCTCAGAAAAGAGGAAACTCACAGCTCATGGCTTGCAGGTGGACAGTGCATTAGATTAGAGAAGTTACATAGGAGAGAGAACCAAAAACATCTCTTTCGACCAAAAAAAAAAAAAACCAAACATCTCCATAGGAGGTTGGCATTGAGAAAAGCCACTTTTTTTCAAATTTTCTTCATTGAAAATTTATTTTTCAAGGCGAATTTTTGGGCATGCTAGTTATTAAAAATAATTTTAACCTATGTATGTTAGGTGTAAATTAACGTACCAATGGAGAACCTCCATGGAACCTCTTTTTCTTTTATTTTTTTTATAGTATATGGACTACGTCAATAATTCAAGCATGACTGAGGAAACTTGATCTTGACATAGCGGAAGAAATAAATATGGTAAGGCTATACCAACATTGAGTTCTATCTGATTGTAACAACTTCAATGTTTGTATATATATGATATACTTTAGTTAGTTATCAATTGTAATATATACCAGACTTGTAATTATTCTACCAACTATCTTCTTTGGCAAACTCAAGTTATGCCTTTATTGAATAGTTATAACTTAACAAAACATATTAATGGTTCTCTCTCTCCACCTAGCATCATATTATCTAATAATTAACTCAATCTTCAATACCCCTTATGGTTCCGTCAAGACCAACTCATCCTCAATTGGATTGTTGGTTCCATCTCTGAGGCTTTCGTCCCTCAAATTGTTGGTGCTACATCTACTCAAGAAGCTTGGTTCCGCTTAGCCAAATCATCTGTTGTCAGTTCCAAAGCACAAGCTCGAACCATTAAATCTTGCTTTTTTAAACTCAACAAAGAGTCTTCTGAAACTGTCGCTCAATACTGTTAACACGCAAAAGCTCTATATGATCAGCTTGCAACGCTTAATTCTTTTGTCACTGAATCAGACTTAGTATAGGTAATAGTCAATGGTTTAGGCTCTGCTTATCGCCTTTTCATTCACTCTTTTTAGCAACGACCTGATGACATCTCTTATAATGATATTTATGGCCTCCTTATTTGTGAGGAAGAAGACCTTCAAGCTGATAACACAGTCATTAAGGACTCTATTTTACCTACTGCTCATCCTTCCCATACATACTCGATGAGATCTTACAATGGTCGAGGTTCACATGGGCGTGGTGGTCGATTCATTACCAACAGAGGACGTGGAGGTCGAAATCCATCCTATCATGCTGATTCATCACTTGGTTCATTTTCTTCATCAGCTCATTTTAATTCTTCAACTCTAGATTTTGTCCAATGCCAGAACTGCATGGGTTTTGGTCACATAGCTGTTAGTATAGGTGGTATACCCTAGAGGTCAATCACATATTTTGACATTGTAAATTATCCCAAATGGCAATAAAATATTTATTTAAATAAAGTGTTTGTTTATTTGAGTATTTATCCATTAGCATAATGTTAAATAAATTTATTATCAAGAGTTGATAATATGAGTGACAAATTTATTTAGTATATATCCTATAAAATGGTCATAGTCGATAAATTAATATTTGGGTAATATTAATTTAACTATCATCTCTGTCTATTTTCCTTAATTAGTATGTGATACTAACAATGGGAGGTAGAGAGTCTCATGCTACTTGATATGAAATATCAAAATAGACATGTGGATACTCATGTGATGGGTAGATCGAACATGACGTTAAATTTGTGATTGTGTGAATATTCACTTATAGTCAACGATGACAATCTAGTTTATAATGGTGCATATAGTCCTTTGACCTGAGGTGACACGGTCATCCACATTTAAGTGGTTAGGGTTTGCTACCACTTACATACTTATTTTAATCACACATGGGTATATAAGCGGTGGCTTTAATCAGTTAAATGTAGGGATAAGTGTTCAACTAAAATGAGATTCATTGCCTAGAGTGAACCGAGATAAGATACTATAATATCTAAGTTTATTCTTGATAAATAAGTTCTTGGCTAGGACAAACATAACAATCTGAAAAAGTTTCAATGCTAGAAAAGTGTTTCTAGTATTTGTTATGTTTTATCAAGAATAGAACTTGAGATGAGGTAATATGATAAATCTATTAGATTTTGACTGAACCATGACTCTAGACTATATCAGGATCTTCTAATGAAGGGATTTTAGTGCGCAGTAATTATGACCAAAAGGTTCGTGTGAATTAATACATGCATTCATTTCTAGTTGGGTAGTTGTGATATCGATGTTAGGGGTCACTCATAACTTATAAGAACTAAATGTGTATAATTAGGATTTTCATATTTAGACTTGAAAGAGTTTCAAATAATATCAAGTGTTGATATTATCTTCTCATTGTCAATTAGACATGAACCTGGTAAGTCACACCTAAAAGAGCTTTACCAAATCACCATTAATATTAATCTAATTATTGATTAAAGAGTTTAATCAATTAATCAAGATTAATAGAATTGAATTTATGCTTTAAGCAATGATTCTAGCATATCACGAAATATAATTCAATTAAAGATTTAATTATTAATTAATACTCAATTAATATGAGATATTAATTGAAGTATTAAATTAATAATAAATGTTTTTCTAATTGGACTTGGATTAATGGCCCAAGTTACATGGGTCTAAGCCCAAAAGAGTTTTGGACCAAAATTAGTCCAAGATATAGAGAAAGCCCATGAACCTTATCTAAGCCCATTTGGTTTTATGGATTAGGCTTGGGCTAAGTGTTAGCCCAATGACCAAGCCCAAGTCCATAAGATGAGATAAGCCCAAGTGTTAGCCCAATTACAAAGCCCAAATCAATGTGAACATGACATGGTCAAATTTGTCATGTTAGGCATGCATTATCCTATATATGTATATTATCAACTATGGGTATGACAATATGTATATCACATTGGTGTGTGTAAAGAATGTATACAGACATATGTATGAGATGTATTCAATTCTCTACACACCTTTTAATATACTTATCTCTTATACAAGTTGTATACTTATGAGTTGTCTGCATATGATGTAAGAGATGATGTCATTAGGGTTTTATTTTCTCTACATATATCTATCTTAAAAAAGTACTTCTTAAAAAGGGTTTGTGTGTGTGTAAAGACACTTAACAAAAGGAGAAAAATAACATATACTTAATATAAACCCTAAGTCTTCTTATAAGAGATTTAATTAGTGAAAATTTGTGAGGGTCTATTGAGAGGGCATCTAGCATCTAACCAAATCCAAGCAAGATTGTGATTGGTGAAGCTTTGGTGTTTCAAGCTAGAGGCCTAACACTTAGGAGGCTAAGCATTTGATTCAAGAGTTGAACCAAATAATCCAAAGTTTGTGGAATACTTGTGGTTTACATCAAACTTAGGAGTTTATAAGTATTTCTAAACTTAGAGTTTCTAGGTTCATCTTTGTATATGTTGATTGCTATTTAGCTATATGTAAATTGCAAATTGGATCTATGGGAGTGAAAATCTTCATATGATGAAGGGTTGTGCAAGTGAAATTTTTGAAATTTCACCCTATCCAAGGCATATACACACCACACATCAAAGTTGCATAACCATTTCCTTTAATAGCTCTTCAGTGCCCTTCTCTATAGAAGAAAGCAATGAATTATTATGCCAATTTCCCCATATCATGACTTATTTCACACCTGGCAGCAACATCATCTACCACTTCACCTCACCTAATAATAATTTGATTCTTGACATAAAAGCAACTCACCATTTAATTCTTGACATTGAAAATTTGTCTCTCCATTCTAGGTATCATAGACATGATGATGTTCTTATTAGTAATGGTAAATCTCTTTTGATCTCTTACACTGGTCATTTCATTTCTCATTTATCTAATCGTTCTTATTTTTTGAATAATATTCTTAGAGTTCCTGATTCTTGTGTTAACTTACTTTATGTTAAATCATTTACCATTATTAACAATGTTTTGGTTGAATTTTTCCTAATAATTTTCTTATCAAGGATATCCCCAAGAGATAAGTCCTTTGCACAGGTACAAATAATCATGGCTTGTACTTTATGTTATTTGATTTCATTCATCCACCAAGTTGATCACCCACAACATTTGCTACTTCTGAACCCTCTTAATGGCACAACATTCTAGGACATGCTAATTATAGCATTGTTAACAATATTCTACGGCAACATCATTTACTTTTTCACAAAAATAAATTGAGTTCTTCTCATGATTGTAACATTGTAATGAGTCATAAACTGCCTTTTTCTTTATCTACTTTTCAAGCCAAAGAACTTTTAGAATTATTATGTTCTGATTTATAGGGACCTACCCTATTGATTCAGTTGATGGTTGTCGTTATTATGTTTTATTTTATGATTACTACAATAAATACTCTTGGATTTATTTTATTAAATATAAATCTAAAGTATTGAGTGTCTTTATTAAATTTTGTCATATTGTTGAAAAGTTCTTTAATCATTCTATTAAGTATTTTTAGGCAGATTGAGGAGGAGAGTATTAAGCACTATCTAAATATTTAATTGAACATAGCATCACACATCGCGGTGCCTGTCCTAAAACACCATAACAAAATGGTTAATCAAATGAAAACACATACATATTATAGAGACAGCACTGACTCTTTTACAATACTCTCATGTACTAAATAAATACTGAAAATATACCTTTAATACTGTAATTTACATTATAAATTGTTTGCCTCCATTAAATCTAAAATTTGATTGTCCTTTCACTAAAATTTTTCATAAAAAACCTTATTACATGTCCATGCATACATTTGGTTGTTTATGCTACCCTTAGATGAGACCATATAATGCATATATATTAGCCCTAAGATCTAACAAATGTGCTTTCATGGGTTACAGTAAAATTCATAAAGGGTATAATTGTTTTAACATGTCCACTTCTAAATTCATTATCTCACGTCATATTATTTTCCGTGATCAGGATTTTCCCTTTACTACTACACAAAGAGATGCACCTAGTGTCAAAGATCTATCCCTAGCAACAATATTTATACCACCATTTCTCCTTACCACCTCCAACCTAACCAATGTCTCAACTAAACCTATCCTACCATTACCATCTCCCTCACCCACTTATGCTAGTACATAAACTGAAATAACCACCTAAAATTCTCATTCTTCCAAAACAACTGCTACAACCTCACCCAATAACCAACCATCTTCCCTTGGCCTTTCTTTAATCAATCATCTTCTACAACTACATAAATCGATTTATAGGCTTAAGCAAGCTCCATGACAGTGGTTTAAGTGTCTTACAAATTCTCTAATTTCTTTAGGGTTTATTGGGTCAAAAATTAATAGCTCACTTTATTTTCTACAATAAGGCACTAATAAAATTTATTGTCTACTCTATGTAGATGATATCTAATAACTGGTAATTATCCAACTCTTATTCAAACTATCCTTAGCTCTTTACAATCTACTTTTGATCTTAAAGATCTTGGAGTTTTATGTTATATTTAGGGATTGAGGCAACTTAGTGCAAAAATGGTCTTGTTCTCTCATAATCTAAATATATTCAAGAGCTGCTCTAACGCATAAACATGTAGTGTGCAAAATCAATTTTTACACCTTCATGTTCTACTACAAAACTCTCTTTTCATGGTTAATCATTATCAAACACTTCTCTTTATAGAAGTATTGTAGGCAGCCTGTAATATATGTGTATCACCATACCAGATCTTTGCTATATTATGAATAAGGTATCTCAATACATGCATACTCCCACTTTAGACCATTGGATTGTAGTAAAGAGAATTTTATGTTATCTCTATAGGACTGCTACCCATGGTCTTTTTCTAGTTCCTTTGGATCTTTCAAGTCTCGGCCTACAGTGACTTAGACTGGGGAGGGGACATCAATGATAGGAAGTCCACAACAGGTTACTCAATCTATGTTGGTCATAATCTTATGGCATGGGGATCCAAAAAGCAACACACTATTGTTAGGTCTTTAACAAATGCAGAATACCATGCAGTTGTAAGCATTATTAATAAATTTCATTAAATTAATTTCTTGCTTCACGAACTTGGACTGCACTCATCTTCAACACTAAGATTATGGTGTGATAATTTATCTACCACTTATCTTTCTTCAAGTCCAATTTTTAACTCAAAGTCAAAGCACCTAGAGATAGATTTCCATTTTGTTTGGGATAAGGTATTAAACAAAGAACTTCGAGTCCATTACATTTCCTCTAAGGATTAGATTACAGATGTACTCACAAAACCACTCTCCAAGATAGCATTTTCACATTTAAAGTCCAAGCTATCCTTCTTCCCACCTTCGGTATAACTTTCGAGAGGATTATAAGGCTATACCAACAATGAGTTCTATTTGGTTATAATAACTTTAATGTTTGTATATATTTGATATACTTTAGTTAGTTATCAATTGTAATATATATTATACCTATAATCATTCTTTATTATTAAGGAAATACAATATACATTCTCTTTTCTTTACCTTATTAAAATAAAGGGATAAATATTGAAAATTTATTCATTCGTGCACAAATGCCAGAAATTCAATATTTTATAACTTGAATGTAATGTTCATTGATTATGAAGAATACAAAAAACTTGAAAATCAAAGAAAGGTTTCTTTTCAATTCAATAAAAAACTAACTCACATAGCACAAACCAACTAACCCTAATTTTAATTAGGAAATAAAACAAAGACAATCCTAATTAAAGTAGAAAATCATATCCTTAATAATATAGGAAAGTCAAATTCTAATCAATACTAAATTAGGAATAAAAATCAAATAATAATAATAAATTATATCAGCTGCTCATTGTTCTACAAACTCATTCCAAGAACTATGAGGCTTATTACTCCGCATCATTTTTCTTAGGGTAGAGAAAATTTGCCCTTGAATTTTGCCTAAATAATGAAATAGAAATTGGTTTATAAATGTATAGAACATCATAATTCCTTCAAAATATAAATTAAAGGAACACAAAAAAATTCATCAATGCCTCAATATATATTCAACATGTTTGATTAACTCTAGCATATTATATTCACTTTTAGAATGTTCCTTCATTTTAATCCCTAAATCCTTGGAAGTCAGATAAAAATGCATCTCAAATAAGGCAAGTCTTGTATCACCACTTTCTAACAATTCATTACATTCCTCATCACCTTCATCCTTTTTATCAAATATTGGTTTATCTCCAATAACTGCATCTTCATCCTCACTATCATCAATATCAAAAAATAAGGTCTCTTCATAATACTCTTCTTCCTCCTCCTCGTCACTAACCTCTACATTTGGGATTTATTGCAATGGACTGGATTGGCTCTATTTTGATTGCCAAACATCACAGCCATCCTCTTTGTCAACTAGTCCACTACCTATTCAAACCGGTAGTGGTCATCGAACATCTCATGAACCCATTATTCTATATCACGTTCATAAATGTTATCAAGACATTATTGTCTTTTAGGTGGTATAATTACAAAGGATCAGTTTAGCTATGATACCAAATGACGTAGCAAAAGCTATAAATAAAAGGATAAATATTAAAAATCTATTGATTCACACACAAATGATAGAAATTCAATCTTCTATAACCTGTTAATGCAAGAATAACAAGAAATAGACATCAAATGTTCATTGATTTTGAAGAACACCAAAAGTTTGAAAATCAAAGAAAGGGTTCTTTTCAATTGAATAAAAAACTAACTACATAACCCTAAGACTTACATATTTATAGGGTGACACAAACCAACTAACCCTAATTTTAATTAGAAAATAAAATAAAGACAATCCTAACTAAGGTAGGAAATCAGATCCCTAACAATATAGGAAAGTCAAATTTAAATCAATGCTAAATTAGAAATAATAATAATAATAATAATAATAATAATAATAATAATAATAATAATAATTATTATTATTATTATTATTATTATTATTATTATTATTATTATTATTATTATTATTATTATTATATCCGTTGTCCATTGTTCTACAAACTTATTTTAAGAACTAAGAAACTTATTGCTCCACATCACATATATAGCTATATACAATCAGTCTCTTGGTATGGTTGAAAAAGTCATATTCTAAATTTAAGTTTGATGTTTGAATTTCATCACTAATTAATAAATTTCAAGTATTAAATTGAAATTGATATTTATATATATGTAGTGTTTACCAATACGATTGTTTACAAGTAAGAGACAAAAATATAATATATAATTAAGAGAACATTTAAATTATGTGTCATTTTATATCACTTACATAAAAATGCTCTTAAGTATTTATATATTATATATTTATTTTTTAAGTGCAATGCACAATGTTGCCTACTTTCTAGAGCACATTCCATAAGTATATATGTCACAACAAGTAATATAATAATAAATAGAGTATCATCCCACGAGGATTGATAACTAAGTACCTATTGGTTCTAATTAGTTGTTTATAGTTCACAAATGACTTGAATAAAAGCAAATGTAATAACTAAACTAACAATCAAATGAAGCAATCACTAAATTTACACTGTAAACTTAGCCACTCATGGCTTTAGAATTGATCATTCAATAAATACAACCCAAATAAATAACCAAAATTGTATCAAGAGAAGAGAAAGGTTAAAGAAACTATTATCAAGAAGCTCTAAAGGTCTTCAATTGCTTCTTCTTCTCCAAGCTTCTTTTTCTCCTTTTTCTCTTTCTTCTCTTGAGTGTAATTCTTGTGTTGATTGGTTGGTTAGATCTTGATTCAGAATTGGATGCTAAATTTCAGGACTATTGTCCTTAAATACCCCCTTATAGAACGTTCTTTCATGTTCCCTCAGATTTGCTTTTCTAATAGGCACATGTCAACATTTTCTTTTCTGGAATTGGGTTGTCTACAATCACCAATACATTTGCGATCGCGGTAAAATGGCCTACCTAAAGGAACTGGAGTTCATGTTGATGTTGTGCTTGCCATAGAAGGATTGGGTTTTAAAGACTCCACAGTTGCAAATCTTCCACAATCGCCACAAAAACTCAACCCCTGATTGCTTGGCTTCATTTTGATCATCTTGCAATGGAAATCTCTCCTGTGATTGCCACAAAACACTTCCCCTGCATCTTGGCTTTGTTTTGGCTCATTTTCGAGCTATTTGTACACCATTTATCTTCAAATTCACTTTTCCATAAAAATTAAAATAAAAACATAAAAGTATGTATCCATACTGACTAAACTAACCAAAATGCATCTAAAACTTACAAATACATGTTAAAATGGACCCTAAAACTATATATAAATTGGCACAAATACATAGTAAAACACTAAAGTAATAAATATTTTCCTTTATGGATAATTAAAACTACTTGGAGCAATTTATATGCTCATTTTAATAAATAAGAACAAAAATAGCTATATTAATTCTGAATAATATATAATTATGTTTTTTTAATTATTTATGATTTTCTTTTTATAATAATTAAGGAAAATAAATGCCTATGCTAATGCTAGGACTACAGCTTGATAGTACTAAAGTTTTATTATTCTAAACTTGAAGCCACTAAAATTCCAGTGGTGCATATAGCATAAAGATTCTCAACCATAAACACTCCTAAAAAAGGCTTCACCAAATGTCAAAGATATTTTAGAACCGAGGTTCATGTGATGATTACTTCTACTAACTGCATATGCAGCATAGAGAAGGTTGATAATTGAGTAGGACTTGTTTCAGAATTAATGTGGAAGCGATTTGGCTACGTCAAGAAGCTGTAGCATTTAATAAGGTCGATAGGGTAAGACTTATAGTTCGCTTGTAATATCAATATGACTTGCTTTTGCCTAATTAACATCAATCTTTTAGGTCTCGATTATGCTTATGATCATCAACATCAACTGTATATTTTGATGATTCTTAAAAGTTTTCATTTACACTGACCACAAACTATGGTACCCAAATCTTTTCAATACCTTCTTCCTTGTTCGATTTTGGCACATTCACGAGAATAAATACACGTACGGTTTTTTTCTTTTTCTTTTTTTTTTTTTAAAGAGCCCACTAATATCGGGAAGGATATAGACTATTTCGAGGCTAACAATTGCTACATAAACTTTCATTTTGCTTTGTACTTGACGTTCAAATTCTAAAAACATGTCATAGAAAAATAAACTAATCAATCTTTTGGGAATCTTTAATCAAACAATTTTGATGATGATAGTTTATTTTTATAGAACCAAGAAAAACCTAATAAATATGTTACTCAACATAACGGGCTGAAATTAAATTTTAATTTATGATATCACTTTATTAACTTTACTAATAGTGAAAGATTATTTTTACTTAAATGAGATTTTTGAGATTCAAGGCATGTAAAGATATTTTTTAAGTTTGAGTTATGATGTATATAATTGCTTTAAATTAGTTATTAAAAGACTTTTTTCCTTTCTTATAATATTGTTTGTATCAAACTAAATTAATTAAAATAATATTGGCTCTAAATACCAATGGTTTAAACCAAAAAAAAAATTCATATATTACTAAAAAATTAATTTAGTTGTTAAAAAATTTTTACTATTTTTAATAATTTTGTTCAAATCAAACTAAATTAATTAAAATTATGTTGGCTCTAAATACCAATGGTTTAAAAAAAAAGTATACATATATTACTGTAAAGTTAATTTAGTTTACTATTTTATGATATTGTTGAAATCAAATTAAATTAATTAATATTAAATTGATAAAAATCCTCATATATATATATATATATATAACAATAATAATAAAAAAGGGCAATGTGGGAGAATTTGGCTCATTATGATAGCGACAAGCTTGGCAAAAGACTATTATCCATTTAACCGGCATTGTCTAACCATGGTTCCAACTGTTGAGGTATTTTATAATTATAATTATATATGTAATTAAAGCCACAGGTGTTACTTCATCAAACATTATTTTAGTTATTTTTCAAACATAATTCGGTCCTTGAGCTCCCACTATAAAAACCCACCATCCTCGCACATTCATCGTGCCACAGATTTCTCTTCTCACTTCTCTATTCCTTTCTTGTATCTTGTAGCTGTCAATCCAAGATACATACATACACATATATATATACAATCCAAAACAACAGCAACATCAATCATTCAATCCATAATAATGGCTACTGATCTCCCTCAAACACAGGGCAAAACCATCCCTGATGCCTGGGACTACAAGGGCCGCCCAGCCGAGCGCTCCAAGACTGGAGGTTGGACCAGCTCTGCAATGATTCTAGGTTCTTATGCGCTACCATTTTTTTTTTTTTTTTTTGCTTTTGTGTTGAAAAATGATCTTCGTTTCGAAATCGTAACCTTGCAGTTCTGGAAATGACTCTAATGAAGCTTCTATCTTTCTCACACGATGCTCTTGTATGGGATTTCGTGTTTCTTTACAGGTGTAGAGGCTATTGAGAGGCTAACTACACTTGGTATTGTTGTTAATCTGGTGACCTATTTGACGGGCACTATGCACCTTTCCAATGCCACCTCTGCCAATACAGTCACTAACTTTCTTGGAACCACTTTTATGCTCACCTTGCTTGGCGGTTTTGTTGCTGACACCTTTCTTGGAAGGTCTGATCACATTTCTTGCATTTTCTTGATCTTCTGGGCCTAACTTTTACTTTTTTATCGTTACCCTTTGTTGCTCATAATCAACTTTCTTTTGTTTTTTGTTTTCTTCTTCACAGGTATCTCACCATAGCTATCTTCGTCACGGTGCAAGCAATGGTAATTATAAGGCCACCTATACTTCTTACATACTCAATTAAATCTTTTCCTTTCTTCAATCAATGATAAAGAAAACAAAAATAAAACAAAAAATTTCGAAAAAATGTTATGCGTGTGTATATTCTTTTTTCTTGGAAAGATAGATAACAAGGAACAAAAAGAATTTCTTGTGTTAATAATATATTAGTTCCTGCTAAATATGTGTTTATATATCCAAAATGAAATGGCTACGACCCTGCATCTTCACCTGAATTTTGTTGTTGCATGTTAATATATGGACACATACACATACACTTCCCTTTTTTATAGTCATAAAGGTACACCACTTTGATTTTGTTTTTGCCTTTTGCTTTTGCTTTAGTTTTTTAATATTATTTTGTGACTTTTTTATCACTTTTTTCTCATCTTTTTGGTTCATGATTGTTTAGGGTATCACAATCTTGACTATCTCAACAATAGTCCCAAATCTCCGGCCACCGAAATGCCACAACGGCATCGGTTGCATACCTGCAAACAGCACTCAGCTAGATGTTCTGTACTTGGCACTGTACCTCACAGCACTTGGCACCGGGGGTCTCAAATCAAGTGTGTCAGGCTTCGGTTCGGATCAGTTCGATGACAAAGATGAAAAGGAGAGAAGCCAAATGGGCAGCTTCTTTGGCTGGTTCTTTTTCTTGATAAACATAGGTGCACTCTGCGCAGTTACAGTTCTTGTTTACATACAAGACAATGTTGGAAGAGAATGGGGGTATGGCATATGCGCCTGTGCTATTGTGCTAGGACTGATCGTGTTTCTCTCTGGCACAAGGCGTTACAGGTTCAAGAAACTGGTCGGTAGCCCATTGACACAGATTGCTGCTGTTGTTGTTCGTGCTTGGAGAAATAGAAAGTTGCAGTTACCTTCAGATCCATCATTTCTATATGATATTGATAACATTGAAGAAGGGAGCAAGAAAAAGAAGCAAAAACTTCCACACAGCAAGCAGTTCCGGTTAGTTTTCTAATTTTTCTTAGCATATACTGTTATTTTTTAAAAAAAAAGTAATTCTTGATCTCGATACGAAATTATCAAAAAAAATTCATGTTTAAGGCAATTTAATAATTGATAATCACACGTTCTGCAACCTGTGATAATTTTTTTTGGCTATTTTTTTTTATCTCCAATCTTAATCAAAATTTATTTTTTAAAATTTTAATTTTTTTAACAATTAATTAAAATAATAAAATTTTAAATTTTAAAATAAAATGAAAAAATTCATCGTATCATAATTTAATTAAAATTTTAAAATAAACTAAAAAATTATCATATCATAATTTAAATATTTATAGTTTTTAATTTATTTATTTATTTATTGTTATTATAAAAAAAAAAAAAAGAAATAAAACAGTAAAATGTTATGACTAGCTTTGCACGTTTAAATTACTAGTTGCGACATAAAATAGTAATATACTTTTCACACCACATATAATGTAACACCAGCAGCAGTGCACAAATTGAATCTGAAATGATAGTTAGTATGAAAAAAAAATTAAAAATTCGGTAAACATGACTCATGAGGGTGCATTAATCCTAGGATATTCTAAAGATTCTACTTTAGAACTCCGATGCTTTAAATTATTGTTTACTCAAGAAAGTGGAAAGAATAGGATCACTGAAAGTCTAAAAGCAGGATCAATCATTTTAGTTTTTTATTATTATTCTTATTATATATGTATAAAATTATTCAAAAAAAATTATTTTTGTTATGATATTCATTCAACTTAAATTTTAAATATTCAAAATTGATAAGACTATCGGATACTAAAATTATTAAACTTATAAATTTTAAAAATAATAATAAATTATATATCAGTGATAATTGTTTAATAAAATAATAAAATTTTGTCGTTATTAGTAAATAGTAATAGTGAAGATTCAGATTTAAATAGTTGAGTGAAAAAAAAATTGAAAATTGGGTAAACATGACTCATGAGGGTCCATTAATCTTAGGATATTCTAAAGATTCAACTTTAGAACTTCAATGATATAAATTATTGTTTATTCAAGAAGGTGAAAATGCAAAGAATAGGAGCACTGTAAGTCTAAAAGCAGGATCAATCAGTTTTGTTTTTTTTTTAAAAAAAAAAATGAAAAAATTTTATTTTTCTTATAATATTCATTCAACTTAAATTTTAAACATTCAAAGTTAATAAAACTATCATATACTAAAATCATTAAACTTATAAATTTAAAAAATAATAATAATAAATTATATATCAATGATAATTGTTTAATAAAATAATAAAATTTTGTCAATATTAGTAAATACTAGTAGTGAAGATTCAGATTTAAATAGTTTTATAATTTTTTTATGTAAAAATATCAAAAGAAAAAACACATATTTTAAATTGGGTTGGACCACCAACAATTGACATTTGAAATAGCAATTTAACAGAGGCTGGCTGGAAGAGACTAATTTTAGGAAACAATAATGCACACAATGTGGACTAATAATTAGGGTAGGCGTGGCAGGATGAACTTATCTTTCCTGCGGGTCCTGACTGATGGAAGCAATCGTGGAACAGCATGTGTAAAATGCTAGCTAATCAGATAGCAAGATTGTTGAAACAAGATTCTTGAATTCTTTGCCACCCCATCTGGCTCTTTTCTATGGCTTTCAGTCTGTTCTACCCTATAACATGCACATATCTTGCTACTCAAAACACTAATCTTCAAAAGGAAATGTCACGTACATGAATCATCTACGAATAACATCAGATCAAATTATTCAATTCAAGAAAAGCAAATATCAGATGCCCAATTGACTTTCTTGGGATTAGATCCATTTTATTTTATTTTGTGAACCTTATATTATACATTATTTTCATATGCATCTGCATATAATTTCATTTTGGCATCTGACCACCCTCTATGCTACTCTCCAAATTAATCTTGATAACCTGAAAGTCCTTGACGTCTGCTCCATTGGATTTTTTTTATTAAAAAAAAATTGTACATTCAATGAAATTGAACTGAGTTTAGCTTTTCAATTTACCATATTAATACCATTTTATCTATTTTAAATTTATTACATTTTTATTAATTAAATGTAAAATATTTAAAATATATGTTACAGATTTAATTATTAGGTATATTATTCTACATATGGGTATATGTTTTTTTTTTTTTAGAAAAAACGCTTTCAATGTTCACAAGGAAAAAAATGCATACACAATTGGAATTTGAAGCAATATATCATACACACACCGCTAGAGAATCAAGAACAGATCACGAGTCACTTGAGCCAGTCTGTCTCCTAATCGAACCTCACGATTCTTGTCTTCACTTCCCCTCTTGCTAACTCACGGACATTTAAGCTTATGTGTTTGCTCTCTCCACTTGCAATTTTTTCTCTGTTCAACAATAATAGATATTTCACTATTATTTTAATAATTTCTTCCGACACTTTTTGTCTGTGACTTACTAGGTCGACGCAAAACAACAAAAAACAAAACATATATGTTGTTTTCACTACAGGAACCACCCAGCAAATTGCTTTAGATGATCATGATATGTATATGTGTTATAATTAACTTGAGATTAATTTGATTTATTTTAATGGTACAGTTTCTTGGATAGGGCAGCAATCAAGGACCCAAATGTCAATGTAGTAAGTAAGTGGAACTTATCAACTCTAACAGATGTGGAAGAAGTGAAAATGGTGGTGAGGATGTTGCCAATTTGGGCCACTACAATAATGTTTTGGACAATCTATGCCCAGATGACAACATTTTCAGTGTCACAAGCAACCACGATGAATCGTAGCATAGGAAACTTCCAAATCCCGGCTGGCTCACTAACAGTCTTCTTTGTTGGTAGCATTCTCCTAACAGTCCCAATTTACGATAGAATCGCAGTTCCAATTTTGAGAAATGTTTTCAAGAAGCCAAATGGTTTGACTCCACTCCAACGTATAGGAATTGCTCTAGCATTCTCCATTGTTGCAATGATAGCAGCAGCACTTACTGAAATAAAGAGGCTAAGAGTCGCAAGATCACACGGTCTTATTCATGATCCAGCAGCTGAGGTTCCAATCACTGTGTTTTGGCTCATCCCTCAGTTTGTGTTGGTGGGGTCAGGTGAAGCACTCGCTTACGTTGGACAGCTTGATTTCTTCCTAAAAGAGTGTCCTAAAGGGATGAAGACAATGAGTACAGGGCTGTTCCTGAGTACACTTTCTTTAGGGTTTTTCTTCAGCTCGTTGCTGGTTACTATAGTGCACAAGGCAACAGGAAACCACCCATGGCTAGCTGATAACATCAACGAAGGGAAGCTTTACGATTTCTACTGGCTACTGGCTATTTTGTCTGCTATAAATTTTGTTATGTATTTGGGTTGTGCTGAATGGTACGTTTACAAGGACAAAAGGCTTGCTGAAGTAGGGATCGAACTGGAGGAGGTTGATGAGCCTGCTTTCCACTGATTTTTCCTTTTTTTTTTTTTTTTTTTGGTAAGTTCTTACATTTTCTGTTTTATAGTACAAAGCCAAGAAAGGCCCCTTTAGTTTGAAATAAGTTTGTAACCTCTTGTCTGTACAAAGTTCATGAAAATGGTGCGAAGTTGAACGAGTTGTTTAACTTTTATAAATATATATACTGCAAACAGAAATAAAGAAAAATATTGGAGTGTATATTAACTAAGTTCTTGAATTCTAATTGATGATCTGATTTCTTGAGTTCAATAAATTAATCTTAAGCTGCAAAAAGAGAAAAATTTGAACTTTAATACAAGCAAAATTTAAGCTCTTTATAGAATAAATTCAAGAAATTGTTTGCACCTGAAATATCAGTCGGAATTAATAAATGGGATTAGGCTGCGTTTATCTAACCTCAGTCATTAAAATATAAAACTAGGAATTAATATTTCATTATCTGCTAAATAATAATTCATATAGAATTTAAGTATGGGCAGGGGCGGAACTACGTTCAAGGTTGAGGGGGCCAAAGTTCCAAAAATTGAAATTATTTATAGAATTCGTTGTTAGCTCCTCCAACTTTTGCATATTTTTAGTTTAGCCTCTCCTATTTTCATCTAATAATTCAGTTTTGGCCCCTCTCGACATCTGTTTCTAGTTCCACCCACGAGTATTGGATTTTGTTATCAATATTTGTTTGAATTATTTTAGATAAGATTTTAAGTTTAAATCTTACACATAAGCATGATAATCAGATCTATTTCCGCTAATTACTATAGGAAGATCCTTTCAAGGAAAATATGTATGAGAGTGCTAGTGTAAATTAACTTAATTAATTGTGTAAAATGAAGAAGAAGAAGAAGAAAAAACAAGAAAATTGCGGTGCGCTTAGGAACAGATGCAAAACAATGGGCGAAGCCTTTCTTCAGAAAAATAATTAATTTCTGACTATGCCACACATCAAAAATTAAAAAATAAAAATTAAATGGAGCTCCTGTCGTAAATATGGGAAACAATCTTGTAAAATTTAAGGGCCAATATTACAAAGAAGAATTCAAGAATAGACAGAGAACCAAGTTGCTGTGCCCTAAACAAATGATCAGGAAATGTCTCTGTCTTTCCTCAACTCAATAATATATGTGATGACCACACCAATAATTTAGAAGAGCATTAATTTTTCTTCAGTTTTTAATAGCCAATCATTCAAGTTTATCTTCTTCATCCATGCACTGCACAGGTAACGTAAAGATTTCTCCAAAATATATATATATATATCTCATTTTCTTCGATAGTAATGGTTTAATTATTGAATAAGTAATTTCAAAGAAATATCTATGCCAGAAGTAAGGCTGACTAAAGACATGAAAAGTAAGGCTCAAATTCTTAAATAATTGAAATTTTTGTGGTTGCTAGATATTAAAAATTTTAAAATGTAAATAATAATAATAATAATAATAATAATAAACATGAGAGACGGTGATTATTTACGTCAAATATATTTTTAAAATTATATAGAGAGAGAGAGAGGTGGTATGTCAAGTTGAATTAAATCATAGACAGAGTTGGTAATTTTTAGGTTATTTTTCTTCAATAAAGGAGACGGATTTCCACATGAAACAAAGTTCCAAATTGACAATTTTGGTTGTATTTGAAAAAATAGCACATCAAAGAATGTCTTATGTGCTCTCAAACTAAAGTTAGGGGGCACCTCGCTCTAAACATGTGATTAGGGATAGCATGGGACTATAATAGAGGTGAAATGTACCAAGTTGTTCAAGTAATGACATAAATATAGATGCAAATGAACCAAGTTGTTCAAGTACTGACATAAACATATATTCTTGAACTAATTTTAGAAAAAAAATAATAATTAAATTTGTATCTCGTCTCTCAATTTTGAGTATAATATTAAACTAGCTCAAAATGAATTTTTTTAACCAAATTAAATTATTTTTATCTTTAGATTAATGCATTTTTAATATTTAAAAATAATCAAATAATTAAATTTTTTATTTTTTATTTTTATATAAAAATAATTGTTTACATTACTTTATAATATCATATTTAAAATTTTATAAATTAAATTAAATATTTTTATAAATTTAAAATTGTACTCTTAAAATTCTTTTTTTTTTTCATAGAGTGAAAGATTATCTTTCAAAGGGAACATAAATTTCCCTCATGGAGGAGAGTTTTGTGTTCATTCGAAAAAAAAAATTTATTACACTTTGATTAAATTTTTTCAACAAGGAAAAAGTTTTTATCTAACTATGAAGAAATTATTTTTTATTATATTAGGGTTTGTTTGGTATAAATGAATTCCACCAATTTTATGGAATTTATTTACAAATCCGCAATAGATATGCTCGGTTTAAATGAATTTTTTGTAAAATTTATTTTTAAATCTAACTTTTTAAATTTGTAAAATTGATTATAATTAGAGCAACTTCTAATAAAATAGTTTAAATTTGCAAATGAATTCCACAATATTTTCTATAGACTAAAATACTCTTATTATTTTTATTTTTAAAAGTATATTTTTATCTACTCAAAAATAGCTGATGAAAGCCAGAATGGAGAAACTGACAGAAATGGATATATAGGAAATGTTTCCAATATAAGTCTTCTTCCCAACTTCTACGATCCTCGCTGTCCCTTCCCTCGTTTTTTTTACTTACATGCACCTCTAAAATCAAGCTTCAGCGAAAGTAACGATAACCATTTCATTAAGAAATTAACAAACAATAATGGTAAAAATAACAAGCTACGCAAGTTCCAAAAATTTGCAGAAGAACACCTAAAAATACAATAAGTTACATTATAGAAGATTAACAGCGACATACCTGAAAGATGGAAATATTACAGTTGTGTTTTTTGTTTACAATTATTAATTTAGAATTTTCATATAATCATAATTTTATTTTTTTAATGAATTTTGAATTAAAATTAAAAATTTATAAATTGGAATATTCATTAAAAATAAATATTTTAAAAGAAATTAAATATTAATTTACACATTAAATAATCACACTTTTAATAATATAATATGAAATTAACAAAGAAAGTAAAAATATAACCTATTTAAAAGGATATTTTTGACTAAAATTAAAAATTAATTTGAATTTTAAATTTATACCGAATACAATATACCAAAATATGAAATTCATTTCATATAAATTCTATAAATTATTCATTTAAAAAAAAATAAAAAATCATTTGGAAATAAATTTGGAATTCGTGAATTTTTTTGGTGAATTTAACCGAACAAGGGCTTAGTATAAATTAGAGACAAGCCATAGGCGCATGGGTTAAATTTGTCAATGCCATACACTCATTGCATTTTCCCGAAAAAAAGCCCACACATTGCTGTCCTCATTTAACTTATTTTTGCTGAAGAATATTCTTATTTACCTATCAGAATGTGACTAAATCACCAAACGAAGTGGTTGAAGAAGTTTTCCATACTCCATTAACAATATGACGAGAGAAGCTGCAGGATGGTAAAAAACAAACATCAGCACAATTTACACTTCTATAAAGTTGAAGATGATGACGATGATGGTGGTGGCGATACTTTTTTTTTTTTTCTTTTTCATTTATTTCTTACGAAGAAATACAAATAAAGAGTAAAAATAAAATTATCGGCCAACGACCGAGACAATTCGAAGAACTACACTCAAATGAGAGAGACTACATTATACAAACGACCCCCTGCAGCAAACAATTAGGAATTTGCTTTAAGGGGCAGTATTAGGCTCTCTATCATATTCATCCTCTATAAACTGAAATGAAAATTAAATCAAATAAAGAGAAAGAAAAAAAGGAATGTTCTTTCAAATTTCCTTAGAGAAAACTTGCTGCCTTCTATGATGTTTTTGCATGTGGCTAGAATTAGGAAGATGTACCAATTAATGAGTGCAATGCTTGCTCTGTGACAGCCTTTCTGCAAAATCAGAAAAGTTGTATGTAATGACGCCTAGCAGAAATAAAAAAAAAAATTGAGCAAGTTATGATGGCAAAAATGGGACGTCCATGATAACTATGCCAGTTGCTTCTGAGAAAAGAAAAATAGATACCGAGACAAATCTACTTTTCATAAACATGTTCTAATGGAATAATGCTCTTAAGAATGTGTAATTTGCAGGTTTTCATATCAGTGGATACCTAAAATAAAGTCAAGATCCTTCAGAAGATTCTGCAAAATCTACACTAAATTCACCAAAAATATCTGGGCAGTCCTTCCAATTTCCTCGTTCTCGTGCTTCCCAATAACCGCCCATGTAGCAAAAAGCTCCATCTTCTCCTTCTCTATGGAACCACCTGGGCTTCCATCCATGTTCTTGTAGCTTCCTTGACTGCAAAAGATGAGCGAAAATATGATGATCGCCGCTCAAAAAATGGTCAGAAAATATATATCAAGAATAATAACAAAAGCTGCTGTGTAAATAAAACCTTTCTTTAAGGGTAGGCTATATTTTTTATTGATTGGTTTTACCATTTCAGGAATCAGTACTTCACCAAAACTTTTCAATTGCTACTCCATTCATTCACTTTGTAATATTCATGTTTGGCAGTAAATCTATTGCCAAAGGCCACTAAATCACTCCTGCATATTGCTGACATTATGATTCAAGAGCGAAAAACTTTTAGCATACCAATCTCTGCCGCTTCTCCAACCGCTGTTTCTCTGCATTTGCCTTCTCATATTCCCCATTCTCCAGATGCCGTTGGTCTGGCCTAAGCCTTGAATCCGTACGCGGGAGCTTCTCCTTAATCCGTGATCAAATACCCGGGATCAGACATGGCTATAAAAAACGATTAGATATGCATGATATAAAAACAGAAATGCACATTAGAAAACTGATAACACATCATCACTACCTGCAATCCTGGTGTTAATTCATTTAGAGTGATCGCAAATGATGTTAAGTTGTACCGAGTGAGATTTTGAGGAGGCTTGGTACTTTTCCAAAGCAAGGTAGCAGCATTAGAGGAGGAACTGCAATCCTTTGTCCTGCTACTCACATCGCCTTTAGTATAATACATGCTGTCATCCCACTTCCCAAATAATGTGGCTACTTTCTTGCCCGAAACATCTTCCACAAATCCATTAACCTATATTATTTAATTTAGATATAATAAGGAGAAACAAAAATATAATAGTATATTTAGCAATAAGTTCACAAATTAGACATCATGCATCCTAATGAGTGAAAATGCCTGTGAACATAACATACTGTACAGTACAGTTATTGTGCCAGTAATTAAAAAGCATTTGGCTAGATTTAAAGATTAACATTCTTCCACAATCATTTTACTCATGGGAAATCTGCTAAAAGCAGGATTACTAACCTGGTGTGGATTTCTGTCAAGAATTGATTGTTCTTTGAACTTGAGTTTACATGAATATTGCCGATTTCCTTGTATATGCATCAAACCATGGTGATCACAATACAATTTACCAAGGATAACATTGTAAATAGTTGTTGTCACCTAATTAATGAATGAAACAATGTTACTACCAAAGCACCAACAAAAAAGAGAAAGAAGCCAGAATATTGAAAGAATTCAGTGGTCATGTCCTATATAAGCAATTATTCGTAGAAGTACCTTGCTCCATTGGAATATCTCACCATCATCAAATTCGAGGGTAAGAACTCCAACAGGGTCAAGCTGAATTGAACGTCCCCAAAATTTTGAACGGAGGTTGCTATCGCCCCAAAACTTCCACCCTCTGCCTTCACAATGGCAGGCAATGACAGTAGGGTGATGACTAACCTGTTTCAACCCAAAATATCATAGTAATATACCTTGTTGGAAGACCAGTATCCAAGACCAGTCTCACTAAAGTGTAACAATGTTGCCATTTAAAGCTGAATAAGACTAAGACAATGTACTTTCTTAGAGGTACTTCAATGGTGGCATTTAATTCTGCCACATTCAGAAGGTCAAATAGACTCTTTTGGTTTAAAATTACTTGAACAGCCCAAACCCAAGTCATATTCTCATCAATGTTTTTAGATCTCATTTACTTTCAGTCTCTGACAAAGAATCTGCTTCTGTGGATTGGACAACCAAACTCCGTGAAATTGAAGTAACATTCGGAAAAAAGAAAAAAAGTAAAATATCCCATCTCACTGAGGTGTGTTATTCTGTGAAATCAAACTTCCTAGTTGGGATTTTTAAAATTTTTCTAAACTTTAAGGCATATGTGCGAGCAGGTGACTAATGAATTTCATCAAAATCAGGATTTCATTAATTGCCTCACTCAGATCCTCCAAATCAGATTTTCTTCCATTCATTGCTGACAAATAATAATTTGCATGCCTGCCACTGCTTAAATCTCTAAATTGTGAACCTTAAGTTCAACACAAGCGTTATGCATATTTTTCTGATGAATCTAGGATCAATACTAACCTTCTCAGAGAAGAAACGAACACCTTTATCAGGAAAATCGGCTTCATAAGTTTCTCCTAGCAAGGGGTTGAAGGGTTTGCAATGTCGGCCTTCAGAGGAAGCATATCCAGAAACAGCAAATGTGGCAACATTTAATATCCTCATGAGACTATTCCCCTGTTTAGAAACCCAGAAAATGGAATGAACAGAATCAATTAGCAATCGGATAAGACTTTCAGTTCATTAAAAATTGTCACAAGAAAACATGCTAATTAACCAATATAATAGATAGAATTGGGATCGGTTCGTGCATTTTTATTCCATATTTAACTGTTTATGTTCCCATGTTCCGCCTCCAGGTATTTTGAAACTAAACACAGGCATAAACCCGGCAAAAGATTTAAAGGTTTGGTTTGTTAACAAAAATACAACTCATTGCAGTTTTAGTTGAAACATAACAGCATATGATCCATTATGCTCCGGGATACATGCCTCATGAGTTATCTGCCATCTCTTAGCAATCATTAGAATTTGTGCAAGTCTCTGCTACAGGTAACTCTCCTCTCAAAGGTAAAGCATAGCAAGAAGACTACTAATATACATGGTGTGTCACTCGAGGGGCAAAATAAGTGCATCAAGAGATGCATGCAAAAATCTAGTAAGCTAGCCAAACTTACTTCTTTTCCATACTCATAGGCTCGATCTAAAAGATAAGAATATTCCAAGTCCTCAAAGCATTTCTGTAGAGAAGATATTGGTTCATTGAAGTAAACTGGGAGACAAACTCGTGTGAGATCCTTCCCCACGTTGTCCTTGATAATAGACCAAAGACTGACACCATTTTGCTTCTCAACAGGGTCAGGAAGCTTCTTTCGCCTTTCTACATGTGGATATCCAGATTTACAAGGCTGCTTCCTAGCGTGCATTCTCTCCTCATTATCAAATTGATTATGCTCTCTGTGCTTTTCCTGGTGACAGGAAACTTCTTTTATTGATCCATGAACAGAAGTAGGTTCAGTAAAATAATCTCTTGTATCATAAAAGGAGGACTCGTCTTCCTCTGACACTTCCTCAAGTTCTTGTTTCTCAATATCATCAGATGATTCTGTTGTGCTACATTCTGAAATCCAGAACAAGATAGTGGGAATCAATGTGCAGCATAAGAATTACCAAAACCATCATTAAAACATAAATGTGAATGTTAAGAGGGTTAAAGCAGAAAACTGGAGAGAGATTATGGATATGGTCATTTCTGGTATTCAAATTAGCTAACCTCCCAAAAAAACATACAAAAACTAATATATCTATTTTTTTTTTTTTCAAAAAAAAAAAAGTTGAACTGATTCATGCCCATACCAATAAATTTTCCACGTCCTAAACTTGAAAATCCATGCTTTGCCAATTGATATTCACCATCATGGATTCCAGATGTGTCAGTTTCAATATTAGCTGCCTGCATGAGCAAAAGAGATATTCTTGATGTCTTATGAACATAGTGCAAATTTATTTATGGAGGATATAATTTTCTTTCATAATATCCACCACTTCAAACTCTTGTTTTATGAATCACATATATATGCGCAAGCAATTGCTTTACTATACAACTTCAGTAACAAGTTTCACAAGGATCATGTTCCCAGATAAAACTCTTCTATCCAACCAATATCTTGTGACAAACACTATTGCAATCCAAACATTTAAAAACATACAATATGTTCCTTGTTTGTCAAAATAGAGATGAAGGGGTAACAATAAATTGATAAATAATATATTTATCTTCACCCCATCCATCAGGATTGTTTACACATTACCAAATAACTTATTGTAACAACAAGAAAGTGTGATTTGCCCTGTCATCAGCAGAAATAGCACTAACCACTTGAAAATCTGCTTGCATGATATGTAACAAGAACCTAGGTCAACAATGACTTGTGTTTTTCAATTCATAAGCCTACATGTAGTCATTTTAGCAAGTTGAACAGTTCAGCAAAGCTAAAAGCCTAAAATGAATGTCCTCAAGGACAAGCATAGCTTCTTCTAGTTAACCAATGTCATAATATGTCAAGAAGATTAACAGCAACCAAAAATATATTCAGTCAAAAACATTTGAAGAATCAATATTTGTTGACAAACTTTAGCAGTTACAACAATGTTACCTCTAATTGCCTCAATGTATCAAGCAAATTGGATCTTTCCTCGCAAAGAAGTTTAAGTTGTCCTTGTATTTCAGAGAACTCAGACAGCATGATCTGCTCACAATCCTTAACAAGATTCTCACTGGTACCCTCCTCAAGCAATCGCTTTCTCAGCCTTTCAGTTGAAATAGACAAATCTTTAGGTACAAGGGAGAGACTATAATTAAGTGATCTCAAAGGAAAGAGACTCCTAGTAGAGACCAAAGCCTGCAACCAAGCTGCCCTATCTCTTCTTGAATCAGTTCTAAGATGAAGTGTCTTCGTAGCTGTAAATATGTAAAACCGCCTATCGTCAGACTTGCTCTCACGAAATGACGAGATCTGATGCAAGAATTGACATAAACCATTATTATCATCATCATTATTGCATTTGTCATATATTTAATTATAAATAGCACACAGAAGAATGAAGAACAAATGGCTGAAACCAGAAAAAATTCAAATCTTCATGGTTGACATACTCTTTTAATGGATATGTAGCAAATTATATCTAAGAACAAGCACACCCAGCAAGAAAACCTGGAACCCAGAAAGAAAGCAAGACCAACCCTAGAGGCCTTGAGCTCAGAACAGTCAAGAAGCAACAATGACTACTTGTGTACTTTCAGCCTTTGAAACTCAGAATGGGAACTGAGTCAGCATTTGGATCTAGCAGCAGCAAAGAATATGCTTAAAGAATGATAAAAGATATATCCTTTGCTTTCCGGGTTTAGCAATGGTGGCGTATTAATTGAGGCGACGCCTACCAGTCTGTAGTCTCAATTCTTAAAGAAGTCTCCCCAATCCTTATATTGCTTAGTCTATTGATTTGCTCACGTCTAACACAAAAGATAACCAAAAAAAAAATCCACAAGCCTCAAAAGAAATATTGTATCTTAAAATGAATAAAAAAAGAACCTTCTTTTTTTTTTTGTGGCCAATAAAAAAAAAGAACCCATTTCTTGATTTCACACTAACCCACCATCTTTTACCATTTTTATTACAGCCCTCTTCACAACATAACTTGTAATGACCAAGAAACCCAGAAAACCTCGAAAAGACTGCAAAGAGATGAAGTTAACAAAAACCCATCTTGACAACAATTTTTTTTTTTTCTTTTTTTGGGATTAGACTACTGAAAGAATTGAAATTAATGGATCAAAATTTTTAAAAAAAAAAAAAAAACAAAGAAAAAGGAAGGATCATTTGATGGAAGTAAAGAAACTCAAATCCGTCCACTGAATTCAAATAACAATGATGTGACCATGGCTGACTACATAGACATACAATGTACCCTATCATACCCAGCTCACAAACACACAAACCCACCTGTTGATGTGACCCACTCAACATTAACAACCAGTTAAAATTGTTAAAAAAAATAAAAAAATAAAAAATAAAAAGAAAGGAAGAAAAAAAAGAACTAAAACCTTTTCAATGCCTCTTAAAAACATGAATATAGCGAGAAACCTGCGGTTAATAACCCGCTCAAAAATTAACAAAAAAAAAACAACCGTTTTCTAGCTCAGATATCTATGACCCTCCTCTTATTGCTGTTGACAGGCATAGAATCAGATATCAGATATATCAGAAAGTAAACAATTTGACCAATTTGGGAAAAAATAAATCTTGCTTAGTGTAAATTTTTTGAATCAAAACATTTCCAGTTCAGAAGAAATAAATTAACTTTCTCCACTACCGCCAAAAAAAATATAAAGATTTTATATATATATATATATATATATATTAAAAAATAATTAACACTTTTTCTAGATCACACAGTGAAAAATTCCCTTTTTTTTTGTAAATTTTGATTATTGCATTATCATCAATCATATACCTGTAAATGAACAATGCCAACACTTTTTTGTTGTTTCCGGCGACTGTTATCCGTTCTTGAAAGCCGATTGGTCGAAATATCTCCGATCAATCTGACATCATCGTTAGAAGATAATAAATTCAGATTCTCCGGCCGGCGAATCTTGGAGTAAGAAAGAACGCCATTTCTTAATGAGAACCAACGTGATCTCCAGCCTTTGCCGTAATTAGTCCACTTGTAAAGAACTCCGGCAACAGTAGCTTCTGATCCCATTACTATAGACTTTCCTGCATTGCTATCAGATCCACCGGAAAAACCTGCCGGTAAGGATCTTGCTCTTGTCAATGATGCCTCCGGTGACTGGTCTCCGATTCCTGGACTTTCTAATGAGATGCAACAAAGTGGGTGCATTTCTTTAACTCTCATTTTCATTACCATTAATCAAGAACCTGCAAATCAAAAGCAACTAATAAAGATCAAGAAAATGGGAAACTGAAATGGACCCAGAAACAATCAAGATTTTGCTGAAAGACGGAAGCTAATGGAAGAAGAAAAAGATTAAAACTTTGTTCAGAGTAAGTGAACAAAACCTGATGAATTATAGCTAAAAAGAAGATGAGAGATTTCGCATTTTCTGAAATAAAATTAAAAAAAAAAATCTTTAAGAGCGTAGCATTAATATTAGTATTGCCTTGTTGTTGTATGTGTTTATATATAACAAGGCAGTGAATAATGGAGAAATCAGAAGAAAATGGAAGAAAATGAGGGGAGTTGTGGCAAAATGGTAAATTGCAAAAGTGGGGTTGAATCAGAGTTGTGTTTGTAGTTGGAAAAATTAATTTTTTTAAAGAAAAAAAAAAGAAAAGGATTTTTGATGGAGAAAGAGAGAGTGATATTATATATGAGTATAGTGTAAGTGAGTGAGATGCATATGAAATACAAGTGAAAGAAAAATGGAAAAGCTCATTAAGGTAAAATATCATATGGCCACCATATTTGTTTTCTTTGAGTTTTCATTTAAGTAGTCCATACCATGACACGTATTACTTTTTTAAAAAAAAAAAATTATTTTCATTTAAATGATTTTATGAACTTTCCAAAAAAAATTAAAAAATACAACAATTACAATATTATTTAGATTTTAAAATTTTCACCGTCATGAATAGGGTTCAAATCCCCCCTTCCTCCTCTATTTCTGTTATCAAAAAAAATTATCACTGAATATTACTACAACAATTAAAACTGTTAATATTCAAGACCAAGTCTCTAGCTGGAGACAAGCTTGTTTGCTATCTTCTTCTATACTGTAGCCTTGAGCTAGTAGAAGTTAAATGGAAGTATACCTTCTTGATGGAGGTTCTGATTATGTATGCTTCTTTCCCTGGTTAATGAAGTTTAGACTCTTTCCTTTGCTAAAAATAAAAAATATTGCTATTATAATTTTTATTAGTATTATGTACAATATCCCACGGAAGAATGGGATAAAAGCACAAAATTTTTACAATAATATTTGTTCAAACTATAATATTTATAGTTACATTTTAAATTATATTTTCTTTTAAATTACGTTTTAACTTTTTTTAAATTATAACGTTTATAGTCATATTAAATTAATTATTAATAAATTTTATTATTCTCAAAATTTTGATTGGATAAAATTAAATTAATTAAATTTTTTATTTAAATTGGTTAAATACAGATGCTTTAAAAGGAACTGCACATATCAAATGTACTTTCAAAAAAATCAATGACATAATATTTAATAATTTTTGCTTCGTATTTTAATTTAAAAATTAAAAAATTGACTTCCAAGTTATTATTATTTCAAATTCGAATCCATACCTCATAAAAAGGTTTTTTCTTTTTATAATAGATAGAGATAATTATCACTTATTGCATAATGCATTAATATATTAAATTATAAGATAATGATATATGTCGCGGATTATAACATTATGATCTATAATATGATAAAAAAAATTAATTATTTTTATTTCTCAATACAAGGGATCATCTATTATGAGAGAAAGCACTCTAATCGTTATTATCTACGAAATAAATTATTTTCCTAAATTATATTACATTTTTACTATTCAGGAAACTTAAGTCCACATTCTATTGGACCAAAAGATTGACTTGCATAAAACGACTCATTCTCTCTTTGCCTTTTTTTTCTCTTTCTTCTCTCTATAAACTTCATAGTTTTTTTTTTAAATGGCCAAATTCACTTATTTTCTTCTTCCTTTTTCTTACTGTTTGCCTTTGTCTCCTTCCTAGTGAGATTTTAATTTATAAATAATTTTTTAGTTTATGAATTTGATAGATCAATACCGAAAAAAAGAAGCTCCATCTATGGGCATGGAACCGGTGCAAGTTTTGGCTTTTGTTTTAAATTTACAAATGGGTTTTGATAGTTAAGGCTTGTAGACTTCATATTAGTTTCTTTTATTTATTTTATTTTAGTCATATTTATTACTCTTACATATGATAGTAAAAAAGTAAGAGGAAGATTGATGACTTTCATGGTATTTGCATGTAAATCCATAGCTCTTCTTGACGTATATCTCATTGGAAACATTTAGTTTTTCTAATGATATTTTAGTTAATAAAAAAAATTGGCTTGCATACATGCATATTATTGGTTTTTAATGACTATTTACCTAGTGGTAAAGTAAAATAAAATAAAATAATTTTATTTTATTTTATATATTTAGAGTAATTTTTATTAAAAAAAAAAAGAAAATGATTAGAAAATAATCAGATTAACTTTTATAAAACTACTATATAACATTTGTAGGATGCAACCAAGAAAAAGCAATGATTGATTAGAGATTGTGGATTTTGTTACAATTGGAGATGTCATGCTTCTTTTCCATACATATGTTGCTAATGCAAGAAACAAAATTGGAAGTTAAGATATCATAAGTAGGGTGTTTGGCAAGACTACTCCAATTATTAATTACACTAAGATTTCGATTAATAATCAAGTAGATAATGTATATATTTGGTTGAAGAACACTAAGGAGGGTACATCATGAAGGTAGAAGGGCAAAAGATTTAACTATAGATGGAGAGAATAAATAAATTATGAGCAATTTTAGTAATGTTATTGTTATATCTACAATATCAATAATAAATAATTCTTTTGATAAAAATTATATTTCTCCTTTTGTTCTCTCAACAACAAATTATTTTGGTCACAAATGTAATGGGAGAAAAAAACACTAATAAAAGATACGATGTTTTAAACGCAAAACCCCAAGTCCGTATTAAAGTTTTAGCCATTCGACTTAAACGTCGCAACAGATTACAATACATAAATGGATTTTCATAATCCTTTCACCATCTTAGATATAAAAATTTTAAGTTGATTTTTCCTCAAGCATTGGAACCTTATAATATGGTATGGGCTATATAATATATTATAATTATAAAAAAAGATAGTTATTTGTTTGTATTTTGTCATAAAATAAAACAATAAAATTCCATCAAAATTAGTAAATAACTTTTTTGTAACTAAAATAAATTGGAATTGAAAACTTTTTTTAATTATTAAGATATAAATGTCTATTACTGCAAACAAAATTTCTGTTTCCGTTAATTAAGGGACCTTTTGACTTGGACAAGTTAGTTAGGACTAGCCAACTATACTATCATTTAATATTTTTATTTAATGAGTTGATTAGCTAAGCTATATATCTTATGTTCATATTTGTGTGAAAATTTACATTATTAATTAGTATTTTATTATTATTATTATTATTTTTAGTCATTAGAGAGAGAGGGAGTTGGGGGATTTTATTTTGTTATTTAGTAGTTTTTATGTTTTAATTTATTTTATTTTGTTAGGAAATTGATTCTATTTTGGGACTCCTAGTGAGGAAATTTGGAGGAAAAATTGCATATTTGAGTGAAGATTATTGTTTGCCATCGTAGGGAGCTGAGGTCGTACATATGGTCACAATCAAACATTTTGCCTATAAACGAAAAAAAAAAAAATCTTTAATCCGGATTAAATCTAAATTAATCGAATTCTACAAGATATCAAATATTTAGTACATTAGATGGAAAAATAAATAAATTTTGGACTTTTTTTTTTTGAGTTTTTTATTTATCCATGAAATGCTTTTTTTTTCAAAACCTTAAAAATCAAAAGCACTAATATACACATGTAACGCATCACTTAACTTATCTTCTAAGCATGCACGTCAGTGGCAAAATCTGTTAACATTAACGTACCCAATAATAGATTTAAGGAATTATGGAGTTAAGGTATCCACATTAGTTGAATCAGTGGACGGCCGGCCGGCGGCTGCGGCCATATTCTTAATAACAGTGGGAATATTTTTATTATTGTCAATTTTTTTTATCCAAATTACCATATTCATATTCAAATTCTATCAAACTCTTAATAGTCTAATTTGATTGATCAAATATAATTATAAACAATTAATATAATGAATACAAAATATTATTTAAGTGTTGTTGGAATTCTACTACTGTTAATTTAAGCAGCTAGTATCAACTCTTCCCCAAATTCCTTGCAAATAAATAAATTACTTATTAAATGTGGATATAAAACTGTGTATAATTTTTAATTTGTAAAAAAGTATTTTTAACATATATTTTAAAAAACTGTCATAAGAGATATGATTAAATTCAGCAATTATTATTTTGATATAATTTAAAAAGAAAATTTATAACTATTAAATAATTTATTAATAGTTAAATTTTTTACTTCCTATGTATAACTAGATGTGAATGCGTACTTATCGGATTATAAATAATATATATTTGAAAATAATTAATTAAATAATTTTAATAAATTAAAAAGTATAATTTAATTAAATATCAAATTAAGAACTTAAAAATTATTATAATAATTTTATGTTATTATATTCTACTAAGAGTGTATATATTTAATAATTGAATAAATAAAATAAAATAAATAGAAAATAATTGAAAAAATGAATGTTTTAGTTAGAATAAAAGATATAATTTTTTATAAAAAAAAAAAGAGTAATCTTTTAGACATAATAGAATTAGAGTGTTTTATATAAAATAGAATATATGTATTATAAAATAAGATTATATTTTTATAGAAAAATATTGTCAATTTTAATAACTTAACACATAAGTTTTTTTAACAACTATAGTAGATATGGTTAATTCCTAACATCACAAGGGGTAAAGAGGGAGTGTGTCACGAACCAAAACGGAGAGTCATAAACGGCGTTAGGGAATAAAAATTTTTTCAAATCCAAAACCCGTAGCAAGTATAAAATAAAAGCAAATACAATAATAATATAAAAAAAATACACCATAATTACAAATTTAATCAATATAAAAAATAAACAAATCTTTATATCATACATAATAAAAATATTTCATATAAGATTCAGATACAAAATCTCAAACCAATACAACACACGTCTATCACAATAACACTGTTACTGCAATTTCTAAAATACAAACAAGAATTCAAATATAAAATTTACATAATCTAACTAGAGCTGAAGAAAACCAATGTATAATGCTATTAGGGAGGTCTGAAAAAGAAGAAGATCATGTAAAAAAAATATTAAAGGGAGTCAGACCTCACTAAATGAATTATTATAATATATAAACATACAATCTAAATCATAAACAGTCAAGTGTCAATATAATAATATACATATACATGCATTTCACACAGATGTTAAAATCCACTTTTATATAATAATAAATGTATAAAAAGTTTATTTGAGTGAAAAATCAAATAAAATCCTAAAATATTACGCAACCTCAGTCAATAATTCTCACTAGCCAACATGCTTACTTAATTCCAAAATAATTATCTTTTTCATTTTTGGACAATAGACTAGCCTCGAGACACTAAGTTAAATGAGCTCCTGCAATCTCACTGTCAGTGTAATTGGTTCTGAGACACTAGGTCAACCGAGCTCCCATAATCACACTACTCTCTCACTACAATTCTCAATAATCAAATAATCAAGTCTCACATCAAAAATAATTTCATAATCTCAACCTAAAATCTAACACACTGGTATGTATACACTCCCAATACAACTCACTAGGTAGCACGTTCTACTGCTATCATTCAAATAAATCGTATAATTATTAACATAATAAAATGTATAATTTAAATATGATAGCATTCATTTTTTTTAAAGAAATATACCACTTATGTATCAAACATATAACAAACATATACCAAATATATACTAATTGTATATCAAAATATACCAAATATATATGCTGAGTATATATTAAAAAATATACCAAATATATTCTAAAATATACTAAGTATATATGTCACATATATACTAAAATATACCAATATATACATAATCATTTAATAAAATAATTAATGTTTAAATACATTATGAAAACACGGATGCTCATAATTATGTATTTTACATACAATGCATATATAAAATAATAACTCATAGTTTTGCGCTTCTTTGAACAGACTCGACTGACCTGGTCCAATAAACATCGATATCGGTGCAACTATAGAGAAATATAATAATAATAACAATATCAGAATAAATCCCTAACTTTATACTTTTTGGAATTCTAAAAAAAGACTCGATTTAAAATTTAAAAACTTAAGATCAACCCGACGTCACGTTTTATGAAATTCTACCGAAAATTCAGTAAAGTCTCATTTATAAAACGGATGTCTCTCTACTAAAAGTAGCATCGATCCTACAAGTAAACACACTTCAAAATATATAAAAACACAATATCTCGGGTTGGGATCCCGAACTACATAATTTCCCAATCGAGAAACATAATTCTCAAAAATCAATTTTTAATTATAATATAATAAAATTCATTAAAATTCATAAACATCAATAATAAACCACAATACAGTTTATTTAAATAACAAAAATATTAAAACTAATTATTTCCAAATTAGTTGATAAAA
Organism: Mallotus nudiflorus; assembly: GCA_947683625.1. Lineage (NCBI taxonomy): Eukaryota > Viridiplantae > Streptophyta > Magnoliopsida > Malpighiales > Euphorbiaceae > Mallotus > Mallotus nudiflorus. The sequence goes on from CANTUR010000553.1 coordinate 90,151, forward strand.
TCTCAGTAATATATATAATATTAATAAAAATCTAATTTTTCAAATATTTAAAGTCAAATAGCATAAAGTACAATTAATTACTTAAATTACTCAATTATATTATAAAAATAACTAAAAGTCCATTTTAGTCATAAAAATAATAAATAAGCTATTATTTGAATATATTTTGAAAATTATTATTAATTAGCTAAAAATAGTAAATAATTCGTAAAAATCATTTTAATACTATTTATTATTCCAAAATTATTTAAAATATACTAATTAATAATAATTCCAATAAAAATACAAAGTTTACCCATTTATACAAAAATTAACATAACACTAAATATTATCCAAAAATTAACCAAAATTACTATAAATTAGTAAAAATTTATTTTCTCATTCCTAAAGCTAATTATTTAAATTAACTATATAAATCAACATAATTTCAATACAAAACATATAATTAATAAAAATTCATTTTATTTATAAAAAATACAATTTATATACATAAATTAAATAAATTCAGAAAAATAAAATAAAAATATGTTTAAGTAGGTAATGATACATACGACAACTTTACTAAAAGAAATTAACATGAATCAGACACAATCAAACTAAAAAAAATAAAAAACCCTAATGGACATAAACTAAAACTTGAAAATAATACACTAACCGGGCGTTCTAAACTCAAAATGACTTGAGAATAGACTTGACCGGATTGAGAGGAGTTGAACGAGCCTAGTATCATGAGTTAAAGCCATCGAAAATTTGTTAACGTCACTGTAGTAGTAGCTACTGTCTCTTAGTTTTCGACAATGTGGAGGCGTTTTGATTACGGCTGAAGGAAGAAGTAAAAGAGGGAAGGTGATGGTGAGCTTTAGTGGTGGCTGGTGAGCTCGGGTGGTGGCGCTGCAAACTAGAAATGGAAGAAGAAGAAAAGGAGAAGAGAGAAAATCCCGAAAAAAATATATTTCGTTATATATATATTAATCTACTTTAATATATATGCATATATATTTAACAACACACTAACACATGTATATATCAATTAAATTTAAACTTAATAAAAGTACCACAAATATTTAAATACAATAAACATACTAAATTTACACTAGTCACAATTTAATAAAAATAATATTATTATTAAATAAATAAATAATATTTAACAATGAGCTAACTTTTAAATCACAACTTAATATTAAACCATAATAAAATAAATTAAACTCCAATACTTGAGTTTAATTAAATCACACAAAATAAACATAATATATAGAAATTTAAAATATTATTAACAGTGCATATTTCAAAATAACTTTTAATAATTTAAAATATCGGATCATTATAGGGTGAGGTTTGAATTGTACTATTTTCGATAGGATGTTTACATCTTTTGCTATTTAAACTACCAATGGGAGACAAAAACAATTGCATTTTTCACAACCTAAAACAACATCCTTGATCATGGAAAAAAAACTATCTTTTCAAATCGAAAGTTAAGAGTCCTCTATCTTGCAGCTAAATAAAACTAGTTGATTATTATAGTGCAAATAGTTACTTGAGTATAATAACTTGAGCTAAAGGATTATTGATCTTTATTTCTGAATTTGTAATTTACCTTCTACTATAAGTTGTTGTACTTTCTGCACAGGATTTTTCTTTGTTTTTTTTTTTTTAATGAAAGCTTAAATTTCTGAAAAAAAAAGAGGAAAAATAACGTGATAAGATCTAGACTGTTCCCTCATATTAGACCTCACCAACCACAGGCATAGAGGGGACTGTTGATTTTAGCGGGAAGTACCAAACAATACAACCACAATGGTTGCCTCCACCCATAGGATGTGGAGGCACTAACCTTTTTTTTTTTTTTTTTGTCATTGAGGTACTAACCTCTTCTATTCATTTTTTGTGCTTCAGACTGAAATTGAAATTTATCTAAGAAAATAAAATCAAAATGAAATTGAACGTTGTTTCACCACCATAATTAATCTTCAAATGTTATAATAATTAAAAATTGAATTCAGTTTCAGAATAATCTAAATTATAAATTACAACTAAAAGTTACAATATATAATAATTTAAATGATAAATCAAAGTGCACTATTATACTGTAATTAAGTTGGTAAAATTTAAGTTGAAAAATGTAAAATAAATTAAGAAACAAAAAAAATTGAATGATGAATAACCTTTAAAATTAGTTAGTAGAAACTATTTTTATTTAAATAATATTTTAAATCTAAATTATAATATATATAATTGTATTAAATTTATTATTGATAAAATTTTAACATTTTATATTTTTATTTAAATTAAACTAAATTGATTAGAATTTATTAAATTTGAATACTAGTATTTTAAATTAAAAAAATTGATTGAATTAACCATAGTTAGAATCAGCTAATAAAATTATTTTTATTTAAATAATATTTTAAATTTAAATTATAAGATATATAATTATATTAAATTAATTATTAAATTTTTTATTTTATAATTTTATTCGAATCGAATTATATTAATTATAATTTAAAAAAAATAGGGTAAAAAATTGAATTATAATGAAGGGTGGGGGACCTATAATCTTCTCCATCCAGACAAATTTCCATCTTTCTTAGCAGTTCTCTTTTGACCCAAAACCTAAGAGAATAGAATTTAATTCATAGGACCAGTTTTTTTATGGTCTTTTATTTATTTATTTATTTACTGTTGTTTGACCAACAATTGATATTTATGTATTATAGTTTTATTAGTGAAAGTGACAAATCAATGACTACAATAAATTTTCATTTTTGTCAAAATTTAAGCCTTTGGAGATCCAAATGCCATGGCAAAGGTTACGCCAAAAGAGCAATCTTTTCTCAATTTTTTGCTTAATTGATTATTTAATTTGTGAATTATTTAATTGTTTTTCATATTAATTGCTAAAGTTGTAGAAGTCAGCTGAAACATTGCCATATGATAAGGAAATGAAGCAGAAACTTACCCTCATTTTAATTCTTTGCTGTTTTGTATATATATAAGAAAAAGGGTAAATTATTAATTAATCAATGTATTTTAATCTATTATATTATTTCGTTCTCGATATTTTAAAAAATATTTATTTATTGTATTTTATTCCGTTAACACTCATTAATTCTTTTGTCAAATTTTTTTAACAGTCAATAAAAAAATACAAATCAAATTGAGAATAATTGAAGGAAAAGTTATAGACATCCTTGATATATTTCATTTCAATTAAAAAAAAAAAACCTAACACCACCGCTATCTCCACCATCCAACACTAACAAACACCATCACTTGCACCTACAACAATCAGTACCACTAACTCACTGTCCAACATCGCCACTATCACCACTCATCACCACCATGTCGACATCACTCAACACCATCATTGCTCTCCAAATTCATATCCAAAACACTATGTGTCGCCGCAGTTATTGTCTTGTATTTTTTAGCAGATTGTGTCTTTTAACTCATTCGAAATTAAAAATCTTACAAGCTTGAAATGGCTAGTTCTATATGACAATTAGCTTAGTGGCAAAATACCATACACCATAGGCAAGTTAAAGAATCTCAAAGTAATTATAGCAAGTGGCAACAAGAATCTTGAAGGTCCATTACCTTAAGAAATTGGCAACTACAACAATTTGGTGTTGTTATGCCTAGCTAAAACAAGCATCTCAGGTTTTCTCCCTTTTAACTATTGGCCTCTTAAGGAAATTCCAAACCATTGCCCTCAACACCTCCCTCCTTTTAGGCCAAATCCCACTAGAACTTGGTGACTGCACCTTCCTTAAAAACATCTACCTCTATGAAAACTTGTTCACTGGATCCATCCCAAAAACATTAGGCTCTTAGGCTCAATTTCATCTCCTCCTCCTACTTCTTCTTCACCGGTTGAAACATCCAAATACAAAACATACCTCATGAAATCAATCATCATTGAAGATTAAAAAAATAAAAAATATAGAGAGTCAAACTATATATAAAAAAAACTTATAGCATTAGCAGAGGAATTATCCACGTCCATTTTAGGGAGGAGAATGCGGAGGTGAATGCGACCACTAGCACAAGGTGAATGTGGAGAAGAAAACAATGCCAGTGTAAAACGCTTATTAAAATGGCTACTACTTCAATACCTAGTGGAATGTAGTGGTGATTATGGAGGTGAAGGTCTCCTTTGTGTTTGTCATGTTAACAAGAATTGCAGAAAAGATGAAGACAAAGAGTAGAGATGAAGATGAAACAAGAAGAAAAACGAAAAGGAAAGAAATTTAAGAAAATATATAAAAGGGGTAATTTTAGTCTTTTTATAGCCATTTAATATCTATTTAACGAGAATAGTATATAAAAGACTTTTTAATTTATTTCGACAAATTATAAGGACTAATAAATATATTTTTAAAATGTTAAAGATAAATTAATATAATAGATCAAAATATACAGGAAAAATAGTAATTTATCCTAATAAAAAAGCAAAAATACATATCATTTATGATAACTAATTTATGGGACTCCTGGGCTGAACGTCCTGCAAAGCACTAAACAGAGGGTAAGGTAAGAGGTGGGGGGAATCCCCATAAACACTATGATGCCTAAGTTAGAGAATAGAAATCGGGCGGAGGAAAGATAGCTTGAATATGTGTGAATGAGATGTCCCCTTATGAGGGGTATATGGTTCTATATATAGCGATACTCAAACCTGGGAGGAATAGGATTCCTTGTGGGTCAGTGAATCATAGTCTTTGTAGGAGAGTATTCCTTCTTTGGTTAGGATTCCTCTTTGAGGTAGTTCTTTGGACGGATCTGTCTTCTCCTTTGTCTATGTGTTCCTATTTAAGGGGATAGAGGACCCCTAATTAGGTGGGAACATTCTAGATGGTATCAAGAGTCCCCCCCGGAGTATGCAGATATTTATGTCCGTTGCGTCCGAGTAAGATACAAATGCCTTTATATGGGTGATAAGATGCAAGTGAGCTGAGGTGGCCAGCCTTAGTCACAATAAGTAGAGCTTGGTGCAGAGTATTTTGGTTGATCATCATCGAATCGTAATCTGTGGAACTGGGGTACCTGATGAGTGAGTATGATTAACGCAATAGATTAACCCGTCTGTTTTGGAACAAGACGGAACCAGTCGTTACTGGATTTGTAGATGCTCAGCACAGGGGCGCGAGGCTTACATGCTCGGAACCTTAGTACTACGGAAGCGACCTGAGGGTGCCAGCTTTAGTCACTAGACTTTATGTGAGCGAGACTTAGGTGCTCGGCTCAGGGTCACGAGGCTTACATGCTCGGAACCTCAATACTATGGGAGTGACCTAAGGGTGCCAGCTTCAGTCACTGGACTTTGTGTAAACGAGACTTAATTGCTTGGCTCAGGGGCATGAGGCTTACATGCTCGGAATCTCAATACTACGGTAGTGACCTGAGGGTGCCAGCTTCAGTCACTAGACTTTCTGTAAATGAGACTTAGATGTTCGGCTCAGGGGCGCGAGGCTTACATGCTCGGAACCTCAATACTACGGTAGTGACCTGAGGGTGCCAGCTTCAGTCACTGGACTTTGTGTAAATGAGACTTAGATGCTCGGCTCAAGGGCGCAAGGCTTACATGCTCGGAACCTCAGTACTACGGAAGCGACCTGAGGGTGCCAGCTTCAGTCACTAGACTTTGTGTAAATGAGACTTAGATGCTCGGCTTAGGGGCGCGAGGCTTACATGCTCGGAACCTCAGTACTACGGAAGTGACCTGAGGGTGCCAGCTTCAGTCACTGGACTTTATGTAAATGAGACTTAGATGCTCAACTCAAGGGCGCGAGGCTTACATGCTCGGAACCTCAGTACTACGGAAGCGACCTGAGGGTGCCAGCTTCAGTCACTGGACTTTATGTGAATGGAATGGGCTGGGAGTGATGCTTGAAACGTCTACCAATTTGCTTGATGGAGCAGCCCACTAGAAGATGTGGGTAGGCCAACACAGGATGATTTCATTTCAACTCTTGAGATCACGTGATTGATGCGTCGTTTCGTATGTTAGTGAGCGAAACGCTCGTACAGTCATCATCGCGACTCTTCACCTAATGGGTTATTTTATTCCCAATAGGCCCTTGGTGGTCTAGGGAGGAGCGCAGTAATAATGAGGGCAGTTAATGGCGTGCTTCCAGGTCCTTCCGTGTCTTTATAAATACTATTGCGCTTGCTAACTGGCACATTTTGCTTTCTTCGCTCTTTCATTTTATTTTTGCTGCATTTCTACTGCGTCCACCATTTCTATTCCTTCCTGCCATAACTCTCGCTTGAGGTTACCAGGTGATTCTTTCTTCCTCCTCTTTTTTGCCCCTTTTTTTTATCATTTGGTTTTCGTTCCCTTCTTTGCTATGGCTCTCTGGGAAGAGATTAGCTCTGACCTCTTTGTGTCCAACGTAGATAGTGAATTGCTAGGGTGGTATCGACGGCGGTTCTGCATCCCCATCGATTATGCCCTCCACACTGTAGACATAAGGTTTAGGGCCCATACCCCTTTATTGGGGCTAAGTAGGTTAGTAGTGTACTTCGACCAGTTAGAGGGGAGTCTGAAATTTCCCTTAGATCCCTTAATCAAGGACTTTCTTAATAGAAATAACATTGCGCCCGGTCAGCTTCATCTGAATAGTTATAGGATACTGACCGGGTTCATCCAGTTGATGCATAAAGAGGGTACGGTTCCCATTCTAGACGTCCTCTGGTATTTGTATAGGCTGACTAGGAAGAAGGGAGAGCTGATGTTCTCCCTTTTAGCCATACCCAACCATTCATTTTTTGCTAAACTTCCGGATCTTCACAAGAAGTGGAGATACCATTTTTTTATTATGGAGCATCAATCGGACTTCCTGGATGTTCAGAGGATGTGGTCGGATGAGCGTCATAAAGTGACTCATACAGCGAAACTTTTCGATCCAGATACGAAATTAGTTTTGCGGTTACATCTAGACGGACTCGCTGAAGCTCGATCCGTAGAGGATGCATCCCGGAGGTATCTGTGGAGAGTCTGTCCGAGTCACAACCATTTCCCTGGTATGATTTTTTATTTTGAGTTTTGTTTTATCTGACTAGTCTTATCTTTCCATCTGTAGATGGCTGAATTTTTGATTTTACGGGCAGGATTTCCCTAGTAGATAGCCAGCTGCAGTGGAGGAGGGCCAGAATTATCCTTCCTCAGAAACTGAGGCTCCCCCTACTTTGAATGTTGTTCCCGCTGACCCTAAGGGTAAAGCAATAGTGGAAAGTGAGCGGCCGAAGCGGGTCGGACAACGAAAAAGGTGGCTGATCAAAACAGGGTCAGATGCAAAGGGGCTGGACGAAGAGATTTACGTCCAATGCCCCTGGTTATCTGGTTGTACGAATATATGAGGCTGGATATTGAAAAAGATGAAGCCCCCGAGCATCTCCAACAGTCAAGTACGGGACTAATACGCCGAGTCGCTGCGGTTACCCGGAGACATGCAGCGTTGGTCGGACGAGAGACCGAATGGATTGCTCAATTCCATGATCGGCCAGTCACTAGAGGTAAGGGAGTTTTTGTTACTTGATATAACTGTTATAGTGGATTTTTGGCTAAGTTTCTAGGTTGTTTTTGGCAGATGACTCAGGCCTTATTGCTGACGAAGGATCAGTACTTCTACTTGAAGAGCCAGTACAGCTTAAAGGAAACTGAGGTGGGGACAATCGCTATAGATTTTGAAAAGAAGCTGGATAGTGCCAAGGCAGCTTTGGAGCAATGCCAGACAAGATACGCTGAGGCCAAATCTGACGCAGAGGTGAATTTGAAGAAGGTTTCTGAACTGGAACATAGCCAGGCCTAGCTGACAAGCAGGATCTTCAGATTACTGAACTTCAAGAGAGACTGGCGAAGCTTGAGAAATCTCATGCCAATGATAAGAAGGCATATCAAAGCATGGTAGGGGGATTTCTCAAGGCGTACCGGGCTGAGTGCAAAAGGATCTTGCTCTCTCAAGACTCAGGATAAGATTTGGGGGCCTTATATCGGATAACCCCAGCCGATCTGGCTAGGCTTGCTGCAAAGGATGATGCCCGTCGAAAAGCCAGTTCCTTTCCTGTGAGGGAGTCTGAAGAGGCCGTTGCTACAGCTGGGTCTGGTGAGCATCCAGAGGCTGTCAATGATGCTTCCCCCTTAGTTTCTGGGATAGGGGGTCCGGGTGTGCAGATACTAGAGTAGATATGTATAGGTTTATGTGTATCTTGTTTTTTTTTAACCAATCATATATAAAGACATTCTTTATCAATAAAGATATTTTTTATTGAATCAGATTGTGTGTTTGAGTACAAGATCACTGATAATATTTCCTAAGGGATTCTGAGTTCCAGAACCTCGGTAGTTCTCTACCTCCTCTTTCTCATAGTTTATATGCCCCCTTTGTTGTGCATTCTGAGATCTAATACGGGCCTTCCCAATTCGGGCCTAGCTTGTCGGTACCCGAGGTGCCTTTGCCAATATCTGCTCTTCTGAGTACCCAGTCACCCGTCCTGAAATTCTCTGTGGGTTTACGCAGATGGTGGTACCGGGTTATCCTTTGCCGATGTGCCTCAGCCATTAATGTGGCTTGTTCTCTTCGTTCCTCTAGTATGTCAAGGCATATCCGTGCGTTGATGTTATTGACGACGTGGTCAAGGTCTTGGCTTACTCTATTACTTGGGGACCCAACCTCCACTGGAATTATTACATCCATACCGTAAGTTAGTTTGAATGGCGTTTCGCCAGTGGATGATCGGGGTGTGGTTCTGTAGGCCCAAATTACATTGTTCAGCTCTTCGACCCAGTTCCCTTTCTTATCATTAAGTCTTTTCTTTAACCCTTGCATGAGGATTCTGTTGGTGACCTCAGTTTGTCCGTTTGTCTACGGGTGAGCTACTGAGGTGAAGCGCAGTTTTATGCCAAGGTCCGAGCAGAAACTTCTGAATTTGTGGTTGTCGAATTGTTTACCGTTGTCTGTAATTAAAGTGTGGGGGATGCCGAATCTGCAAATGATCTCCTTCCAGAAAAGTGTTGTATCCGGGCTTATGTGATGGTTGGGACTGCTTCTGCTTCTACCCATTTCGTGAAATGTTCAATGGCCACGATTAAGAACTTTTTCTGCAAGGTAGATGGAGGAAAAGGACCCAGGATGTCCATCCCCCACATGGTGAAAGGCCATGGGCTGCCGATGGGATGCAGAGGCCGAGAAGATTTATGGCTAAATCGGGCATAGTGCTGGCACTGGTGACATGATTGTGTTAGTTGCTGGGCATCCTTGGACATGGTGGGCCAGTAGTACCCCTGGAGCAAGGCCTTTCTAGTGACCGAATAGTGGGACTCATGTGCACCACATATTCCTTCATGGATTTCTCATAGTATGTAATTTCCCTCCTCTGGGGAAACGCACTTTAACCAGGGGTGCGAGAGGGATTTTCGGTAGAGCTCCCCTCGGTGGACGGAATAGTGGGCTGCTTTAGCCTTGAGCTTCCGAGCTTGCAGCTTGTCTTCCGAAAGTGTGCCATGCTCAAGATATTGGATGATGGGCTGTGTCCATTTGGAGACTACTTGTGTTCTGAAAACTTTAGTGTCCTCTGTACTGGGATTGGTGAGTGATTTGGTGAAATTCATATCCCTAAATGCTTGACTGTTCTCAGCTGTGGATTTAGCAAGGTAATCGGCCTCATTATTGTCTTCTCTGGGAATCTGGATGATATTCCATTGGCCTCCGTCTTGCTCGATGTGTTGCAAAAGTCACCTGGCTTTGTCTACGTACTTGGCAATGCAGGCATCTTTGACTTGAAATGCTCCGCTGACTTGGTTGACTACTAGTTGGGAATCCGAGTGTATAATGAGGTGTTCGGCCCTGACTTTCGTGGCTAGTTTCAACCCTGTAATGAGTGCTTCGTATTCAGCTGCATTGTTGGTGGCATTATACTCTATGCGGACTGTGTACTGGATATGAACTTTATGCGGTCCCCTGAGGATTATTCCCGTGCCAGAACCGTGGGCTAAGGATGCTCCATCAACATAGAGCTTCCATTCTGGTATCTTGGTCAAGGTTATATCTTCCAGAGCCATTTCTTATACAAAATCTGCTAAGGCCTGGGCTTTCATCTACTATCGAGGCTCGTAATCAATATCAAACTCGCTGAGTAAGACCAACCATTGCACTAGCCTGCCTGAAGTCTCTGGTCTTTGTAATATTTTTTGTAGTGGAAAATGGGACCGGACTATGATATGGTGAGCTTGGAAGTAGTGCCGAAGCTTTCGAGAAGCATGAACCACAGTTAAGGCTAACTTGTCCAGCATGGGGTATCGGACTTCAAGTCCTCGGAGCATCTTACTGACATAGTAGACAGGGCTTTGCTGGCTTCCCTCTTCCATTACCAGTACTGAAGCGATGCATTCTCGGCTAACAGAGAGGTATAAGTAGAAGGTCTCGTTCGGTATCGGATGGCTGATTAATGATGGGGAAGACAAGAATCTTTTAATTTCTTCAAATGCTGCTTGGCAATCAAGGGACTACTGGAACTTGTCGAAACTTTTGAGAGCTCGGAACAATGGTAGACATCGCTTAGCTGAGTAAGAAATAAAATGCCCCAGTGCGGTTATTCTACCATTTAGCTTTTGTATATCACGGATGCTCTTCGGTGCTGTCATGTTGAGTTTGGCTTCCATTTTTTCTGGGTTGGCTTCAATGCCTCGATGAGAAATCATGAACCCCAAGAATTTGCCGCCCTGGACTCCAAAGACGCATTTATCAGGATTCAACTTGAACCTGGATTGGCTTAATAACTGGAGGACTTGATCCACGTCAGCTGGGTGGTGCTCAGAGTGCCTGCTTTTGATGATGATGTCATCCATATATACCTCAATACTGGTTCCAATCTGGCTCTGAAGGACTTGGTTCATCATTCTTTGGTATGTGGCTCTGGCATTTTTCAATCCGAAGGGCATCACCTTGTAGCAGTACAACCTTTTGTGCGTGACGAAGGATGTTTTCTCTTGGTCTTCTTTCTTCATGGGGATTTGGTAATAACCTTAGGCAGCATCTACGAAGCTGTATAATCCATGGCCAGCGGTGGAATCGACGAGCTGATCAATCGTTGGTAACAGGTAGCTATCTTTAGGGCATGCTCGGTTGAGGTCGGTGTAGTCTACACACATTCTATATTTTTCATTTGCTTTTTTAACGAGTACTACATTGGCTACCCAGTCCGGGTGAGTAACCTCTTTAATGAATTCGGCTGCTAATAGCTTCGCTGTTTCCTCGGCAATGATCTTTTATCTTTCGTAGGCGAAAGTTCTTTTCTTCTGTGCTACTGGCTTGGCTCTTGGTTTGATGTTTAGGCAGTGAAAAACAACCCGTGGGTCCACACCGACGATCTTAGAGGCTTAAGAAGCAAAATCTTTTGAGTGTTTAGTAAGGACGTCCCTTAATGTGTCTTTGATGTTCTGATCAAGGGCATTACCAATTTTCATAAATTTTCCTTCCCTGATTCACAATGTCTCTGTGTCTTCCACCGGTTGTGGGTCAATGCCTTGCTTCTCAACTTCCCATGCTTCTAAATGAAAAGCCTTCGCCAAAGATTTCATGGTCATCTGATAGTATTGTTTGGCCATTTGCTGATCTCCCCTGATAGTAAGGGTCCCCTTCCTGACTGAAATTTTCATGGTTAATTACCGGATGCTGGTGACTGCGTCTACTTCGTAAAGTACCGGTCGTCCTATTATCCCATTATAGGCTAGTGGTATGTCTACCACGTTGAATGGAGTCCGGACGATTTTTGTTTCCTCATCCTCTTGGTTTTCGAATTCTAGGTCCAGATTGACAATCCCCATTAGTTGCATCGTTCCCCCACAAAAGCTAGTGATAGGGTTCTGGATGGCCGTCAAGTTAGTAATGGAGCCGCCCATAGTTTTGTACGCATTCTAAGATAAAACATTGATAGCACTCCCATTATCGACCAATAGCCTTTTGACTTGATACTTATTTATGCATGTGGTTATCACCAGGGCATCACTGTGAGGGTGATGTATATGCAAATTGTCTTCTGAGTTAAAAATGTTGTCGCTTTTATCAGGTATCATTTTTCCTCCTCTAATGCGTTTTAACCGTTTCCCGGTGTTTTCTCCTCCTACAATCATGTTGATCATCCCAATTGGTTCTTTCCTAGCTTTCTTTGCCTCAGCTTTATCACGGTCATGGTTTTCCATGTTTCCGCGTCTCCTCAGTGCGTCAGTGAAATTATCAAGCTTTCCCCACTGCACCAGTTTTTCTATGGCACTTATTAGTTCTCTACAGCCTTCTGTGTTATGGTCGTACTCTTTGTGGTACTAGTAGTACTGGCTTTTATCATGAGTAAATCTCCGACTTGGGCTGATTCTCTTGGCCGGTGTAATCTCCACTCCATTCTGCTTGACCTACATGAGGATCCTGGATCGAGAAGTGTTCAAGGGTGTATATCTATCCACTTCCCTATCAAATCTATCTGCTGGAGTTCTGAAATTCATTTTTGGGAAGCTTACTCATCTCTGCTTTGGCCGTTCATCCTTGGTTGATGGCCTGTCTTCTTCCCGACGCATCCTCCTGTCTTCGTCCATCTTTATCATCCGAACCGCTATCTCCATTGCCTCTAAAAAAGTACTCGGTCCTTTAGTCATTAATTTATCTTTTAGCTTTCCTAGTCTGGTGCCATTTTTCAAAGCTTCTATGGAAACTTCATCAACGAGGTGCTCAATTTGCATAGCTGTTTTATTGAAACGATCGAGGTAACTTTGTAGAGGTTCGTCAGCCTCCTGTCGGCACATCCGGAGGTCGTTGATATTTTTTATAGGAGGGATATTGGTGATGAATCTGATACGAAACTGCTCTGCTAGGTCCTCAAAAGAAGTGACAGAATTCTCCGGGAGCCGATGAAACCATTTTTGGGCGCTCTTTATGAGTGTACTTAGGAAGACTCTGCACATGATTCCATCGTTCACATTCTGGAGCAGCATCTTTGTCTGGAAAGCAGATATATGACTAATAGGGTCTCCTGTCCCATCGTACTGATCAAGCTGTGGGATTCTGAACTTACTAGGAATCTCCCTTTGAATTATTCTGCTGACAAACGAAGTTCTGCTATCCATCACCCATTCTTCTTCCTTCCTAGGTTTAGTCCGAGCTTTGTTCATTGCTTCCTCAACCTTCTGTGCTAATTTTGAATCATCAAGAGCTGGGATGGACGAACTACACTCTCCTTCTGGTGCTTTACCCTACCCTGTGCTTGACCCTGGGGCTTGTCGGGGTGCTGCATTATCATTATTTGGAGCTGGTTCAGTATGCTCGCTCTGTATTATAGCGTTTAGCTGTTGTTGCATCAAGATTATTTGTGCCTGAATATTTTTTATCATGGCCTCTTTGCTTGCTTGGTCAAGGCCGAGTGTTTGGGTTACTGTGTTTAGGTTTGGAGTGGTTATTGATGGTGTTTCTAGCAGGCTTGGAAAAGGTATTGAGGGTATTGATCGATGGTGCTGCAGCGAAGCGTAATATGGGAGATTTGTGCCTAAGGATGGGTATCTCGGGATATTTTCCAGAAGTAAAGGTGCATGACTGGATGTGGCCCTAACAAGCTGCAAGGTGGGCGGTGATATTATTGCTGGGAAAGGGTTTGAAAGGTCAGTCGAGAGGATAGGTGCAGAAGGATTGGTGCCGACCTCAAGAATTTGGGCCGGAGGTGGGCTAAAAGTCATGGTGAAGGTGTCTTTAGCTTAGCAAGTGAATGAATGGCTTTTCCCAAGGAGTTTCCCACGGACGGCGCCACTTGATAACTAATTTCCGGGACTCCTGGGCTGAACGTCCTACAAAGCACTGAACAAAGGGTAAGGTGAGAGGTGGGGGGAATCCCCACAAACACTCTGATGCCTAAGTTAGAGAATAGAAATCGAGCGGAGGAAAGATATCTTGAATATGTGTGAATGGGATGTCCCCTTATGAGGGGTATATGGTTTTATATATAGCGATACTGAAACCTGAGAGGAATAGAATTCCTTGTGGGTCAGTGAATCATAGTTTTTGTAGGAGAGTGTTCCTTCTTAGGTTAGGATTCCTCTTTGAGGTAATTATTTGGACGGATCTGTTTTCTCCTTTGTCCATGTGTTCCTATTTAAAGGGATAAAGGATCCCTAATTAGGTGAAAACATTCTAGATGATATCAATTTATAAGGGCAAATCTTTTGTAAAATTCATAAATTTTAACATAAATAATCATTTGGCTTGAAAATTTATATAAGATTCAACAATTTTACGAATAATGAAGCCCGGATTTCAAAAATTTCTTATTTTAATAAGCTAAACTTCAAAAAATATTTGCCTACATTTATATTTTTTATACATCAAACTATTTAAGTTTTGAAATATTTTTTGAACACTAAATTTTTTTAAGAAATGGTATATTTAAAAAAAAATAACAATTTATATTTATCTAATTTTAAATTATGAAATAAATAAATATTTCACCTAATTAAGTGTGAAATCTAATTCGATATCTATATATATATATATATAAAAGAAAACGAGATTCTATCATGATTGATAAAAATGAAAAATAAAATCGTGCAAGAGAAAAGAAAAGCAATTGGGGGTGGTAAAAAATTAAATTATATAAAATAAGGAGTTTTTTTTAAGGAGTATTGTTTTTTTAATTAAAAAAAAAAAAGGAGTATTGATGAACATTAGTAACGTGAAAGCGAAATAACAATGGCAAGGATCTTACTAGCTAGCTGCTGCGACTGCTACTGTGCAAATACTACAATACGAAACCAAACAAAAGGTGTTAATTTTTAGGAACAGTACGGCTCCATCGGAGATAGTGCTCCTCCGCCGTGACGTGTAGGGGCCGGAATTGTTTCTTCTTCTCATCTTTCCATACGTGTCCACTTTTTCAAAAAAGAACAGTACACCTTACTTTATATAGTTCTTTTTTATAATTTTTTATTAATCTAGTTCGACACAATAAAATTATAATAATATTATAAGGTTATATATATATCATAATTTAAGACGAGCGGATTTTATTATTATATTAGTAAACACACTTACACCTTAATTTTATATATATTTTTTTATTATTATTAATATTTATTTATTCATTTGTATTCTCAACTAAACTATTAACTATTTTTATTCTTTGTTATATCATAGAAATAGACGAAATTTATTTTTTTTAAATTATTAATATTAATAATTTATTAAATTTTAATTAATTCTATTTGAAAAAAAACATTTTAAAATACTTGTATATACAAGGAAAAAGGTACATTTTTATCCTTAATGCTTATAACGAGGAGTGAATTTCCCCTGTTGAACAGTCATTGGAGCGGCGCACGCTTACTTCCATTAACTTGTTATATTGAACTGTAACTTTTATTATAAAATATCAATTAAAACCCTAAAACTTCATTTCCTTTCAGTTTTACCATCCTTTTCATCTGCACACTATATTTACTAATTTACTCAATAAAAAAATAAAACTGGGAGAATCAACAAAGCCATGAAATATCCAAAAAAAAAAAAAAACTATGCATAGTATTCCAAATTTTACAATTAAACAAAACATTAATTTCTCCAAGGAATCGACTTCTTCACTAAATGAAACTTATAAAAAAACCAAAACATGTATTTGAATGATCAAGCTAAAGCACGAAACTAGGGTAAAATACCAGTTTTCTTGTACCTGCAAATTAAAAATAAAGAAAAGTGAATCTAAAATGTACCAAATGAACAAAATTTTGAACCCAATAGACACCAGTTTGCAATTCCCAAAACCAAGGACCTCAGTCCCTAATAGAACAATTAATTGAGGAGGAGAAGAAGGTAGCCGCGGTGATAAAGTTGAAAACGGGCGAGGTTTTAAATAGTAAATCACAACCTTTTCTTTTATGAATTAAAAATTTAATGGGTTGTTGCGTGTATTGAAAACAAATAATTTTGTGTCTCTTGCGAAACAAATTAAGAAAAATTGAATAAAGAAAAAGTCCCATCTATTACCACCACGTTCAATTACAAATTTTTTTTTATTGGTTTTTTTTTCCTAGCAACTGTGAATAGCAACATAGTATTAAAATTAAAAAAATTATAATTTAAAATTTTTTATGCTTAAGTGAAATAAGAATTTGTTTAAGGGCAAATCCAATTTTCACTATAAACATTAAGGGTAAAATTATACATTTTTTTTAAATTAGATCTTAAGCGAAAATATTTTATGTCATCTAATTCTAATAGTTATTGATAATACAGACAAAATTTATATAGATATAAAATAATAAAAGTATTGAATACAAAAAATATAATATTTTAATAAAATTGAACTTATATTTCTCATATTATTGAATTTTTAAATAGGAGGCACTTTACTTTTCGATAAAAATTAATGGTATGTTTTTTTTTTCCTTTTAACAATGCAATTTCCAATGTAAATCTATGATTTAGTGAGGTAATTTCTGCGTAATCCTGCACCACATGCTTTTAACCTAGGATATTGCTACTAACTAAAGATGCCCTTCACAACTTCTTGTAATTTCCTCCTTAATTCCCTTGAAAGCAACATCTAATCTAAATTTGGACTTTTCAACCTAACAAGCAATCTTAATTTAATCACTAATTTCTACCTTTGTATTAGGCTTCCTCTTTTGGTTGAACCAAAATCAAGAAAACTAATGCTTTTTTCAATGTCATTTAATATATTTTTAATAATTCCTATATGTATGTGTTTTAAAATCTACCGAACTATAACAACATCGTTACCGTGACTTAATTATAATCTTTTAATATTATGACGAAAAATTTACTTGGACATTTTTCTTACTTACGCTCAACTATTATTCTCATCCCAAACTGGCCAAAACCTTCACGTAATGCATGTTTTCGGGTGGCTAAATGACCCTTTTCCGTATGTCGTGCTTCAGGTCTATTTGGTTCTTTTTTTTGGTCAGGCACACTGATCCAATAACCTGTGACTATGCCAATCTGAGCTGATCAGAGGCCTGAGTTAGCTAACACATCTTGTTCAATCAACTAATTGAACCAAACTCCACCCATTAGGCTAGAACTTGAATCGACATTAGCATTGTACATGCCCCATGTTTTGCTATATGTCAACATTGCACACCAAATGATCAAGCTCCACACACAATACACAGTGTGTCGTCTATTTGCTTTATTAGTTTCAGAAACTATTTTTAGTTAATAGATTTGGTTGGATTTTTTGCGATATTTTTTGTTTTTTCCTTTTTTTTTAAATGAAATCTCTATTTGTTGTTGGAAAAAAATGTGTCATCTATTGAGAATATATATATGATGCAGGAACTTGAGTGCCCATAAGCCCCCACCCACGAAAGCTCTATAGCTTGAAGAACTTAGAATACAACTAAAATTTAACACAACTCGAAATTGACCATCTCACTAAATGGTAGGACCATATTAATTTTTTTTAAAAAAAATAATCAATGACAAGTCCTTTTTGTGCATCTTTTTCATGACTGTTTTGAAGAATCTAAAGAAAATTATATTGCTTTTGATTTAAAGATGAGTCCAAATACTAGTTGATAACCATTTTTCAGACACTGCCTTCTGTATATTTAAAAAGGTGCATTATAAAGAGAGAAAAGAAGAAGATAAGATTAAAGAATTTGTGTGTGTGTTTTGATTTCTACAAAAAATGACATTTTTATTATCTTTGGGACAATACTAATGGAAGTCTTTGTTACACCTCTTGCATTGTCTTGCGCAAGTTTTTGTTCACATAAAATTGTCCATTTATAAAATCTATAAAAAATGTAACATGGCACTACATTAAGAAGACATTTTATCATGACCATTAGATGGTTAATTCAATAAACATTATTAAATTTTTTTTTCATATATTGTATATATATATACAAGAATACTATTTCTTAAAAAAATAAATGTTAATATATATTGTATGGCTTTGCATTAATATAAACTTGGTAGCCCATAATGCAGAGAATTAAATCCTATTGGAGATGAGTTTTGAATAAAAAAAATATCTATGAATGGGCATTGAAAATCAAATCTAAAACACCCACTCCAAAAAATAATGGTGTCAACTCTTTGTGAGACCAGAATAATGTGTGTTATCCCCTAGCCATGTGTCCATGTGTCTGTATTAAGGTGTGTTAATACCCCATTACATCTGACCCTACTAAAGACCCCTTAAGATGTTGTCCAAATCACAAGTCTCTTCTTTGTTTAAAGGGTAAGTAAGTTTTAATTCATAAGTGTTATGCAAGTAAAGTGACCCCCACAATCCCATTTTGCTTTTTATCTGTTTCCTTTGAATTTTATGCATAATTAAATAAATAAATACAATCCTTAATTAGCTTATGTATATTATTATTCATTTGGAAGGAAGCAGATTGCACTGATTGACATGGGCATATTATTTGTTTTGTAATATCTACAAACTTAGAAAAATGGCTTGGAAACAGTGAAGCTTTTTGTCGAGGTGGGGGATCCACACATGGTCATGTGTTGAGAGAGAGGAGGACGCCTTAACACTAGGTTTGTTATTATTAACACTAGGTTTTATTATTATTATTATTACTATTACTTACCTATCTAAAGTATCAATATCGAGAGAAAACTAATTAATTCATTTTAATTCGGATATTATCATAAAAATAATAAAATATTTTTAACAACTTATTTAACGTAATTATATTTATTATGATTTAAATATAAGAGATCACTTAAATAATAATAACTCTGTATCAACTGATCCGATAGTTATTATTATTATTTGATATTCTATATACATATTTCTATTCAACTATAAATTTATTTTCCTATACAAGGGTTACTTATAGATAACAATGTTCAAATCAGATAGGAGAATAATTCTTAATTAATAAGACTCTCAGGCATGAAGAAATACTTATCAAATAGGCACAAGACCTACATTAGAAGAATTTTATTCCTTTCAGGTTTGAGCATCACTATCCCTATAAATAGGACCACATATCTTTCATTATCATTCATTATATTCTCTCATACTCTTTGTTCTCTTTATTTCTCTAAACTCTCTCTCTCTGCATTCTTTAACTTAGGCATTAGAGGGTTTGTAGAAATCCTCCCTACCTCTCACCTTACCTTTTGTTGATTCCTTACAGGGCTTAAACTCGGAAGTTTCGGAAATAAGTTATTAAGTGGCGCCATTTGTGGGAACTTTCTGGAGTTAAAAGCCATTAAGCATTTACCAAATATGACATTGGCATCATGGCTTCCAGTTCACCACCAATATCAACTCTAGATACCTAAATTAATGCATCAACCCTCATTCCTCAAATTAACCTATTAGCACTCATTCAGTCAATAATTCTGTCAACACATTTACCCTCATTACAGGCTCCATTCCGAGTATATACTCCAACTAGTAATACTCAGGGGTGGCCAACACCAGGCAATGACTTTCCTTATTATGCTTCCCTACATTATTACAATTGACTTGTACCCTCTGTGCCTTTCCCAAGTTTGCTAGAAACTCTCGCCATAAACATACCAAAACACAGTAACCCAGACACTCAACCTACCTCCATCAAGCAAAGAAGCAATGCTTCAAAACATCCAAACCCAAGTGTAACAACAGTTGAATGCTTTGATTCAAGACAGTAATCTTGAAATAGCTTATCCGAAGAATAATGTAGCAACACCAGTAACAGCTCTGAATATGCCTAGTGAAAATAGAGAGGGTCTCAAAGCTCTGGAAGGGAAATCTAGCATAATAATCTCGACCCTAGATGACTCAAAGATAGCTCAAAAAATTGAAGAGATTATACAGAAAGCTTGTATTGGACCTAGGAAAGAAGATGAGTACATTTTAGAAGGAAAGACACCCTCTATAAGCAGAATAATCAGGATGAAGATCCCAACCAAGTTCAAAATGCCTTAGTTATACCATTTCAATGGCACTAGGGATCCGATTAACCATATATCCTCATTGAGGACCGGGATGTTACTTCATAATATAAATGACAAAATCATGTGCAGAGTCTTTCCTAGTACACTCACTAAGAATGCTCAGAAGGGGTTCCACCAACTTCCTAAGAATTTTATTTCATCCTTTGAAGAATTAGTTGAGAAATTTTGGACTCGGTTTATCACTAATGTTCCTCTTACCAAAAACATCAATGATCTTCAGATGTGCAGATAAGAGGCTATGAAATTATTAAGAAGTTTCTTAGATAGATTTAATAACGTAGCTATGCAAATCGAGAATTTAATTGATGAAGTAGCTATAAAAGCCTTAAAGAATGGGACTCGGCTGGAGAAACTCAAAGACCAAATCATGACGAAAGAACTTGGTAACTTTACTAATGTAATAGCTATGATGATAAAGATGATAAAAATGGACAAAGATAGGAGGATACGCTTGGATGATGAGAAAGCACCTATTAGAAAAGATGAAAGGTTAAAACTAAGAAGACTCATATTTTAACGAACGACCTTCAAAAACCTGATAAAAGGATTCATAAGGGAAGTGGAGATATACACACCACTAAACACTTTCAGATCTAAAATCCTCATGTGGGTTAGATATAGTGGGTTACGCAAAATACAAGTTAAAAGACTAAGTCCAACTAGGAGAGTCATGCAAGATAGGAGGTTTTACTCTCAATACTACCGGGATTATAGGCACAAGACTGAGGCATATTGAGAATTAAAGAATGCTATAGAAAAGTTAATATAGAATGGAAAACTCGGTAACTTCACTGACACAACTAGAAGAGATTGAGAGTCGAATGATTAGGACAAAGATAAGCCAGAGTAAAAGAAAGTTTAAAAATAAAGTAGCTAGAGTCATCAACATAACTATCAAAGGAGAACCAACTGAAAGAAAACTTAAAAGAATTTGGAAGGAAGAAGGCCCAGCCTTTAAAAGGAAATAGACCATCACATTTGGTTTGAAATATGGGAAATAAGTTCAATATCCTCACAATTCTTAGTGGTAAGTGTTGTTATTAACAATTACTTCGTAAAAAGATTGCTAATTGATGATGGAAGTGCTATCAATGCACTCTCTTGGAATGCTTATAAGGCGATGAAAGGTTTTGTCACTGATTTAAAAGCTATCCAAAATCTTATTACAAGCTTTTATAATGGGACTACATAACTAATGGGACTAGTGGAGCTAATGTTAGAGTTTGACAACCGAGATATTAAGGATGTAAAAGCTGTCAAAGCTTTATTCAATATGGTAGATCTTCCTCTCACATATAATGGCATTATAGGCTGGTCAATCCTTTATGAAATTAATGCAGCCACGAGCATCAGGCGTTTGACCATGAAGATTCCTCTAGAAAGTCGGCTTAAAACAATTCATGGAGATCAACATATGGTTGGACAATGCTATCAGCTGGCTATCAAATCTTAGATAAAAGCATTCCCTCTATAATCCTTAGAAACTGAGAAAGAAGGTGCCAATCCTGAGCCAGTTGATTAGGTCTAGACTTTACAAATTACTTAAGGAAGGATAGTTAGAATTGGCAATGAGTTTGATGATGAAATTAAAAGACAACTAAGCAAGGTCCTCATTTAACATTTAGGTAGCTTTACCTCTAAATCATCTGAGGTCATTAGGGTAAATCCTCAGATTACCTAGCATAGTCTAAACATCAAACTAGTTAAAAAAAAAAACTTCACATATGAGTAATCACTAAGGAAACAAAGAAGTTGCTAGAAGCTAGATTCATCAAAGAAGTAACACAGCCAGAATGGGTAGCTAATGTGGTGCTAGTTAAAAAGCCAAATGGGAAATACAGAATGTGCGTGGACTATATTGATTTCAATAAAGCATACCCAAAAGACAGTTATCCATTACCAATAATAGATCATCTAATAGACTTTATTGCTTGTCACAACTTGTATAGCTTTATGGATGTTGCTCAGGGGTACTATCAGATCCCAATGAAAAAGGAAGATCAGGAGAAAATATCATTTATCACTCACGAAGGCGTTTATTGCTTCAAGGTTATACCCTTTAGGCTAAAGAATGTCGGAGCAATATACTAAAGACTAACCATATATTCCAAGATCAAATTGGAAAAAATATAAAAGTATATATAGATAACATAATTATTAAGAGCCAGCCTGTAAAGCAGCACTCTGAGGATCTTGATCAAATCCTTTGAATACTGGATCAATACCAGATCAAGCTTAATCTAGAGAAGTGTGTCTTTGGGGTAAAGGTAGGTAAATTCTTGGGATTGATGATATCTCATTGAAGAATTAAAGTCAATCTAGAAAAGATGGAAGCCATACTTAAAATGAAAGCTCCAATATTTTTAAACGAACTTTAAAAGTTAAATGGCAGAATAACAAATTTGAGGCATTTCATCTCCTACTCAGCCAAACGGTGTCTACCATTATTTTGAGCCCTAAAAAGCTCCAAGAAGTTTGTATGAAATGAAGAATCTTAGGCTACCTTTGAAGACATAAAAAAGTTCCTATCTTTACTACCTCTGCTCAGCAGGCTAATCCCTGAAGAGGTTTTGTACTTATATCTATCTATTAGTCAGGATTCAATTACATCAGTATTGGTTAGAGAGGAAGCAAGCTAGTAAAATCTGGTGTACTACATTAGTAAAATATTCAAAGGTTCAGAAATTTGATATCCCAAACTGAATAAATTACCTATGGTCATCGTGCATACATCCCGGAAACTCAAGCATTATTTTCAGGCTCACTTAATCATTATAAGATCTAGCTTCCTATTAAAAAAAATCTTATAAAGTCTTGAAACATCCAGCGGATTGGTCTAATGATTGATATTGCTTAGAGAATTTGATATCAATTATAAACCTCGGCAACAAATCAAAGCTCAAACCCTGGCGAATTTTGTGCAAGAGATGACAGTGGAAGACTTTGTCCCTTCTAAATGCCCAAAGTAGAAGTTATATCTAGATGGAGCCTCATCCATTTAAGGATCCAATGTTGGAATCATTCTCAAAGGACCAAACAAAATCATAATCAAATATGCAGTCCGAATAAAGTATAAAGCCACTAATAATGCAGTCGAGTATGAAGCACTCATTATAGGACTGAAGTTAGCTATAGAAGTTAGAACAAAGCATCTCAAAATATATTTTGATTCATAACTAGTGGTCAGCTAAATCAAAGGAACATACCAAATAAAGGAGCCAAACATCATCACGTACGTAAAGAAAGTCAAACAAATTCTAAAGAAGCTCGATCAGGATGGAGGACAATGGGAAATCATTCAAATTCCTAAAAGTGAAAACTTAAAGGCAGACTTACTAGCCAAATTAATAACATAAGACAGTTAAACATTTAAAGAGCTTGAGCTAACTGAGAAGTTAACGAAGCCAAACAATGAGGAGGTAGAGATAATGGATATCCAAGAAATAACAAAATGGATGAAGCCAATCATTCAGTATCTTAAATATGGAGTACTCCCACAAGATAAGTTAAAGGCTTAGAAGTTAAAGATAAAGGTTGCACATTACTCTATACATAATAGGAACTCTACATAAAGTCCCTATCACATCCATGATCTAAGTGCGTATCACTAGAGGAAAGAAATTACATGCTTAGAGAAATTCATGAAGGGATTTATGGAGCTCATGAGTCTTATCATTCCTTGATTAAAAAAGCATTGCCCTAGGGTTACTATTAGCCTATTATGTCCTGAGATACTTAGAAAGTGGTTCAAAAATGCCACAAGTGTCAACAGTTTGGTCACCTCAACCACAAGCCTTCTAATATTCAACATCCAATTGGGAGTCCTTAGCCTTTCGCAATATAAGGAATGGATATCTTAGGTTCATTTCCTATTTTAATCTTTTAAAAGAAGTTCTTGATTATGGCTATAGATCACTTTACTAAGTGGATAGAGGTTGAAGTTGTGCCAACCATCATTAAAGCCCGGATTCAACACTTTTTTTGGAAGGAAATTATCTACAGATTTGGCATACCACATACCTTGATAACAAATGATGAAAAGCAATTTAATAACAAGAACTTCAGAAGGTTATATTATGATCTTATTATAAAGCTCCGATTTACTTTAGTAGCTCATCTACAAATAAATGGCCAGACAGAGGTCACCAACAGGGTCATTATATAAGGTTTAAAGAAGAGATTAGATAAAAAAAAGGGAAATTAGGTTAAAGAACTGAACAATATCATTTGAGCATATAGAATAACACCGAGAGCCTCCACAAGAGAAATGCCTTTTAGACTAACTTATGGGATAAATGTTGTAATCCTAATGGAAATTGGGTCATTACATTACCAAGTAACTAGAGATCTAGATAAGGAGATTAACAACATCAATGCTCGGATATGCTTAGATTTATTTGAAGAAAGGAGAACGAGCATCCATTGTAGTAAAAGCTCAGAAGTAGAGGATCTTGGAGTATCATAACAAACATGTCCGACTAAGACAGTTTAAGGTCGAAGATTGGGTACTCAGAAGAGCTGATATTGGCAAAGGCAGCTCCAGAACATGCAAGCTCAGACCTAATTAGGAAGGCCCTTACCAAGTCATTAAAAAAAGACTAAAGAGGCATACAAAATCAAAGATAAGCAAGGAAAAGAGCTATCTCGATTCTAGAACTTAAACAGTCTTAGAAAATACTATTAATAAATATATTCAAAGTTTAACAAGTTTTAAGAAATAAAAATACTTTATTCATCATTCAAAATGTTACATTACATCAGAAGGATAATTTTTACCAAGTATTTTACAAATTAGCCTTAGACCTGAGAGGCATAATCCCATTATTAGGATGGAGTTCAACATTTTTTGAAGTCTAAGATTCGGGAAACGAAGTGGATTTAGCACCAGAAGAAGCAGCTCTTGTAGTAGATTTCTTTTTTATGGCTTGTAGATCGTTAGGAGCCAACTTAATGGTAGCATCTTCTGCAGCAGCCAGTCACGACAGATCATTAGGAGTTATCTTCTCTATATCAGAAAAATCTAAATTTGAATGTTGAGTCGACAGTACTCTTCGACACTCAGATTTATAGGCCTTAAGAAATCTCTTCACCATCTTTTGATAAGTCTTCAAGTCGTTACCTCGAGATTTCCTTTCATCGGCCAACTCTTTTTTTAGAGTTTCAAGCTCGACATCCTACGTCTTGATCCTTGATGCAAGCTGAACTTGTGAATGCTCAAGCTCTTGGATCATTTTTAAGCACGCTTCAGTTTCTGACTTGGATTTCACACTATCAGTCTCGGCGAGCTCCAGGGCACGCTTTGCTGCATCCAACTTCTTCTTATAGTCAATTGTGATGGTACCAACCTTAGCCTCCTTGATATTACTCGCTCTGAATAATGAAATAATTATCCTTCGCCAATAGCAGTCCTTGAGCCATATGGTAGACAAGTATGGAAAAATAAAAAAAGAGAATCATCCATGGAAATGATTATAACAGCCGAGATCGAACAAGTTACCTCTAATTATTAGATCATTTTTATTAGATATTTTTTCACTAATTAGTAGATTTATTTTTTAAACAAACTTAAACTGCAGTGATATATGCTAGCAAAATATAAACAATAGCAATATTATTTTCAGATATACTAAATAATTGAATTAAATTGTATGCAATGGTATCAACTATGCTTATAAATTTTATTTTTCCTTTTTCAAATGAGGTTAGTTGTTTTAGAATTTCTTAAGTGTGTTCTTTGTGCTCATGGGTGTTGAATCATTGATTCATTGTCCATATATATATGGCTCAAGTTCCATTAGTTCAATTAAATTTGGATATCTATAAGCTTAAATGTTATTTTGACAAAAATAAATTTGCAACCATAGCTGTGTTCATTGGCATATTTATCCCCCAATTTGTGTGTGTATATATATATACATATATATTGTTTATTAAATCAAAGAGACCCAAAATAAAAAACTTCAGAAAAAAATGGAGCATTTGATGCCTGGAGAATTCAGGCCTAAAATAGCCTTTCTAAAAGTAGAAGTGGCAGCGGGGTTGTGTCCTTATTTGTTGTTTTGGTGTCTAAACTGCTGCTCTTTAATTTTCTTTACTGGTTTGTTTAGGTATCTAACTATATTATATACTCTTTTTGTTTGCGATTTTGGAGGCAAAGATTCATACGAAAAGCATCAATCATCATTTCCAAGTTAATTAAAGTGGCAGTAGCCTCTATTAATTTAATGTAATATACAATTATGCGTAGTTACAAAATACTTTATGCTTTTGTTTGTTCAAAATAAATAAATACTATATGCTTTACCGGTAACATGTTAGGCTAAAAAAATAAAATAGAACAAATAAAAAAAATTTAATCGATAGGGAAGAGATGTTAACATCCAACCCTTAACAGTACATACTTAACCCTTTAACTAAATACTAATTATTAAAATAAGAAGACTTTTCTTTCTTTTTTTTTTTTGTAGAAAATTACTTGGACTAGGAATAGATTAAAATCTATTTTTTGCAATTTATATTTTAATATATTTAACTATATACTTTGATTATTAACTATCTTTGCCATATAGTTTTGCTAAGTTGGCATCAATCTAAAGTCTTGCTAGCCTTGTGGTCTCTGGAGTGGATCAAGGTTTTTTAACCATAAATTTATAAAGTGTAGACTATGGTTTCCATTTAGTTATTAATAATAGCACATATAATTTAGATATTAACTAATTCGATAATATATATGAGTAATTTTTTTAAAATTAGATGAAAATAAATTTTATAAATTAATAATAACAGAATTTAAATTCTTAAAAAGGAATTTTCAATGGCTTTAATTTTCATTTTTCAAAACATAAAGAAAGCTTTATTTAATTAATTTGATTTATTTAATTTACATCACAAACAAAAAAAAAGGTCGTCTCCTTGGCATTATTGGTAGACCATTTCTTTTAAAAATTATCCCAAATATATATATATATATATATAAAATAAGAATACATTGATTTTTTTTGGTTGTTTCCTATCAAATTAATGGAAATGTGAATAGAATGAATAATTTTGTTAACACACAATTTTTAGATTTTTTTTTTTATTTCATATGTGCCTCCAATTTTTAGATTTTTTTATTTCATAGGGCATCTCCAATTTTATAGTATACAAAACATAAAATACAAAGTATGCACATATTAAAATGACACCTACCAACCATATAAGATATAACAACAAGGAACTATTGCTTTTTTACAAAAACTTATAAACCAAAGATATAAATATCTTAATTAAAGGCAAAGGTACAATAAAGTTGATATATATATATATTTAATTATTTGTTTGATTTTGGTAAGAGTGGGGGCTGCTTTCTTGCTTTTGGCCCAAAATCTTGATGAGAAATTTGAACAAATAAAATCCAAAAATTTTGAAGAAAAAGAAGAAGAAGAAGAAGAAGGTGATCATATATGGAATTATTATGGATGGAAATGGTATAGCTTTTTAAGATGAAAAAAGAAATGAAAAAAAAGAAGAAGGGTGTGGGTCGAGGTTAGCAAAGAAAGCAACAACCCTCCATCAAATCCATGTTTCTCAAGTACTAAACATTCAACACAAAATTTTCCAAGCCAAAACTTCCAATTGGGAAACAACTCATTCAACCACTAAATGTAAAAAAGAAGAAAAATAATAAAAATATAAAATAAAAATGGCCCCTTCTCTTCCTCTCACCTATATTATATATATATAGGTAGCTCCTTTAATTAAATGTGTCTTCTATGCATGGAGCAAAATCCTTTTATGCTCCATATTTCTATCATATCATCAATAATTTTTTTTTTTTTATATCATTATCATAGTTTTATCTTGGCCAGCACAGCATGTGCCAGCCCATACATTTAATTTATCATCCATTCGAGGCAATAAAAATGGACTAATTAGATTTGGTATATTCCAATTAAACATGTTAATTATATTTTTTTTTTGTGTTTTTGCAACTTTATTTAATTTTTGCTTTTCTAATTTTAATTTACTTTTTAATTGTAATTCTACCTATGTGGTATAATTAATTTTAATTACATACATTATAATTAATATTATAGTCATATTTAATGAAATTACTATTATTTTATATTAATATTATAAAGATTTATATTTGAAATGATATATATGAATGTAGATTTGTTCCTATGAAATGAATATTGTTAGCATCGCTTGCTCTTTTTTTTTTTTTTTTTAAATTACACCCAAATTTTTAAGCCCTATAAGAGAAAGTTAGATCTCATGATGTATCTCTAAAAAGAACAAAAATTGGAACAGTTTGGAGCTTGCATCCTTTAAAAGCATATATGGCATTGATTAGGATAGTAATGACCCACATAAGATATTTTTTTTTTAAAAGAATTATAAGGGCAGTGATATAATAGTCAATGATATATTTATGTGAAGTTTCCACGTATCCCTAAATTAATTAGTTAAAAAAAATAAAATTATTGAGTGGAATTTTTTTATATTATAGTGGAAATTGCTTTAAATGAGGGAATAAGAATGTAGCTACGGACTGATATGAACGTACGAACTTTAAAAATTTAGTTTTATGAAGAAATGGCTAATGATTATTTTGGACTTTCTTCTCTCCTTCTTTTGCAACTAAAAAGATAGACCTCAAATCCTTAATCGCATTTTTGAAAATTTATTTTGTCCTTGAACGATAATGTCTCTTTGATTATGAAAAATAAAGCAAAATTTTGTTTTATATATATATATATATATATATATATATATATATGCTCTAGTTTGCTACATTTTTTGTACCACAAAACGAATGCATGAATAGTCCATTTCTCAACTATTTATGCATGTCCAATCCAACTTTATGGTTATACGTCTACACACTTAGATTATATGGAGCCAAATAATGTATTATTAGCCTAGTGGTGAAATTTAAAAATTCAGATGTTTTGAGTTTAATTTTTGTATTATTTGATTGATTGATTTAATTTTATATAAATATTTTAATTTTAAAAAAATTATATATTTGATATTATTTATTTATATCAATTGAAATTTATTATAATATTTTTTTATATATATGTCGCTTAATCGATAAAGATTTATGTATATTTTTTTAATCGACCACTAAGTTATTAAACTTTTAATCAAGTTTTTGTTTCTTTTACTTACCTAATATTATATGTCACAATGCCAAACTAATCATATTAGCAACATAAATGTAGCCACTTTTCTCTTTCTTCTCCTTCTTCTTTCACCCCTCCCCTGCGATAATACTATTCCTGGTTTCCTTTTGATATTTTTTAGGTGGTTTTTGGCCTTTTTTTACCAAAAATCACCAACTCTTTTTATTTTTTGGTCATGTAATATAGTTTGTTGGTGAATTTGAGTATAAAACTCAAATCTTTATGAATAATTTCATAGTTTTATGTTTGTGTTTTGGTGTGGAAGTTTTTTTCCATTTTGATACTTTGTTCTTTTCATTGGAGCTGTTAAATGGAAGATAAGAGTACTGTGAAGGTAAATAACTGAAAAATATTATCAAATTTGTTCCGATTTAACTCTTTCAATACATGTAAAAATGCAGACAGCACATATAACTAACAAATGTTCCTTCTTATTTTCACTTAGGAGAATTTTTATACTATGTATTTTTTTTATTATATTTTCTTAGTACAGTTATTCTCTTCATTAAAAAAAATAGAGTATTTTTAGTCTACTAATTGTAATCTCTTTTATATTTCAAAGTGATGAATGAAATTTTATCTGCTTTAAACCAGAGAAAATATTAGCAATATAAAATATAAAAAATTTAATTTCATGTGCTTTACGGTAAATTGATTTATTTGAAGTGGGCATTTCTTTGCCTCCTACTTCACACAACCAGAAGCAGTAAATTACAGATTCATAAGTACAAAGTTTGGGAGATGATACTTTTTTTTTGAGTTTCTTGAAAGACTTCTCTGTGAACAACCATCAAAGGTAAAAGTAAAAGCAAGTTATAAAGCATCCAATAGGAAGGAGTACAAATCATCATCACATGTTCTTTAATTCTTTTCTTTAAGTTACAACACAATGTTCATTAATTAATGTCATCATTCTTTATAAGAAATCACAGTTAATCATATCCTAATTCAGCAAAGTTTTTTTTTTCCTATTAATATTTGCTAATGAACTCATTTCAACTTACAGTTCGGTGGAAAGAAAACAAAAAAGAAAGTCATGATCTTTGTAGCTGTGATTTTCCGGAAGCTGACCACATTAAAGCTCGTTAGAATAATAATTAAAGCTCATTAGAATAATAATTATATTCCTGTAAAAAAAAAAACAAAAGGTAAATGTGAGACAAATAGTCAATATGCGTAAGTTAACAGACTAATAGTGAAATAAAAATCAAAAGGTAAAATATCAATAATTATCGAGTCTTGGGTAAAAAAAATTATTACTATTGAGATAAGCTGGAAAAATAACTATTATCTTTAAATGAAATTTTAGATTTAAATAATGATATATACAGTTATATTAATTAAATTAATTATTTAAAGATTTTTATTAATTTTATAATTTTATGTAATTCAATTTGAATTACTTAAAATTTAATAAATTTCAAATATGACAGTTTAAATAAAAAATCAAAAGGTAAATACAAGAGTGTGAGATTAATTTCCTTCAAAATTAACGCCAAAAAAAACAAATGTAGGGTGAATTTCTGAAAAGAATTTACATGGTCTTAGTGAAAAATCAAGTAGAGATCATCAACAGAAATGTAAAAGAAAGTACAATGATGCCGATGGTGATACAGTCCAATTAATAATATATTTTTTTTTGAACAACCAATTAGTAATATTTAGGTAAAAACAAAATCTTCTCATTAATTGTTTCACCATCTTCTTTTTAATTAATTAATTAATTTTTTTCCTTCTCTTTCTGCTTTCATATGATTCATTTGTCAAATCTTCGATACAGGCCAAGCTACGCATTGTCACCAAGGTACGGTAATATTGTGAATAATTCCTGGATGTCATTTTGACAGAAAGCCTTCAAGGAAACTTCTTACTTTTCACCTACGTACCAAACAAATATTTTTTTCCCCTAAAATATACTATAATTCATTTTTTTCCCTTTTTATTTAAAATTCAAACACTTACCTTTTTCAATTTTTATTCCTAGAAATTGCAATTAACAACATATTTACAAATTGATTGTAATAACATATTATAATAAACTCAATAATTAGCCATTTACAAGTTTAACTACTTGACAATATTAATAAATAATAAAATTAGTTTATATTTGAGTAATGTGAGATATTTTAAAAATAATCATAATAATATTCACTATTTAATGTGTTTTATTTAAATTTCTAATTTTAATAAATAAAATATTTATTATTTAATATTAATTAAAGAGTACATTAAAATTATATTTTTATTATATTAATTATATATTGAAAGATTTAAAGTATTTATTTTCAAAATATAAGGTTTAAAGTGTTTATTTTTTTAAATTAGAAGAGTTAAATATTTTTTAATATAAAAAAATTGTCAAAAATTTGATCGGAAGAGATAAATGAAATTGAAAGAAGTAAATGTTTGGTTTTCAAAAAGAAAGGAAAAAATATAAATTACCATATATCTCTTAAGGGAGCAAAAGTAATTTGCTCGACATATATATATTTATTAATAAAACTTTAACTTCACTTAGATTGAATTTAGAAATAATTAGAATTTTTATAGCTACGCTGAAACGGTTGATGTAAAAATATTTATAATATATGTTTAAAAAAATATTTAAAATATGTACGAGTCGTTTATTTTATTATTTATTATTTATTTATAATATGTGTGACTCAATTTTTGTTGTGTCATTTATACATTGCAATGTATAGACTGAGGTATTGGATTTTGAATAGATTAATTTGTGAGCTGCTTAAAAGGAAATAACTTTCTCACTTATCATAAAAAGTCAAACATTTAAGTAAAATAGAGTGTTGCAATGACAAATTCTTAGTAAACTCACTTCGTTATAAACTTGAGATGTATTATGGTTAGTTAATATTTATTATATTTTTAATTTTAAAAATTAAATATTTAATTATAATTATTTTTAATATATTTATAAATTTTTTTATATAATATTATGGGTTATTTCTAAAACAATAATAAGTGAATTATTGATTTTAAATTTAATTTAATTAAATTATTTACGTTTACTCATTTTGATAAATTTTATTTCTGACATATTGAGTTCAAATTTAAAGCTTTAAATTCATGAACAATTCTTGTATTATATTACCTTTATCTTTTAACTTTAACTAATTATCATTAGTTAGCAAATTATTATTTAAAAATTTATTATAATATTAACCACACAAATAAAAATATTGAAAATTATATTAATAAAAAAAATTTACAATTCATTATTTCTAATATTAATAACAATAATAAGATTAGTATTTTATTTAAAATAGATTGTCTAATAAAAATAGATATATTCATATTCTAAAATTATATAAATAAAACCATCTACAGTATTTTTTGGTTATAAGCACAGCTTAATCAAATAGACACTCAGTAATTAATCTTTGTAATCTCTGGTAATTTTTTCTATCTCTTAATAATATTTCAACATTTGTTGTTAAACTATTGAAAAAACTTTCTTTTTGTTTTAAAAAAATAACCTCAAGATCCCTCCACCTTCCAAATCAAATTAAGTTTTACTTGAGTTTATCATGAACATTAAAGAATAAGCAAAACCTATAGATATATACATATTCAAAGTACGTACGAAGGGTGAAACAGTAAGACTTTTTTGTTTTTGTTTTTCTTGAAATTTTTGTACGTCAGAATAGTAAGGACGAGTGAGCAAGAAAGAGACAGAGTCGTTCAAATGATGCAGTGCCTTCTTCGTCTCAGCTTACCTAAGCATAACCCATAGCTCTTCATAATTTCAATATTTATATATCTTTCATTTTGTGTCAGCATTTCTCCTCTGAACACTTTCTGCCCAGGTTCTCTGTCTCTCAGCCTGCCACTCATGATGATCATCAAATGCTTAAAACTTTAGCCAGACCCAACCCAATCTCCTTTTCTGAAATTTTTTTAAAAAAAAAAAAGAAAAAAAAATCTATGAAATTAATTCCAAGTGGTCCTGAAAACCCTTTTTCTGGGAAAAAGGGAAAGCCATTTCTGGTTATAAAAGAAGAAGAAGAATGAGTCCAAAAAATCAGTTGCATATATTGCCAATGACCAATGCCATCATGCCACAAAATCCCAAAGATATATTTTATCTCTAAAATGACTTTTTCTTTGTACCAACTACAGAAGACCCAGTTATCCTCACATGATATATGCACCAGTTTTTGTAAGTTTCTTGGGTTTTTTTTTTCGTATTCACAAGATGACTATCCAGACTAGGCCAGTAGAAAGAAACATCAATAAAATGTGACAGTCATGCACTCACTCTGCAACATATAACAAGCTTTTATCAATGCATATATATATACATCTGCTAGTAGCGCGACCCTTTTTCTTTCTTTCTCTCAGCTCATCATTTTTTTGTCCTAAGTTTGGTCCTCCTAATCATAAATGAAGGTTTTGACTAGTCTAGTCCTTCTGGTCTAACATTTCTGCCACTGTGCATATACATACATATAGCTTTCACACCAGGTTGGTCCAAACCTTCATGGAACCATTTTCTTTTTCATTTTGCTTTTGTATATGTGTCTTTGTCCATATACTTTTGCAAGCTTTGGGTCCCCGTAGTGAAAGTGAAAGACTGCATATTCAATGGATGTTTATATATAGTACGGTCCAAGTTGAATAGTGCCTGTTCTTACAGATATACAGTCATAAAACCATATCCCTGCAGTTCTTAGCTCCATGCATAGGTGTAAGAAGATAAGTGATGAAAGACAGTACTCACTGCTCAGGGATAGGTCATATTGATTTTTGGGTCAAGTACGTATTGGTTCATGTTTATATATATATATATATATAAATCCCTTGGCTACAACATGTTTAATTTCGCAGTTAAAGACTGATAAGATTTGGATTAACCAATGGTAAAGATCTAAAATCTATTACAGGTCTCAGAATGGTAAGGGATGGCTACATATACTGTTGTATATAGATCGCATTTTAAAACTTTGAGGCATCAAGAAGAGAAGTTAAAGAACTGCACCAAGAAAGATAATATACATTGTAGCCATGCAAGATTTGGTGTGTTCAATACCATGTAGCAATGTTGAACAAGAGAATTTGCATGAAAATTAATGGAAATGATGGTCATCACTTCACCTGGTAATTAAACTTTTTTTTTTTTTTTTATAATTATTAACAGATCAACTGCACAATAAAGAAAATCTTTTCACAGAATTAGAATGCCGCACCTTGTGAAGCCCTTAAAAAGGAGTGATAATTAAGCACGGAGAAAAATTCAGAGTCTATGGTCCCCCACAATTATTAACCATATAGAAGTTTAATGTTTTGGAATGGGGTCATGGATTTCTTCACAAGTAGTGCAATTATAGAGATATCACAATCTGGAACAGTAATTTTCTACAATCGTAGAAGGAAAAACTTACCCTGATCATATGTTATGTTAAAGAAAATGACAGACCTCCATTAATATGGGCGGTTGTTGACTTAGTGAGCAGGCCCTAGCTATATCCCAACATAAAGCGAAAGCTATATAATTGCCACGCTTAGCTTAAAATGTTTCTTTCTGCAAAAACTTTCAAATGCCAGTTAGATAAGAGCATTGGCACATGATGAATCTCCACCAAAGCCTGAGTAAACTTTGGTTGTTATGGCTGGCCCAGTTCCGTGCTCCAAAAAAGTTTGGAGCTAGTTTCAAAAGCAAAAGTGATAAAAAGTCACATATGCAGCTGTTTCGCAAATACACGACTGCAACAGCAATCCCATAGCTGAGACAAAACTAAGTAATCAATCCTCACTTGGAACCTAAAAGAAGAAAAGCCCACCAAATTCAAAAGTCTATAGAGTTGTTTGCCTCAAATCACATGTAAAGTGGGACAGCTTTATGCCTGTTTTTATTCACTAGTTTTTTCAATGATTTTTATCTTAATACATACGAAAATTACAAAGGTGATGAAGTAGAGAGTAAACTCATCAATCACTAAGAGTAACTCCAGTGGTTCATAAGTTGAAAACTTTAACCTCCATGGTAGGACCCAGGATTAGTAGGATTGATAAAGACTATCCCCAGATTATACAGTAACATGTAATGTGATTTCAAAGGAAATACAGTGTAGTTTACATTCAATTTTCAGAGAATGCCAAATGCAACTCCTTTTCAGCAACAGCAATAAGAAATAGACATGAATCAATAATTACACGCAACAACAAGAGATCGATGAACATGCAGGTGAAGTAAGGGAACATTCAGGCGAAGCAAGGGAAGTAAGGGAAAGATCAATGAACATGTAGGTGAAGGAAGTAAGGGAGATCTTTTATTCTACTTGATCAATAAAAAGTGTTGAAAAACTCTTTTTCACTTGTATCCCTACCACATTTCTATCATTATACTATAGCAATGATGCAACTAACCAATTTCAACAATCATTGTCAGCACTAATTTAGCAAAGTTTACAATGTCACTAATTGTCTGGAAAAATAAAGAAATCAATCAATCAACATTACCTTATCGGATAAAGCTTATCAACTTATCATATATATATATAGAAAAGCATACATTGCATGAATTATTGAGCTAAACCCCTATTAGATTGGCAATTGATAAGAAAAGTTGGCTTCCCACCACACAACTATATCTATATGCAGTCACCAATTCCTAGCCATTAATGCATTGGATACACCACAGTCAATCTAATGGACTCCAACAAAACTACACCACAATACAAATAGTCCAAAACAACAACTGCATAAATAGTTAAGCGGGCAACGACAGTTCATAACACTCCTCTAAATTATATGTCCTATGCTTCCCAAATTCTGACAACCAATAGCAAATTAACAGATGCACAATCCTAGCAGTTTCAATTCGACATTTATGATAATTATAAAGCAAACTTTCAGCAAATGCTTCAGAAAACAAACTGGTGCTCCAGAATGCTACAAGGCAATCAATAAAACAGTTATTATCTGCATGCAATTTAATTGATGGAGACTTGGGAGCCTCAATAAGATAACAAACAAGACTAGATATATGTGATACCTCTATTCAAATTGTAAGAAAAGGTGTATATGTAAATATAATTCACCCAGTCACTTATTAGGCCATACAAGCAGTCAGGCAACTAAAGGAAAGGAAGATCTACATCCTCAATCTAATGAAGAACGGGTATGCCGTACTACAGCAAGCAAAACAACTTCCACATCAGTTCAAAACAGTTATAAAGTGGATTGCGGTAATGGATTCACGCATATGATCTTCGCATCACCACCATAGCAAAAACAAAAGAAGATGCTCCAGCATCAGCAGATTTGTATGTACACAATGTAAGGTTGCTTCTGTTAGCAATGATCAAACATTTAACTAGGATAACTTACAACAAAAGCCCCAGTAGACTAGTTTGGCTGTCCTTAATACGAAATTTGAATAAAATTGAAAACAGAAAATCAAATCTTATGCGAACAACTGATGAATTGTGCAAATAGGAATAGACATTAGATTTTTGAAAGCAGTATTCAAAATCAATGGTAGCTTTTTGAAAGCAGTATTCAAAATCAATGGCGTACAAAATTTTCGAAGTAAAAATAAAATAGCCAAGTGGTACAAATTTCAATAGTCAATGTGTTTGGTGACCTTAAATGGTACAAATTTTAGTACTCAGCGTGTTCGGTAATCTTAAACGAATCATGCCAGATTTTCTGTAGCTGGCCCAGATTGAAATGTGATGTTCTTCACGTACACCTGTCAACTTGAGCATTTTAGAAATGTCCATCAAGTTTGTTGCAATGAAAACTATCTCCTACAGTTCCCACTTCAAAGCTTTTAAACTCTACCTTGGCCAACACTCCGATAAAGCAAGAGGCTGCATGTAGGAAAATCAGGCATGTTTAATACATCTATTTACCTTTCAGCTAATCATGCAATCTAAAAATCTTAAATTCGAGAAGTTCCATAAATGTGGACCATAAAGAGGATCTGATTGGTCACATAAAGACATGCATTACTTACTTATTATACAAAAGTGAAGACAGCAGATTACCTTCCTATGGTTTGTTCCTAAGCCCGTAACACATGAGCAGGCTATTTTTCGTACCTAAAGGATACAAGGCTTTGGTTCAAAAACGTTTTAAGAAAGCTGGGCCAAGGACTGATGCTGGCATCAATCTGACTTAACCCCTTAACCTAGCCTCTAAAAGTTCTAAGACAAGTTTATGTTCATTCCTCTCATGCACGATTATACTCTGTCAAAATGTCTGCAGGCACCAAACTGATAATTTCATTTATGAAAAAGAGGATTCTATATTTGAAGATGTACAAAGTAGGTATTACCAATAACATATTTAGCCAAAACATGACAAAGACAGGGACAATAGAGATGCCCAATACTAAGCATACTAATGTGGGATCCTCTAGTTTCCAGGTATCCCTTCAGTAGACTGTTAAAACATAAACTTGTTTTAATAAACCCAAGTTTACATAAAACTCAATCCAAATAATGAAGCTCAGTTCAAAGAAGCTTCTAATGTTTTTCACATGATAAATTACAGGTCAATGGTTGGTTAGATTGTTGAAAATGATGTCATAAATGTATGATTTTTATTGAATATGCAAGTCAAAGTTAGGTGTGTGTTAGTATGTTTTTGTGGCTTGTATTGATTTTGAATTAGTATAAATACCTCCTCTTATTGTGTGTTATATGCAACGAAAAAAATAAGAAG
The DNA here is from genome assembly GCA_947683625.1 of Mallotus nudiflorus. Lineage (NCBI taxonomy): Eukaryota > Viridiplantae > Streptophyta > Magnoliopsida > Malpighiales > Euphorbiaceae > Mallotus > Mallotus nudiflorus. The sequence goes on from CANTUR010000553.1 coordinate 127,976, forward strand.
CAGAGTTTCTACATTGTAAAAAATAAGAATTGAGTGTGGTGAGGTTGTTTGGAGAAGAAAAGAGAGTTTATTATTTTTTGTATTCAATTTTTAATAAGAGTATTTTTTTTGTTGACAAAGTGGTATCAGAGCCAAATATTGGCATATAAGATATCAAATTGAAGCTCTCAGAAAGATGAATCCAACACCACTGGAATCAGTCCAATCCAAGTTTAGACGAGCTGCCAATTGTCATCGGAAGTTTACTTCCCAGAAATTTGAGTTAACTTATTGAGTTGAACTAAGTCAGTCAGTTGAACCAACTCACAAAGTCAGACCGAGTCAAGTGGTTGACTAAGCAACTAAGCCTATTGAATTGAGTCGCCTACTAAGCCGTAGAAGCTGTTGACCGAGCCGCCTACCAAGCCATAGAAACTGTTGACCGCGCTATAGAATCTGTTGACCAGTCAAAGTTGACTTTGACCAAAAAAGTCAAAATTTTGACTAAAGCTCTCTTAAGGTTTTTCAACGTTCCGAATTCATCCGTGCAATCCAAATTCTCACCCAATTTGAAGATATGGCAAATGGTGTAGCATCCTTCCAAGTTCCCATACTAAACAACTCTAATTATGATAATTGGAATATCAAAATGAAAGCTCTCCTTAGTGCGCACGACATTTGGGATCTCGTAGAAAATGGCTATAATGAGCCACAAAATGAAGATGCACTTATGCAAGATCAAAAGACAACTCTAAAAGATTTAAGAAAGAGAGACAAGAAAACTCTCTACCTTATCTATCAAGCCTTAGATAAAGATGGTTTTGAGAAGATATCATACGCAAAATCTGTAAAGCAAGTATGGGAGAATTGCAAATTTATCACAAAGAAGAAGAAAAAGTAAAGAAAGTATGCCTTCAAACTTTAAGAGGTGAATTTTTATCCTTACAAATGAAAGGGGGAGAGTTAGTCTCAAATTATTTTTCTAGAGTTTTGGTTGTTTTAAATCAATTAAAAAGAAATGGTGAAAAGCTCGAAGATGTAAGAATCATTGAAAAGATTCACCGCTCATTAGATTCAAAGTTTGAGCATATTGTTGTAACTATCGAAGAGACTAAAAATTTAGAGGAAATGAAGATTGAGCAGCTTCTACGCTCATTACAAGCATATGAAGAGTAGCATAAGAAGCAGCAAGGAATCATTGAGCAACTCCTCAAACTACAACTCTAGGATATGCATGGAAGACAAGGCAATGAAAGAAATCAACGTGGCATAGGTAGAGGCAGAAGTCATGGACGAGGTGGAAGCCGTGGTCGTGGATGAGGTTGGAGTTCTTATAATAGCAACTTCAACAACTATGAGAAAGGTAAAAGTTCTACAAGAAGTCATGGGAGAGGCAATCCAAATTCAAGGTACAATAAATCCCAAGTTTAATGTTATAATTGTTTTTCTAAGAGCTGACTCATACTCAAAATGTTGCATGTCATATTAGGCACAAGATAGACATCAGAAATTAATTGATGACTATCATCTTTAGCACGAATAAGGATGTTACCTTTTCCTGTTACTGATACTTTTGAATCATCACCAAAGGAAACATTGCCAGCCACTGCTTCGTTGAGTTCCACGAACATACTTCTTTTTCCACACATATAGTTGCTTGCTCCAGTATCAAGGTACCAAGTACTTGATCTTTAACATTAGTTCTACAGGATAGTAGCACTGTCTTTTCCTTGATATTTGCTTCTACATAATTGGTCTTTTCTTCAACCTTACTGTTGGGAGCTTTGCATTATGATGCATAATGCCCATATTTTTTACAATTATAACATTGAACTTGGGATTTATTGTACCTTGAGTTTGGATTGCCTCTCCCATGACTTCTTGTAGAACTTTCACCTTTCTCATAGTTGTTGAAGTTGCTATTATAAGAACTCTAACCTCGTCCACGACCACGGCTTCCATCTCGTCCATGACTTCTGCCTCTACCTCTGCCACGTTGATTTCTTTCACTGCCTTTTCTTTCATGCATATCCTTGAGTTGTAGTTTAAGGAGTTGCTCAGTGATTCCTTGCTGCTTCTTATGCTTCTCTTCATAGGCTTGTAATGGGCCTAGAAGTTGCTCAATCTTCATTTCCTCTAAATCTTTAATCTCTTCAATAGTTACAACAATATGCTCAAACTTCGAATCCAATGAGCGGAGAATCTTTTCAATGATTCTTACATCTTCTAGCTTTTCACCATTTCTTTTTAATTGATTTGAAACAGTCAAAACTCTAGAAAAATAATCTGAGACTAACTCTCCCCTTTTCATTTGTAAGGATTCAAATTCACTTCTTAAAGTTTAAAGGCGTACTTTCTTTACTTTTTCTTCTCCTTTGTGAGAAATCTACAACTTCTCCCATACTTGCTTTGCAGATTTTGCATCTGATATCTTCTCAAAACCATCTTCATCTAAGGCTTAATAGATAAGGTAGAGAGTTTTCTTGTCTCTCTTTCTTAAATCTTTCAGAGTTGTCTTTTGATCTTGCGTAAGTACATCTTCATTTTGTGGCTCATTATAGCCATTTTCTATGAGATCCCAAATGTCATGCGCACTAAGGAGAGCTTTCATTTTGATATTTCAATTATCATAATTGGAGTTGTTTAGTGTTGGAACTTGGAAGGATGCTACACCATTTTTCATATCTTTAAATTGGGTGAGAATTTGGAAATTTGAACTGCACGGATGAATCCAGAATGTTGAAAAACCTTAAGAAAGCTTTAGTTAAAATTTTGACTTTTTTTGTCAACGGTCAAAGTCAACCTTTGACGGCTCAACAGTCAAAGTCAACATTAACTAGTCAACGGCTTCTGTGGCTCAGTCAACAGTTTTTGCGGCTTGGTAGGCAGCTCGGTCAACAACTTCTGCAGCTTGATAGGCAGCTCGGTCAATAGGTTTAGTTGCTTAGTCAACAGTTTGACTTTGTGAGTTGGTTCGACTGACTCAATTCAACTCAATGAGTTAACTGAGATTTCTGGACAGCAAACTTCCGATGACAATTGAAGCTCTTAGAAAGACAAATCCAACGCCACCGGAATCAGTCTAATCGGAAAGCAAAAATGTCAAAAAATAGATTATTTCCTTTGAATATTCAAAATGATGTTGCAAAGTGTTTGAAAGTTTGTTACAAAGACGCATCATGGTTATGGCATCTTCGATTTGGGCACCTCAACTTTGGAAGTTTGGAACTATTGTCAAAGAAGAAAATGGTGACAGGACTACCTGACATCATCTATCCAAATCAGTTTTGTGAAGGGTGTTTACTTGAAAAGCAATTCAGAAATAGTTTTCCTAAAAAATCATACTCAAGAGCCAATAAGCCATTAGAGCTCATTCATACTAATGTGTGTGGGCCAATTACTCCAAGCTCTCGTGGTAAAAATAACTATTTTCTTCTTTTTATTGATGATTTTTCAAGAAAAACTTGGGTATATTTCTTGAAGCAAAAATTAGAGGTCTTTGAAGCATTCAAGATATTTAAAGCTACTGTAGAGAATGAAAGTGGGCAGAAGATTAAAGCATTGTGATCAGATCGAAAAGGAGAATTCAATTCAAAGGAATTCCAACAGTTTTGTGAAATGAATGGAATTCGACGGCTTCTCACTGTTCCAAGATCTCCACAATAAAATGGCATTGTAGAAAGAAAAAATAGAACCCTCCTTGATATGGCATGAAACATGCTTAAAAGCAAATATTTGCCAAAAGAATTTTGGGCTAAAGCAGTGGCTACAACAGTCTATCTATCCAACCGAAGTCCAACAAGCAGTGTTTGGGGAAAGACGCCGCAAGAAGCCTAGAGCAGAAGAAAGCCTAAAATTTCTCACCTTAAAGTATTTGGAAATGTAGCTCATGTTCATGTACTAGATGAAAAAAGAACCAAACTTAATAACAAAAGTGAAAGATACATTTTCATCGGCTATTCTACTTATTCAAAAGGGTACAAACTCTATAATCCTAACAACAAGAAGTTTGTGATCAGTCGAGATGTAATGTTTGATGAAGAAGGTGAATGGGAGTTCAGCTCTTCTACAGATGAATTCAACTTTTTTCCTCAATTTAATGAAGTAGAGCAAACACCAATGGAGCAATCTCAACAAGAGCATGCAACACCACTTGCATCACCAACACGAAGTGACAAAGGAAATTCACCGCCATCTTTCCTGGCTGAAAGAAATGAAGAATACACAAAAAGTCTTCAAGATCTCTATGAGGTGACTGATCGACTCGATAATCTCACTCTTTTCTGCCTTTTTGCTGATTGTGAACTTCCAAGAAGCTGCACAAAATGAAAAATGGAGAAATGCAATGGATGATGAAATCAAAGCTATTAAAAAGAATGACACATGGGAACTCACTGCTCTTCCAAATGAACACAAGTCAATTGGTGTCAAATGGGTCTATTAAATAAAAAAGAATGCCAAAGTAGAGGTTGAAAAACATAAAGCAAGGCTAGTTGCCAAAGGCTACAGTTAGAAAGCTAAAATTGACTATGATGAGGTATTTGCTCCTGTTGCATGTTTAGAAACTGTAAGATTAATTATTTCTTTAGCAACTTAAAATAGGTGGAAGATTCATCAGATGGATGTAAAGTCTGCTATTCTAAATGGAGTTCTTGAAAAGGAAGTCTACATTCAGCAATCACCAGGCTACGAAATCAAAGGACAAGAATCCAAGGTTCTGAGATTAAAGAAGGCTCTCCACGGGTTGAAGCAAGCTCCCAGAGCATGGAATAGCAAAATTGACAAGAATTTTCAACAGAGTGGCTTCATCAAATGTCCATATGAACATTCCCTCTATTTTAAATCAAAGATGAATATGTCTTGATTGTGTGCCTGTATGTGGATGATTTGATCTTCACCGGAAGCAACCCCAATATGTTCAAAGGTTTTAAGAAAGAAATGGCAAAGGAGTTCGAGATGACAGATATTGGGCTAATGGCATATTATCTGGGTATTGAAATCAAGCAAAATGATGATGGAATATTCATCTCCCAACAAAGTTATGCATAAGAAATACTCAAGAAGTTAAAAATGGGTGGTTGTAAGCCAATCAACACTCTAGTAAAATGTGGAATCAAATTGAGCAAGCATGAAGAAGGAGAAAGTGTAGATCCAACACTTTTCAAGAGTCTAGTTGGAAGTCTATGTTGTTTGACATGTACAAGGCCTGACATTCTCTATACAATCGGACTGGCTAGTCGTTATATGGAATCTCCAACAACGATTCATTTAAAAGCTGCAAAGAGAATTTTTTGCTATTTGAAAGGTACAATTGGTTTTAGATTATTCTATACAATCTCTAATGATTTCAAGCTTGTTGGATGTAGTGATAGTGATTGGAGTGGAGATTTCGATGATAGAAAAAGCACAACTGGATTTGCATTCTTCATGGGAAATAATGCATTCACTTGGATGTCAAAGAAGCAACCAATCATCACTTTATCTACATGTGAAACTAAATATATAGCTGCTACTTCATGTGTTTGCCATGCAGTTTGGCTAAGAAATTTGTTAAAGGAACTAGGCTTAAAGCAAGAAGAGCCGACTGAGATCTGCATCGACAACAAGTTAGCAATAGCCCTGGCAAAGAACCTAGTTTTTCATGATCGATTGAAGCACATAGGTACTTGATTTCATTACATTCGAGAATGCATTACAAGAAAAGAAGTTCAAGTCTCATATGTCAAACCACGTGATCAAGTTGCTGACATTTTCACCAAGCGACTGAAGTTTGAAGATTTTGTCAAGATAAGGAATCTACTTGGTCTTATAAAACAAGTTTAAAGGAGAGTGTTGAAAAATAAACTTGTTTTAATAAACCTAAGTTTACATAAAACTCAATCCAAATAATAAAGTCCAGTTCAAAAAAGCTTCTAATGTTTTTCACATGATAAATTATGGGTCAATGGTTGGTTAGATTGTTGAAAATGGTGTTACAAATGTATGTTTTTTATTGAATGTGTAAGTCAAAGTTAGGTGTGTGTTAGGTATGTTTTTGTGGATTGTATTGATCTTGAGTTAGTATAAATACCTCCTCTCATTGTGTTATATGCAATGAAAAAAATAAGAGAGGAAATAAGAAGCAGAGCTTCAACATTGTAAGAAATAAGAATTGAGTGTGATGAGGTTGTTTGGAAAAGAAAAGAGAGTTTGTTATTTTTTGTATTCAATTTTTAATACAAGAGCTTTTTTTTTTTTTGTTAACATAGACAACTATGCTTCAGAGGGCATGGCATATAATCACATACCTGCCAATTAGACAAGTAAAAATAATAATAATAATTCAGCCCTGTGTGTTAGGTCCAATTTCTATATCCATAGGAGACGCAGGTAAGACTTTTTTAATTTTTTTTCTTTTAGTTCTTGAAATGTAGATGTAGCCTGTAGGCTCCTCCTATCAGGCTAATCACATCACATGTAATGAGACGAAAAAAAGAAACACTACAGTTACTAGTTTCTCAGCCACTCTTATAGTAAACTAAATTTACTCAGTTCCAATGGCGACCTCGTGCTTCAACATGAAAATCACAATGCCTAATCGAATTCTTATTCTAATGTATAGCAAACAACACTTTTACAAGCTCTCCTAGCTCATGTACAGGAACACCCACTCCATAAACTAAGAGTTCAGAGACTCTTTTTATTTGCAAGGCTGTCAGTGTCCACTGCCATCAACCAGCAAAAACGCAGTAACTTACAATTTTTTACATACGGAATCACAAGAGTTTCAATCTTTTTGTAATAATCATAACATAAGCATATGATTCAACAATTTATTTACCTCCAAAGTTTCTCAAATCTGAAGAATCGAAACGCAATTAGACCTTCAAGAAGCCCCAAACACGCCCCAGCCAAAACGTCGACAAAGAAATGTCTACCAAGCAAAACTCTAGACGTCGCAGTAATTGCAGCCCAAGCACGCACCACTAACACCACAGTCGCCACCACTTTACTGTCATCATCTATAATCCATTTTTCAACAACCCCCAGACCGCCGCTTCCTCTCAACTCCACCAGAGCAGCCAGAATCACGTGTTCGGACAGCGAAACTAAAGAGGCCACCAAAAAAACACGAGACGCGTGACCGCTTGGGAATGAGAAATTGTCAGCGGAGACTGCGGGCGACATGTTCGGATTGTAGGGAGGACGGGCGCGGCGGAAGATGATTTTGACTAGGCCGACGAGGGCGAGGTCCAGGAGGAGGCCGAAGAGCAGAGGGGAAAGGAAAGGGAAGAGAGGAGAAGAAAGCGGTGAAAGGGAAAGAGAGAGAGCGATCGGGAAGGAGAAACGGAAGTCGGCGGAGAGTTCGAGGACTAGGAGAAGAGATGAAGGGAGGTAGGAGTGGAAGAGAGTGTGGAGAAGAAGGGAGAATTTCGTGTCGAAGGCAATTAAGTGGCGGAGCAGCGGCGGTTTTTGTGGTGGTGAAGAGGTGGCCATCGACGTCTACGATGGTGGTCGACGATTTTGGATGTGAAAGCTGAGCGTGTGCTCTCACTGCTCCGTTAGTTAAGCTGGACGACGAATTGACAGTTAAAAATTTAAACGCTGTCGTTTTTATGAAGTGTTTTTTTTTAGGGATCCGAGTCCACTTGATCTATCAAGCCAAGCAATCGGCCCAGAAATGATCCAATTACGGGCCGTTTGGCAATTTTGCAGAAAAGCACATTCAAAAAATAATAATAATAACACTGATTTAAAAAAAAAAATAAATTTTTTTCTTTGAAAAAATAAAAATTACAATAAATTAAAAAAAAAAACATTTTATACAAGAGACAACATGAGTCAAATGATTACTGATAGGCTCTAAATTTTTTTTTTCGAGGAATATGTTGCTATTAAAACAATGTCCAATTGGGAGAAGAGTGAATGTGTTGTTTCTTACTTGCATCCATTTCACCAAGAGAAAAGAAAAGGAAAACATGCAGAAGTTGATAGGCCTAATTCAGAGAGCATTCAAATTAAAGGCCAATTGTCACTATCTTTGAACAGCCGAAAACCCAAAGGGCCAGAAAGATGCAAAGCCAAGTCTATGCGAATAGCATGGAAGTTGCTGAATTAGAAATAAAGGGACCACACTACAGGCGGTTTTCAATTTCATACCAAAAATCACATGTTATGATCATAGTCTTTTCCTTGTCAAATTTTGCTTTCCATTTCCGCATTCAAACACACAATTTCAACCGATAATCACTCCCTTACATCAACATGTTCCACAATTTTTGTCCTCCTTTGCCCCCTCCAATTGTCCTTTTCCATTCTTAACTTATTTCCTATCACTAGTGTATTATATTACTTTCTATCTTTTATTTATATAATTATCATACTTCTAGCTATTGAAATCGGCTGGTAGAAACTATTTTTACTTGTATAATATTTCAGATTTATATTGATATTATATTAGTTGTTAAAAGATATTTATTGCTGTTATAAATTGAATCTTTCAAGTTTAATAGATTTTGAATATTAATAATTTAGAAAAAAAAAAACTCGCAACAAAATGAAGCCTAAACTCTTTCACTATGAAGCTAAGAATTATTAATAGTAGTACAAGGATTTCTTTACATGCAATATTATTAGTAGTAAAAGAAAAAGTAAATCGGTTTTAAAATAAACCATAGAGACAGATGTATTGTCATTTACATAATTAATGTGTAAATAAGAGTTGCAACTTAATAAACTATCAAAATTTAAAGACACCCGTTTATAGTTGGTTTAATTTAACCATGAAATTGACCCTTTTTAGAATTAGAGTGTTCAGATTCTTCTCTCCTCTCCAAAAGTGGTAGTGAAAAAAAAACAATAATAAGCTAACAGAGTTCGTGTCATGTGTGCATGGTGAAATAGTCGGTAGAGAAGATGGGAGATATTCAAAGTTGCATTAAATGATTCTATAGATTAAAAATGACAATTTTATAGGATAAATGGAGAGGCCAATGTGTGCATTTAAGTCGCTTGCATTCCTTGTCCAACAAAAACATTAATGATCCCACGGCTCAAAGTTGGTCAACACATGCCATTACGCCACCAAGGTTAGGGTTTCATCTATAATCTAAACTAGTAGCTTTGCAAAAAGGGTATTTGAAAAGGATATAAAGTGTTGGAATTCAAAATGATTGTTAAAAATACTTTTAGTCATAAATTAAGGATTCTTTGGACCAAGAGGTGATCGGGTCAAACCTTAGTGATGTCAAATTCTTGAATAAAATGGTTCTTACTTATATATAATATGTTATGACTATAGTTGTTAATGATAATTATAATAGTTGTAGTTGATGTATTAGTGTTAGTGTTAGTTTCTAATATAGCTAATATGTCTGTATTGTATCTGTTGTAATCCTCTATTAAGGATGAATTTGACCAAAAAATAAAGGATGCTTGGAATTGATATTTTATTACTTTTATAAGAAAAATTTAAGAAATTAATTTATTTTTAATATGATCATGGAAAGATAAATAGAGCTAAACGAAGAGTCATAAATTCGTAAATGGAAATTTCTTTCAAGTGCATTTTAAGATATAAAGTTTCAATTCTATTTTTTTCAATTAGAAAGGGATAATTATTTTCTACTATGTAGTTAATGGATGGATGTCTAAATTATATGACATTCCTGTTAATAAAAAAATATAAATAGAAATTCATGAAATATATATTAATAATAATTATATTCCTATAAATCACTTATTACAAAAATGATTAATTTCAATAATTATTGGTAAATAAGCACACTGCAACTCGAAATTTTTTTAAAAAATTTCACATCAAATATAATATAAGAATGTCAACCAAATTAGGTCTGATTAGTACTTGACAGTAATTAAAACTTATTTATACGCTTCCAAATTTAATATAAAAGGCAAAAAATTTTAAAATTAAAAATTAACTCTTCATCTCTAACATTACTGATGAAGATTATTATTCTTTTGTAATGAGTGTGTAATAATCCAGCATTTTAAATAAAATAATATTATTTTGAGATATATAATGTTAATAATTTTAAATTTTATTTATATATTATTATTAATATTCGCTAATATTATTTATATATTTTATTTTAAAAAATTATTTACGTAAAATGATTTATTGTACGTGGAATTACTTTATAATATTAAAATTATTATTATTATTATCATTGTTATTAATATTATTATTAGTATTATTATTGTTAACATTATTATTATTTTTATTATTATTATTATTGAAGGACATTTTAGTAATTTCATAATTGAATTAAAAAAAAAAGTCAAAAGCAAAAATCGAGTCAAGCTTCTTCTTCTTCTTCTTTTTATTCTTCTTCTTCTTCTTCTCAGTCAGTCACTAAACCCATGTCGGAGCCACCCCAGTTGTCACAATCGACCGCCACCACTTCCAGTCTACTCTAGCTACCATCCGCAACCAGTAGAACCGCTTAAAGACGCCGGGAACAGTTGGAAACAGAGGAAGCTGATAGTGAGCTCTTTCAACGCCGGTGAGGATTCCGACCACTATTGGACTTCATTATGGTCTTATTTGAACGCTCTTGATCCGGTAAGTCCATTTTCGAGCTCTATTTGAGCTCAAATCGCTTCGATTTTTAGATATTTTCAATTTTTAGTTTATGTGTTTTAGGATTTTTATTTTTTTTGAACTTGATAGATAATGTTTGATTCATGAAAACTTGCTTCACAAATGTTGTTTGTGGTAGCTTTAGCTTCTCAAAAAAAAAATTTTTGAATTATGGGTAATTTTTTATTATTTTAATATTAAATATTGAATTTTTTATAATTATGTTAATTAATTATTTTTTTAATGGAAATTTAGTTGAATTAGTGTTAGTAATTTAATTTAATAATTTTAGAATTATTAAAATAATTTTTGGTGAATTTATATAATTTTTTATAATATTATTTATATTATGTGAATTTTGTATTTATGAGTTAATTATGTAATTTTGTGGAAATTATAGTTAAAGAATATCTTTTAGATTATTTAGAATTTTATAGGGTATTAAAATGATTTTTATAAATTATTTACTATTTTTAACTAATTAATACTAATTTTTGAAAATTATATTCAAATAATATATTATTTACTATTTTTGTGATTAAATGGATTTTTAATTACTTTTAATATATATTTTAGCTATTTAAGCTATTTGAGTATATAAAAGTGAATTTTTACTATTTTATGTTGAATTATTGAAAACTTGCTTTTTAGTGATATTATATTATTATTTGAGATTTTTATTTAATTATTGTGTAAATAATGGTATTTAGTGTTTTAATGTTTAAATATATTATATTTTGGTATTTTGTAGATATTTATGGAATTTAATGATTTTTAATATATTTATTATTTTATTTGCATTTTTGGTGATTTGTAAACCTCGTTTGGAGAATTGTGCAGTTCGGGGTCCCAATCTGAGGTGTTAAGGCTTATATTTTAGAAATATGTTTTCCTTGTAAGATTAGATCTACTTTTTGTTAGAGAAATGTTTGTTTTACAGAGGAGGTTCTGCCGAATTTTTGATAGAATTATCGTAAAACGTGACGTCTGATCGATTTTAAATTTTTATGTTTGAGACCTTTCTCTGAATATTGTATGAAACATTTTTATTTTATGATATGACATTAAGTATTTATTTTTATATCAAATTAAGTTTTAATTATGGTGTATTTTTATTTATTTATTGCATGTTTTTATTTTCTAAGGCTTGTTACGGGTTTCGGATTTGAAAGAATTCTCGTTCCCTAGCACCAGTCATGACTCTCGAGTTGGGTCGTGACAAAGTTGGTATCAAAGCCCTAGGTTATTACTGTTGTGAACCTAGGTTTTCAAAGTTGTGTTTTCTTTTAAACTACTGCAATTAATTAGGTTTGAGTATGTCTTCGATAAGTTTTCCTTGATTTAGTATTCCTCGTAAATCCTTATATTGTCTATTTTGTCTAAATCTTTTTGGTTTATCTTTTCAAAATGAGGAGGTGAGCGTGTGTTGCTCCACCAATCATTGAGGCCGAGGATGATAAGTCCTTTCAGGATGAGGTTTTACCTTTTGAGCCTCCAACAAGGCGTAAAGGTCGAGGTAGAGGTAAACCTCAAGGAGCGGTAAGTCATTGTTGACAGTGAGAACTATAGGATGAGGAACCTATAGAGTTAGAGTATGAGGAAGCTGTTATACCTCCAGTTGCACTGTCGATTTAGCCTGCCTATCAGCATGGTATGTCTGACCCTGAGGCAATACTATTCTACGCCATAGTTGGTCGGATAGCCTTTGATGGGACGTCAGATCCGTTAGACTTTCTTCATGTTATTGAGATAAGGACTTGGACTGCTCACACCAAATACTAATGGATCATGATCATTGAGTTATTTATTAAGGGATCAACCCTAGATTGGTTTGTTTAGGTAATTCAGTCGTACATGACTATGATGACTTGGGCAAAGCTCAGAAAGAGGTTTATAAGGAGATTCTGCCTAGAGTTACTCCAGATGAGTTATAGACTTCGGTTGACGAGCATCACTAGAGGAGACAGATCTGTCGAGGACTACACCAAAGAGTTTCTTTGACTTGGTAGATATGCAGAGGATCTGACGCGAGACCAGTATTTTACTGTCACGATGTATGTCACTAGTCTGGGTTTTACATTTGCTAGGATGCCTACTGCGGGCCTTACTCTATATTCAGTGATAGAGTTGGCCAAAGAGATAGAGTTGAGGATAGTTAGGCAAGGAGCTATGCCTGATTACTATCATTTAGGTATTCAGTCAGGAGGATTCCAGACTACTCAATATTTGAATTTCCATATTGGTTCCAACAGTCAGTAGAGAGGTTTAGTGCAGTAGAGCCAGAGGCAATAACAGAGAGTACATAGGAATAGCAGACATGGCCATGCTGGACCTCGTAGACCTATCGGATTTGGATCAGGTGCTTCTAGCAGCAGTAGTGGTTAGAGTTCAAGATTAGTAGCCAGTGCCTATCAGACTTATAGTAGAGTCCATTAAGGACCCCGTTATATGGCGCTGCTGACATGTTTTAGATGCCAACAGATGGAACATTTTGCCAGATCATGTCCATATTCTAGTTTTCAGGCACAGCAATCGATTACCAGTGAAGCACCAGTTCCTTTTTAGTTGCCTTCGAATTCGACGTAGATTGAAGCCCAGCAAGGGTGTGGTAGAGGTACCAGAGGAGGTGTCAGAGGTTTTGGCCAAACTTCTACCAGTTAGTAGGAAGGTCAAGGTCAAGCTAGGGTTTTTCACCTCACTCAACAGGATGCTCAGGCATCTAATGACAACATTGCAGGTATTATTCCTATCTATTACTTAGACGCTTGGGTTTTGTTTGATCCAGGTGCCACACATTCCTTTATATCTCCTATTTTTGCTTCGAAGTCGTGTTGGCAAGCTTCGAGGATGACTTTTTCTTTATTTTTTGCCACTTCTTTAAGTGATTCGTTGGACACCAACGTTGTTTTTTCTAGTTGTCCAATGTTTATCAGAGGTAGAGAATTGCTAGTAGAATTAGTATTGTTAGATGTGATGGAGTTTGATGTGATTTTGGGTATGGATTGGTTGTCTCAGCACTATGTCGTTGTGGATTGTCGAAGTAAAGAGGTGATTTTTAGAGTTCCTGATGAATAAGAGTTTAAGTTTGCGGGTGATAAGAGTTTGCACCTCAAAATTTCATCTTCACTATCACAACTAGAAAGATACTGAGGAAGGGTTGTCGAGGATATTTGGCATTAGTCAGGGATACTTCAGTGGAGAAGTTGTCACTCACAGATGTTCCTATTGACTGCGAGTTTCCTAATATTTTTCCTGAGGAGTTGCCAAGATTACCACCTCACAGAGAGATTGAGTTCTGTATAGATGTGGTTCCAGGCACTACTCCTATTTCAATGCCACCCAATCGAATGGCTCCTACAAAGTTAAAAGAGTTAAAGGAGCAGTTGCCAAAATTGCTAAATAAGGGTTTTATCATACTTAGTATTTCTCTTTAGGGTGCACTAGTCCTGTTTATGAGGAAGAAGGATGGTACCCTAAGACTATGCATAGATTACAAAGAGCTGAATAAGGTGACAATGAAGAATAAGTATCCTCTCCCGAGGATAGATGATTTATTTGATCAGCTTTAGGGTGTACAATTCTTTTCTAAAATTGACTTGAGGTTAGGTTATCATTAATTACAGATTAGTGAAGCTGATGTTCCTAAAATGTCATTCTGCACTCGATATGGCCACTATAAGTTTTTGGTGATGTCATTTGGATTGACCAATGCACTAGCTGCTTTCATGGATCTGATGAACAATGTATTCAAATCATTTATGGATCAGTTTGTAGTAGTATTCATTAATGATATACTAGTTTATTCGAAGAGTATGGAGGATGATGTATATCACTTGAGGACTGTGCTGCAGACACTGAGAGAACATTAGCTTTATGCTAAATTCTTGAAGTGTGATTTCTGGTTGGAGAGTGTTGCATTCCTTGGATATATAATGTCTAAAAATGGTACCCAGATTGATCCACAGAAGATTAAGGCGGTATCTAAGTGGCCTAGATCGACCACAGTCACAAAAATTCATAGTTTTCTAGGTTTAGCTGGGTATTATAGAAGATTTGTGTAATATTTTTCCAGAATTGTAGCTTCTATGACTCGCTTGACTTATAAGAATATGAAGTTTGAGTGGTCAGATGCTTGTGAGAACAGTTTTCAATTACTGAAGAAAAAGTTGACCACAACTCTAGTTTTGGCTTTGCCTAATGGAGTAGATAAATTCACTGTGTATTGTGATGCCTCTAGAGTCGCCCTAGGTTGTGTGTTAATGTAGAATGGTAGGGTAATAGCTTATGCTTTGAGGCAATTGAAGAAGCATGAATAGAATTATCCTACCCATGACTTAGAGATGGCTGCAGTGATTTTTGCTCTCAAGATTTGGAGACATTATCTGTATGGGGTGAGTTGTAAGATTTTCATAGATCAAAGCCAATCCCAGGGAACAGTGAAGCTTCATAGGGTCTTTCTGTCCAGGTGCAGGTAGAGCCTTAAGTACATTTTTTAGCAGAGAAATCTAAATCTAAGGCAGAGGAGAATGTTAGAACTCCTTAAGGACTATCATTGTGAGATTCTCTATCATACAAGCAAGGCTAATGTGGTAGCAGATGCCTTGAGTAGGAAGTCCTTAGATAGTCTTGCTCACTTTAGAGTGGAGAGAAGATCATTGATCCAAGAATTGCACTAGTTAGTGGATTAAGGTCTGATGATAAAGATGAATAGATCTGGTGGATTGTTAGCTCAGTTTAAAGTTCAATCTATGCTGAGATTTAGGATTAAGGTAGCTCAGGGTCGAGATCCTATTTTAGCTCAATTTAGAGTTCGATCTGTGGTGGATTATTGTATTTTTTATAATTTAAATGAATTTTTATTAATGATGTGTTTTATATGTTTTGTATAGAAATTATGTTAAATTAGTATAGTTAATTTAAATTATTAACTTTGGAAATGAGAAAATAATTTTTAGTAATTTTGGTTAATTTTTAATAATATTTAGTATTATGTAATTTTTTGATTAATTGGTAAACTTTGTTTTTTTAATTGAAATTATGGTTAATTAGTATGTTTTTAAGTGATTTTGGAATAATAAATAGTATTAAAATAATTTTTACGAATTATTTACTATTTATAACTAATTAATAATAATTTTTGAAAATATATTCAAATAATAAATTTATATACTATTTTTGTGATTAAATGAGTTTTTAACTATTTTTATTATATATTTAGACTGTTTAGATAATTAATTGTGAATTTAACTATTTAATTTTGAATAATAAAAAAATTGAATTTTTATGAATATTTTATAATTTATTGAGATTTTATTAACTAATTTGGAAAAATAATTAGCTTTAATGTTGTTATTATTTAAATAAATTATATTGTGGTTTGTTATTGATGATTATGGATTTTGATGATTTTTAGTATATTATTATTATTAAATAGTGTTTTTGTTGTGAATTTGATCCTCGGTTGGGAATTATGTAGTTTGGGGTCCCAACCCGAGGTGGTGAGCATTAATGAATTTTGAAGTGTTTTTCTATGCGGGGTTGTCTCTACTTCATGTAGTGAGATGTCTGTTTTATAGAGAAAATTTTGCTAAATTTTCATAGATTTTTCATAAAATGTGACATCGAGTCTATTTTAGTAGAGTCGTATTTCTTTAGTCGAGTCTTCATTAGAAATCAAGAATTTGTAGGAATTCCATTTTTATTTATTTCTTCTCTATAGTTGCACCTCCAGCTGAGTCGACTAGTCGAGGTTGAGCGCAACTGAGAAGAGGAGCGGACTTTAACTGTAAGTTAATAATTGAATTGTGTATAAGAAAATGTATATAGTCATATTAGCATGTTTATATTAAGTTTTCACATGATTAGTGAATTTTATATTATATTATTTTATTGTAATATTCCTCATTTATTTTTATTTATTTATTTTTAAAAGAAACTACAGTAGAACATGCTATCTGATGGGTTTTTATCAGGATCATGTGCGCACTGATAGGATTGAGAGTGAGTGTTGTTGGTTATAAGGCTCGGTGATGCTTTGCTCTCAAGCATGATTATGTGAGAATATATATAAGGCTCGATGAAACTTTACTATCGGGCGTGATTTATATATTACTGGGGTTGGTAGCTCGGTGGTGCTTTGCTCTCGGGAACAGCCAGTAAATATTGGTTTAAGTGAATTAACTATGGCTAGTAGCTGGGTTAATACTTTGCTCTTGGGAACCGACAGTCCTTGGATTATAAGAGAGTCGAAAGGCTATTAGATTTATGGACTAAGGTTCTACCTAGTTTTCTTATAAAAATGATTTAATGAGGGTTATTGTATTTTATAAAGTATTTTATGATTTTAAAATATTTTATTTCAGTAAAAGAGAATTTCGATAAAACTAAATAGTTTAAACAATAAATTATAAACTTCTTACTTTTATAAATATATTTTAAAGGATATTTTTGTACTATATACATTTCTTTTAGTGAGTTCTGACTCCGCTCAATTATTTTTTCAAGATCTCGGGAGTCACCTGTCTGTTAACCTACTCTATGTCGGGTTTTTTCTTCTCCGGCTGTTTTATATAAGCTTATCTGATATATATTATTATCATGTGTGTATTTTAAATCTAGAACATCACAGTGAAAGTGGAATGGTTAATTATTATGTTGTATTTTTAAATTATCATATGTATGAAAAACGTGTACTAAAGAATATTATTATATATATTATCTAAGTTTGTGTTAGATTTTAATTCATTTGTGCTTTTTATCTTTATTTAAATTATGTTATTTTATTATCATCTTTATTTTATTAAATTTTCATTAAGGTTTACTATGGGTTTCGGGTACTTTATGTATTCTCATTCCTTAGTATCAGTCACGTGCCCCTTTTCGGGTTCAAGTCGTGACAAAGTTGGTATCAGAGCTTTGGCTCATTTTATGCGTGTTTTCAACTGTTAATGTCTGTTCTTCATAAACTACTACGGTAATAGGTTGAAAATTGTCACTTATTGTCTTATTTGTTCTTACTTTCTATGCTTATGTAGTACTTTTATTTTGTCTTGAATTCATTTGTGTCTTTTTTAGAATGATGCCAGAGTTTTATTTAATCCGAGTGTTTCGCACTCTTTTGTATCTCCTGCATTTGCTTATAGAATAGCATGTCAACCTTCCAAGATGTTGTTTCCCTTATCTGTAGCAACTCTATTTAATGATGAGTTAAAGACATATGTGTTCTTTCCATCTTGTCCAATGTTGGTGGAGGGTAGAGATTTGCTTGCAAATTTGGTTCCACTTGATGTGATTGATATCAACGTAATTCTAGGGATGGATTAGTTGGCATAGTATTATGCCATGGTTAATTGTCGAGAAAAGGAGGTAATTTTTAGAATTCCATCTAATGAGGAATTCATATTCAAAGGTGACAAGAGCTCAATGCCTCAGAACATCATTTATGTGATCATGACTAGGAAGATGCTTAGAAGGGGTTGTCAAAGCTACTTAGATGTGGTCAGAGATATACAAGTAGATAGTGGGGCAGTTGAAAAGGTGCCAATGGTGCACAAGTTTTCAAATGTTTTTCCTAAAGAATTGTCAGGCTTGCCACCTGATAGGGAGATAGAATTGCACTCCATGAAGGAATAAAATATTCTTAACATATAGCTTAGCCAACTTAGCTACAGAATAAGTGGCTTTAACTAGTAAGAAGTGAGCTGATTTGGTTAACCTGTCCACAATTACCCAAATGGAATCATATCTATCCTTAGAACGAGGTAACCCAACCATAAAATCCATATCAATTTTCTCCTATTTCCATTTAGGAATAGGAAGAGGCTAAAGCTTCCCAGAAGGCTTCTTTGTTGAGCTTTCACCTACTGATCAACTACATTCTTCTTCAATTTATCCTACCAATACAAATCTTAAATGATCTGGTATATTTTAATAACACCTGGATGTACACTGTAGGTTATAGAATACGCTTCCTCAAGGATCTCCTCTCTCAAATTATCCATATCAAGAATGCATAATCTATCACTGATCCACAAAACACCTTCATCATCCAGTGTACAATCAGTAAACTTTCTTGCACGAATATTCTCCTCAAGCTCAGCTAGAATAGGATCTTAGCTCTGAGTTACCTTAATATTATCTCTCAATACTGATCTGACTCTGAAGTGAGTTAACAATCCTCCTGACTTGCTTATCTTCACCATTAAACTTTAATCCACTAACTCATGCAACTCTTGGATCAAAGGTCTCCTCTCCACACTAATATGAGTAAGACTGCTTGAGGACTTCCTACTTAAAGCATCTGTTACCATATTAGCTTTGCCTAGATGATAAAAAATATCACAGTCATAATCCTTCAGGAGTTTTAACCATCTTCTCTGCCTTAAGTTCAGATCTCTCTACTGAAAAATATACTTCAGGCTCTTATGATTTATGAAAATCTCACAAGTCACTCCGTATAGATAATGTCTCCAAATCTTAAGAGCAAAAATCACTGCAGCCATCTCTGGGTCATGAGTAGGATAATTCTGTTCATGCTTCTTCAACTACCTTGAAGTATATGCTATCACCCTACCATTCTGCATTAGCACACAACCTAAGCTAACTCTAGAGGCATCACAATACACGGTGAACTTATCTATTCCATTAGGCAAAGTCAGAACATGGTCAACTTCTCCTTCAATAATTGAAAACTATTCTTACAAGCATCTGACCATACAAACTTCACATTCTTCTGAGTTAGGTGAGTCATAAGATCTATAATTCTTAAGAAATCCTACACAAACCTCTTATAATACCCAACCAAACCTAGAAAACTCTAAATCTCTATGACTATCATTGGTCTGGGCCACTCAGACACTGCCTCAATCTTTCATGAATCAACTTAAATATCATCTTTAGACACTACATGTCCAAGGAATGCAACACTCTTTAACCAGAAATCACACTTTGAGAATTTAGCATAAAGCCGATGTTCTCTCAGTGTCTGCAGTACTGTCCTTAAGTGATATACATGCTCTGTCATACTTTTTGAATACACCAATATATTATTAATGAAGACTACCATAAACTGATCCATATATAGTCTGAATACCCTATTCATTAGATCCATGAAAGCAGTTGGTGCATTAGTTAACTCAAATGACATCACAAAAAACTCATAATGGCCATATCGAGTGCGAAATGCCATTTTAGGAATATCGACTTCACTGATCTGCAACTGATGATGACCCGCGCTCAAGTCAATCTTAGAAAAGAATTGTGCATCCTGAAGTTGATCAAACGGATCCTCTATCCTCGGGAGAGGATACTTGTTCTTCATTGTCACCTTATTCAGTTCTCTCTAATTAATGCACAGTTTTAATGTATCATCCTTCTTATTTATAAACAGGACTGGAGCACCCCAAGAAGAAATACTAGGTTTAATAAAACCCTTATCTAGCAAATCCTGTAACCCTGCAACTACTCCTTCAACTCTGCAGGAGTTGTACTTAGAACCATTTTGAAAGACGACATCAAAATAAGAGTTGTACTTAGAACCACATCTATATAGAACTCGATCTCTCTGTGAGGTGGTAAACCTCGTAACTCCTCAGGCATAAAATCAAAAACTCACAGGTAACTAGAACATCTGTGAGAGATAACTTCTCCACTGAAGTATCTCTGATAAGTGCTAAGTATCCCTGACAACCCTTCCTTAGCAACTTCTTAGCCATGATAGTGGAGATGAGATTTTGAGGTATAGAACTCTTATCACCCACAAACTTAAACTCTTCTTCATTCGAAATTCTAAAAATCACCTCTTTACTTTGATAATCCACAACGACATAGTGCTGAGATAATCAATCCATACCAAGGATCACACCGAACTCCATCACATTCAACAACACCAATTCCACTAGCTATTTTCTATCTCTAACTAACATTGGACAACCATAAAGAACAATGTTGGTGTCTAATGAATCACTTAGAGGAGTGGCGATACATAAAGGAAAAGTTATCCTTGAAGTTTGCCAACACGACCTTGAAGCAAAAATAGGGGACATGAAAGAATGTGTGGCACCCGGATCAATCAAAACTCTAGCATCCCAGTGAATGCATAATCCAGTCTAGTTATGTACGTCATAACGGTAAAATACTTATCTTATATCAGTTCCTCTGCATATCAACCAAGTCAGAGAAACTCTTTGGTATAGTCCTCAACATATTTGTCTCCTTTGGTGATATTGGTCAGCCAAGTCTGTAGCTCATCCGTTGTGGCTCTAGGCGAAAATGCCTTATAAACCTCTCTCAAAACTGTGCTCAGGTCATCGTTGTCATTAGTGGCTAAATGACTTAAACAAATCAATCCAAGGCTGGTCCTTCTATAAACAGCTCGATGATCATGATCCTCTGATACTCAATGTGAGTAGTCTGAGTTCTTGTCTTAATGGCATGCAGAAAATCTAGAGGGTTTGACGTCCCATTAAAGAAATCCTATCGACTCTAACGTAAAACAATGCGGCCTCAGTGTCAAACATGCCCTGCTGATAGACAGGCTACATCTGTAGTGCGGCTAGAGGTATAGCAGCTTCCTTGAACTCTAGTTCAACAAGTTCCTCATCCTATAAATCTCATTTTTTATGGCGACCTACTGCTCCTTAAGGTCTACCTCTACCTCTATGCCTGACTGGCAGCTCTGGAGGTAAAACCTCATCTTGAAAGGACTTATCATCCTCGGCCTTAATGACTGGCCAAACGACACATGTTTGCCTCCTTATTCTGAAAGGACAAAAACCAACGAGATACAAACAAAATAGACAACCTAAAAATTACGTGAAAAACTAAATCAAGGAAAACTTATCAAAGACATAATCGAACCTAATTTACTATAGTAGTTTCAAAGCAAACACGACTTTGATAACCTAGGTCCACAACACTAATAACCTAGGCTTTGATATAAACTTTGTCACAACCCAAACTGGGGAGTCATGACTGGTGCTAGGGAACAAAAATTATTTCGAATTCAGAACCCATAGCAAGCCTTAAAAATAAAAATGCATGTAATAAATAAATAAATAACAAGAATTAAAATTTAATTAATATGAAAATAAATCTTATATCATATCATAAAAATATCTCATACAAGATTTAAATACAACTCTCTAATAAAATAACACAAATACTACAATAACACAACTACTGTAGTTTTGAGAATATAATAAGATTTCAGATAATAAATTTACATAATCTAGTAGCGGCTGTGTCACGACCCAAAACAGGAGTCATGACCGGCGCTAGGGAACGGGAATTCTTTCGAATCCGGAACCCGTAGCAAGCCTAAAAATAAAAATAAATCATGCAATAACAATAACCATATAATATATATATATATGTGCAGCGGAAATAAAAATATGAAATTCCACAATATTATCCATATCAACTGGATTAAATAAAAATCTTATCTCATACATAAAATCTCTTTAATACAATCCAGTTTTAACATAATATATCTCCTTTAAAACAAAATACATGAAATCCAATACTGTAATTTACAACTACTGCAGTATCTAGATAAAATAAATAAGACTCAAGTAGACAATTTACATAAAGAAGCCGGGGCGGAAGAAATCCGGCGTATTGACCTGCTACTGAGGTCTGAGGAAGTTGACTCTCCTGAAAAATAGTCAACGGAGGGGAGTCAGACCTCACTGAGTGAATTACTATAATATATATACATACACACTAAATGACAATGCATACAGTCAATAATACATATCTAATATGTATATATATACAGGCAAATTCACACAGATGCAGTGAAATCATTTTATATATATTTATTTGAAAATCATCTTTTATGAAGGATCACATAGAACCCTAGAATATCGCAACCTCAAAAATAGTGTTAAACAACACTCTGGCCATACAGGCTCACTTATTCCAAATATATCCACTTAATCCATTTGGACAGTAGACTGGCCCCGAGACACTAAGTCAACCGAGCTCCAGCAGTCTGACTGCCAGTGTGATTGGCCCCGAGACACTTGGTCAACCGAGCTCCAGCAATCACACCCAAACCACATCTCACATATCAATAATCATAATCAAATCAATATCCACAAATGGTTAGTAATATAGCCTAAAGCTATAGGCGTACCGGTACGTACTCGGTCCTAGTGCTGCCCACTAGGTAGCACATTCTATAGATATCCTTCATTAATAATATAAATCATTCATTCACAATAAATGATGCATGAATTTAAATAAATCAACAATATAAACCATATATATACCGAAAATATACCAAACATAAACCAGGTATATTTTGAGTATATATACGTCAAATAAATTCAATCAAATCATGAATTAAACTAAAAATATATTTAAAAACATTTTAAATATATTTTATTAATAAAACATGTATATAATTTATTATATACCAAAAATATACCAAAAATATACTTGAATATAAATCACATTATTTATGCATATTCAGTCAAAATAAAACATGCATTTTCTAAATCATGCATCCTAAGCATATATATATATAATATAGTAACTCACCTAATGCGCTCCACGAGACAGGTCCGACGGGCCTGGACCACTAGTCCTCGGTCTCGGCGCAACTAAACAAGAAATAAATAATCGACATCAGAATAACCCTAACAGAAATCCTAGAATTCAATCTAAAGTATTAAAATACGGAAACAGAATTAGAAATTAGGGTTCGACTGGATATCACGTTTTACGAGAATTCTACCGAAAATTCGGCAGAACCTCCCCTGTAAAACGGACATCTCTCTACTCAAAAGAGTAGAGCCGACCCTGCAAAGAAACACACTTCGAAAATAAACTCCACACTCAACCACAACCCCTCGGTCGGACTCCAAACTACTGACCGGGGTCCACAACACAGAACAATCCCAGATATACCAAAAATATCCTTAAATCACAGAAATACATTTTATACGTAGAAATTACATAATTAACCTTAAAACATAGTAAAAACCGATTAAAACTCATTTTATTAGAAAAACCGTATATTATATATATAATTGAAAATAATTCCCGAAAAATAGTTTTAATTAGTTAAAAATACTAAATAATTTATAGAAATCATTTTTATACCTTAAATAAATATTAAAACCAATTAAATTACATTTTTAGACAATTTAGGATAAAATTACCAAAATACCCCTATATATATAAATATACTTAAATTACTTCAAAATTTCACCAAAAATCATTCAATTACCCAAAATTAATTTTCTCAACATATTTATCAATAATATCAATAATTAAACCCAATTATCCAATTAATTTCAAATAAAAACACATTTAACCCTAATTTCTCAAAATCACATAAACTTCAATAATTAAAAATAAATACTTAGAAATTCATAAAAATTCCAAATAAATTCCTATAATTCATTTCAACACTCAATTTAACCATAAACTCCAATTTCATAATTTAAATAATTAATTTCCGAAAATTAGAAAATAATATTAAAATATTCAAAAATACCCAAAAATCCAAACAACCTCCAAAAATTCTACAAAAATTCATATATGTAGATTAAGCTACTAGGAACAACATTTGTGAAGGAATTTTCCATGAATCATCCAATTCGAAGCTCAAAAAAATCGAAAACCCTAATAGGCCGAAATTGACAAATCGAAAACTAAGCAATTCTAGACCATTTTAGCTCAAACCAAAGCTAGAATCACACTCACCGGAGCTCAAGGAGAAGAAAGAGACCGGTGGTGTCGAAAACGGTGGCCGGAATCGGCGTGATCGACGGTGGGTTGATTTTCGGCTTCTCCGGCCAAAATCGTTCTCCTGACGCCGGAAACGGCCTCCTCAGGCGGCGAAACTGGTCAGGGAAGATGGTGGCACACCGGACGGCACACCCACGGTGAAGGAACGGCGTGACAGACGCCCGGACGGTGAAGGAATGGTCGGAGAAGAAGAAGGAGACTCGGGGGCTAAAATGTAATTTTCCAATTCTTGTGTAATTTTGACAAATATATGTATATATATATACTTTATACTATATATTAAAATAATATTAAATTACACACATCAAATATACACCACACACATAAAAATATTAATATTTTAATAATTTATACCAAATAAAATTAATTAAATAACAATTAAAACAATTAAATACTTAATAAAATATTAGGGTAATAATAAACCCTAATTAAATAAATATACACACACAGGCTTTATTTAATAATTTAAAAATATGTATGAGTTCATGCAAGTCCGTAAATACATCTAAAATAATTAATAATAAATTGTTTACGTGAAAATTTCCCCGAAAATGCAAGTCCCGGGAAAATTTTACGTAAAATACTGAAAATAATAGACAATAATTAAAATAGGTTTAAAATACATATCAACTCATTAAAATATTATAATATATATATACAAAAATTATTGACACTGTATATCCCGGTACAGTGTAAAAATATTTTTTTAAAAAAAACACGGGATATTACAGGCTGAATAAGACTGGTGAAGATGTCTACTACTGAAGTCTGAAGAAGAAGAAACTCCTAAAAAAAATATTAAGGGGGATCAGACTCACTGAGTGAATTATTATATTATATATAGATGCAATCTAAGTCATATACAATCAAGCATCAGTATGTATATATATATAGTGTGTGTGTGTGTGTGTTTATATATATATATATATGCAATTCATACAGATGCTAAAATCCACGTCTGACAATAATAACAAATGCATAAAAATATTTTTGGTTGAAGGAGATGAGCAAAACCCTAAATAGTTCGCAACATCGATCACAAAATCAATAGCCAACTAGCTTATCCAAAACTCCAAGTATTCATTTACCCAACTCAAGGTAGTAGACTAGCCCCGAGTACACTAGGTTAACCGAGGATCCACAGTCATCCTTTCCAATAATTAACATCTCAATAAACAAACATCAGGTTTTCAACCTAATTCTACCGTACTGTTGCGCAACAGTTTTAGCGTAGCCCACTACGTAGCACATTCTATTGATATCCTTCAAATAAAATCATATATTTATGAAAAATAATAAAATGCACAATTAAAATATAATGGCATCATCGTAGAAGAATACACCATTTATATCTCAAACATATACCAAATATATACTGAAAATATACCTATTGAATACCAGAAATATACCAAATATATACTAACAATATTCCAAATATATATGCCATATATATACCAAAATAAGCCGTGAATATACCAAAAAAATACCAAGTATATGCTAAAAATATATCAAGCATATACGTTGTATATATATCGAAATATACCAAAAATATACTAAAAGTATACAAAAAATATACTAAATCATTTAATAAAATAACTCATGTTTAAATACATTATAGAAGTATGAAAGCTCGTTTTTATGTATCCTATATGCAATGCATATATAAGATAATAACTCACGGTTTTGCGCTCCTCTAAACAAACTCGACTAGCTTGGTCCTGTAGGTTTCGATCTCGGCACAACTATAGAAAAATAAATAATAATAATAATATCATAACAATTTCTAACTTTATACTTTTAGAAATTCTAAAGAAAGACTCAATTTTAGACACGACTCAATTAAAATAAAAACTCAGGATCGACCTGACTGTCATATTTTACGAGAATTCTATTGAAAAATTAAAAGAGTCTCATCCGTAAAACGGACGTCTCTCTACTAAAAGTAGAGCCGATTCTACAAGTAAACACATTTCTAAAATACACAACTGCACAACTTCTCAGGTTGGGACCCTGAACTACACAACTCTCGACCAAGAATCACAATTCATATTAATAAATAATTAAAATAATAAATATTAAAATCACTAAAAATCCATAAAATCAATAAAATACCAAAATACAATTTATTTAAATAACAAAAACATTAAATATAATATTTTTACATTAACTAAATAAGATCTCAAATAAATTATATAATATTAATAAAAACCAATTTTTCACATACTTAATGTCAATTAGTAAAATTTATAAATAAATTATATAAATTGTTTAAATATGTAATAAAAATAGTTAAAAACTCATTTATTCACAAAAATAATAAATAAAACTATTATTTGAATATATTTCAGGATATTATTATTAATTAGTTAAAAATAGTAAATAATTTGTAAAAATTATTTTAATACCATTTATTATTCCAAAATTATTTAAAACATATAATTTAACTATAATTTCAATAAAAATAGATAATTTATCCATAAATCCAAAAATTACATAATACCAAATATTTTCCAAAAATTACTCAAAATTACTAAAAATTATTTTCTCACTTCTAAAATTAATAATTTAAATTAAATATACTAATTTAACATAATTTTAACTAACCGGATGTCGTAGAGTTGAAACGAGTTGAGAAATGAATAGCCCATGTAAAGAGGAGTTGAACGAGCTCGGAAATGCAAGATAAAGCAACTGAATTCTCACCAGAGTTACTGTAGCAACAACGCAGATTTTGGTAAAAACAAAGCTCTAAATGGTGATGGGAAGGTGAGGGGAGGAAGGAGGGGATGACGATGAGCTTGGTGGTGGCTGGTGGCGGCGTTGGTGGAGCTTGGGTGGTGGTGGCATAATAATAACAATAACCATAGTAATAATAATAATAATAATAATAATAACTTCCAAATAATACCCCTTTATAATAAAATATTTAACGTAAAATAAACGAATACTATTCACAAATAATGATAATATATAAATAAAATTTAAAATATTATTAACACTGTATATTTTAAAATAATTTTATATATTTTAAAATATCGGATCATTATAGTCAACTTATTCTACGATGGATTTCTTATTCTCCGATTGTTTTATGTAGGTTTATTTGATAGATATTATTATCATGAGTGTATTTTAAATCTATAATACCACAGTAGAAGTGGAATGGTTAATTATTATATTGTATTGTTGAATTGTCATGTGTATAAAGAACGTGTACTAAAGAACATTATTATATATATTATTTAAATTTGTGTTGGATTTTAATTTATTTGTGTTTTTTTATCTTTATTTAAATTATGTCATTTTATTATCGTTTTTATTTTATTAAATTTTTGTTAAAATTTACTATAGATTTTAAATAGTCTATATATTATCATTCTATAGTGCCGGTTACATATCCCTTTTAGGTTTAGGCCCTAACATGAAATTTAACGGGTTGATCTATTAAAAAAAAATACAATTGCCGCAAGAAGCAAAGGAAAAGCCTTGAAATCAAGCTTTTGTAAAAAAGAAAAAATTTGTCATTTGAATGAAAGAAGGGAAAGAAATGAAGTGGTGAAAAAAAATGAAGCAACAATTTTTGGAGTTCGTTAAGAGTTGAGCACGCCAAGTGGAACACGCAGTTCCCGGAGCCCAAATATACAAAGATTCTGCAGGCGTGAGGCTAAAGGCTGGCAAAGACCCCCCACTCACACACACCACCCATCACCACCACCATTTCAATTAGCACTTCTTTTTGTAACCCCTAAATCACTCTCTTTATGGGAACCTCATCATCATAATTATATAATCACCATATAATTAAAACGTTTTAAGTATACTTTGCATTCAAATTTCACTCATCATCATCAAATGGGTTGTCCATATCCATCACCAATTCTCAAGATTTGGTGTTTGGTACAAGGAAAAGATGTGTCGTTGTGTTGTGTTATGAAATTTCTAACAATTTTTTTTGGGTTTACACTTATCAATGTTGTCGGCTCCTAATGTAACTGCTACCCTTAGCCTTTGCCTACAAAAAAAGATAAAAAGAAAAAAGAAAAAACAACCAAAAGCACCAACCTTTGTTAATGTTAATAGTGACTTACTAACTATAATATAATTCCATGAAAATGTAAAGTATACAAAAGAAACTTTGGTGGAGAAATTGTCGTTTTACTAGTTTAAATTTCAGTGCTTTTTTTTTTTTTCTTTTTTTGTCTAAATGATGAATTCTCTCTGCCTGTTTCCATTCTCTTTTTATTCTTCTATTCCTTTTCAAACTCCTATGAAAGATTCCTCCTCTTGGTCTATACTCTTATTTATTTATTTATTTGTCCATCTAATTCAAGATAAGTTATAGAAATACCACTATTAATTCTTGATATAATGACATAAATGTCCTCAATTTTTGTGTGTGCCAAGTGGGTTTTCTTTTTATTTCATAAAAATGTATAAAATATATCACATCCATTTTCAATTTACAACATTATATATGTTTGTATTTGTACAATTCAACTTAAAACCGTAACATATTATATGTATTGATATAAAAAAAATTAATGGTTATAATTAAATAAAAATTAATCTAACGGTTCTAATTTTATTTGTATATATATAAATATTTATAAAATAGTAAGAGTAAATAATAATAATTATCAAACACCTTTAAAAAGTAAAGTAATAAAAAAAAACTAGATTTATAATTCAATAATGTAAAAAATTAGGTTGTTTAAATAACTTTTGATGTGTCGAAAAAGTATGATTCAATTTTTTTTTTTTTTTAACAAGAAGTACGATTCAATTTTTCATATAAAGCAAATGGTAGAATTCTTTTTGCTATGTAAAAAAAAGTATTCCAATATACCAACAAAATTAGGTTATTTGAATAATTATTGCAAAAAATTAATCCTATAGGATGTCTATTATATGCTATTTTTTATAGAATAAAAATTAAAATAAATTTTTGATAAAAAAATATACCAATAATAATATAATTAAGAAATATTAAATTAAAATTTCATTTAAATTATAAAATTTTTTATTATTATTTTTTTAGTTATATCAATAAAACTCTTTTAATATATAATTCGTTCATTACATTCAATGATTTTAATTACAACATATGCTATTTAATATTTACTAAACAACATAATGGATAGATGTTGCATATGGAGTACCCACAATTCTTAAAAAAATAAAAATTTGGTTGTCTTTTTCTCTTTTTTTCTAATGACACTTTTTGAGCATGAGTAATATTCAATCTTTCATTTTCTGTAAGGATGATGACAAATTAATTATTTTACTTGTTGAGTTCGTTAGCTTTCATAAATGTTACAATTAAAAGGGTTAGTTTCGTTAAAAGGTGCCCATGTTGCTAGCTAAAACATAATTAAAGGTTAAATAAACCATCTTATACACCAACTAGATTTTAATTTTATGCATTCACAAATTTAAAATGGTGTTTGATGGAGTTGGCTTATTAACTCTAGGTTATGGATTTTAATTTTGTTTTTTGAGTATTTTATAAATTGTTAGTGATAGTTATTTATTTTTATATAAGTAAATTATTTCTCCATAAAGTTTGGCACAGAGGTCAAGCTTCATGCAGTAAGGGTGAGCAAAAATAATTAAAAATCAAACCGAACTAATACTATTTGGTTCGATTTATAATTTTTTAAATTTCAGTTTGAACCTGAATCGAATTATGTTTAATTTGATTTTATTCTTAAAATATATGAATAAATCAAACCGAACTATTATACTTTATCATTTTATATATGTATAGATCTAATAACCTCAACCTAATTTTTCTAAATTTTATTGATGTTTCTCTCTTCTCCTATATACTTTTTTTTCATCTCGTATTTACTTAATTTCTATATATTTCACTTATTTTCCTCAAATCCCTACCTCATTTAATTTTCAAATCCCTATCTCCTTCAATATTAAATAATTTTTTGAAAGTATATAAATTAATTTTTTCCTTTACTTTAGAATTTTTACAATTTTTTTTAATATGATATACTTGATAGACAATTAAATTGATTTTTTTAATATATTGTTGATTAATTGCACTTTTGTGTTTTCTAAATTTGATAGACAATTAAATTTTAAAGATTAGAAAAGTTAAAACTTATACAATATTGACATTTTTTTCATATGCTACTTATATTTTTCAGAAATTTTTACATGTTTCCATGTTTATGCTTCGTTATTTTTAATATTGTTATGAACTTTTTATTATCATTTGAATTTTATTTATCTTGAAAAATTTATACTTTTAACAAGTTTTTTTTTAAACTTAATTTAGATTTAATTTCATTGTATTAAAATTAAGCCCATAAAAACATTCATCTATAACTCAAACTGAAATTTTAAACCGAATTGAATTTGTTCGGTTTGGTTTTCAAAAAAATATGCATCAATCGAATTGAACTGAGTAATTTTTAGTTCAATTTTATATATTTTTAAAAAATGAATTGAACCGAAATGTGCTCACTCCTATTAACCTATAGTATAATTGGAGAAACTCAATTTTCAGTTCTTCCAACCTATCCCTCTCCAATTTGTAATTGTTCAAAGAAAAATATAAGTAATTATTTAAAATATATATAGATAAATTCTCTTTACATTTTAAATACATAAACCGCTAAAAGTTGTAACATTTTTTAAATACTTTAACAAGTTCAAATTCATCTGTCAATTTTTTTATAGTTTCTAAGGACCACTTATTGTTTTTCTCGATACATTTTTGTTTTCTACTCTATTTGTTTTCAATTAACACCTTTTGTATTTTCACATGCACAGAAAAAAAAATACTTTTTATATTTAACCAGTATTTAAAATTAACCATTTATATATTACAAAATTTTCAAATTAATACATGATATTTTTCTATTTAGTGTTTATAACTCACAAAAAATAATACATAAGATTTATAATACATTCAAAATATTAGTGAAAGAAAATTTTTATTTAATGAAATTTAATTATAGAATAAATTTTAAGAATATATATATATATAACACTTATTTGAACTAATAATAATGATAATAATAATAATAAATTTTTATCAAAAAATTCATAGTTATCCGTTATTAATTACCAATTATTTGCAACAAAAGCTATATATATATATATATATATATATATATATATATATAATTAATAATAAAGCATTGAATTAAAATATCAGATTGACATAACTCTCTTTCTCTGTAGAATTTAATGGAAAATGACCTGACTGTGTTGTATTAGATTGGATGGTGCTCAAACCAACTAACTTACGTTTTAATGCTAATATTAATGAAAAACGATCAGTTGATTGTACACTGACACGTAAAACTCCATGGATTTAATTGAAACAAATGCCCAAAAATCCTGTTCCAACAACAACAACAACAAAAAAGAAAAGAAAATATGAATTAAATAAAAACAACAATAGCATATAAAAAAGGAAATATAGATATATTAATTTTTGTTCACGTAAATAGCAAATTTTTTTTAATTTATATATTATTAATATCCTTCATAAATAGCTTAAATAATAAAAAATGTACATATTTAAATATAAAAATAGACTTTAAATCTTAATTTTTTTTATTCGTAAAGATAAAATATAAATGTGTTCTATCTAAAATTTAATATCCAATTCATTCACCTTTTTATTGAAATATCTCATATGATTTATAATGGATTCTCTCCATTTTTCCTATTGTTGGTTTTGAAATAAATATTAAATGACTAAAAACAGTTAGAATTTATTTATACTTAAATAATGTTGTGAATTCAAATTGTAATATATGTATGGAAATTTTTACCGTATTTATAATTCTATATAAATTATATTGAATTAATTAAAATTTAATGTTTAGAAAAATAAATAAATAAATAATAAATTATTTTTTTTTGCAAAATACACATATTTCAATAATATGTAGCCAACATATCATTGCAAATTTAAAACTAATAATAATAAGAAAAGGAAAAAGTTCGATCTAGACTTGTGAAGATTTGATTTTTATCATAACATAGAAGATTATGTAAAAGATAAATCATTGAAATGTGAATTAATTAATTATGAAATCAATCTCTTTGTTGCTCTTTATAAAAATAGAAATATTGGTTTTTATTTAAAGTTAAAATTATAATTCCTATCTGTTATTAATTGAAGACATTAATACATTAGTATAAACCGCCAAATTAAGCCTTTTTTTTATTAGCCTGAAAACTTTGCCTAACCCTATTTATTATTTAAAGACAAATTTTGTAATCAGAAACTGCCACTTCAATATACTTTTAGGAAGCATTTGGTTTTGGTTATTCTTTAAT
The DNA here is from genome assembly GCA_947683625.1 of Mallotus nudiflorus. NCBI lineage: Eukaryota > Viridiplantae > Streptophyta > Magnoliopsida > Malpighiales > Euphorbiaceae > Mallotus > Mallotus nudiflorus. Next base: position 160,608 of record CANTUR010000553.1, read on the forward strand.
CATGCACAATTTATGTATAAGTAAATTTCTAAAATCAGCAATTAGTTTTTTTTTTATTTAAAATAGTTGTGAATATAATAAACTCTATTTCAGAACTTTTTTCTATTAACTAATAATTTATTTATATTTATTTTTTATTTAAATTAATTTATTTTTTTTAAAAATAATTAATAATAGATAATTTCATTTAAATTATATATATATATATATATATATAATTTTTTATAATTTATAATCAAATTAATATTATTTTAAATTATAATTAATCATTATAATATGTATAGCTATAATTATTTTTAAAAATTATCCAATAATATTTATATTTGAAAATTTATTTTTAAATAATTTATATTAATGGTTTTAATAATATATAAATTAAAGGTAATAAATTATTATTTATTACTATATACTATATTAAAATAATTTAAATGACTAAAAAATACCATTAAAAATATAAAAATTTATATTTACAAATAAATTGTATCCTTAATAATCATTTAAAATATTAACAATAACAATTAATAAAATTTTACTAAATAATTTATATTTATCAACGGAATACCAGTTTTTCAATATTCACAATTATTATCGAAAGAGTTGAACCAAAATGGCCTACAACTCTTAAAAAAATATATATCAAACAACAGTTAACCATCAAATTAAATGCAATGAGTTTCTTTCTTTTTTTTTTTTCCCTTAACAAAACAAAAAGTTCCAGCAGCTCCTATTTGCAATTTTTCTAATAGTTCATTGAAAAGCATTCCTCTTAATTCAGGGAGTTTTTTTTTTCGCGTATATATATTAAATATTTTACATTTGAATAACAAATAACTGTATATATATATATATATATTGCTAGAACAATGATAAATTTCTATTAACATTGACAAATAATAAGCATAAGGATTCAAATTTAAATTTTTTCAAGTAAAAATATTAATAAAATCATTCATGATCAATATTTTAATTTTAATTTTAATTACATTATGAGATTATTTTAGATTTCTTACTCTATAAATTATTTTTTTATGAGGATATGAGTTAGAATATTTTTAATATATATTTAAGAGTAAATCGATTTAATATATTAAGAATTAAATCTTATCATTATGACAGTTAAATTATAATTAAAAAACATATTTTCTATAACATAAATAATTTAATTGTTGAACTTTATCCATGATCATTTGAATAATAAAAGGTAATTCACGCTTATTTACTTAAAAATTTTAATCAAACTTTACTAATATTTTAAACATTCAATTTATTATTTAAAATTTTCAAAATTTTAATTTTGATTTCACTAAAATTATTTTAACTTTTTTTTGTTTAAAAATATATATATTACACAACATGAAATATCGACATACTAAAGTATGGAGATATAAATTAATGTATCAACTATTTTTAAGCCAAAAAAAAGTAAAAAGAGTTATAGTAAGATTAAAATTTAAAATTTAAAATAAAAAATTAAATATTTACAATGGTATATAAACTTTATGAAAATATTAGGAATGGTGAATGTAAATTATCCGAATAATAAAAAAAGAAGAAACATTTGAAATTGAAAGCAACATATAAAAAGCTGGTAATTAAAATTTTTTTTTTCAAAAAAAAATTATGTATTTCTACAATATATGCAAAATAGATATACTAAAAAACATATATATTTTTTTGAACAATAAATATATTTATTTATTTATTTTGTTAAAAATCTCACAACACTTGTAGGAGGCAGACACAATCTATGTTTGCAGAAATGGATGGATCCACCTATCATTATTCATCAGTGGCAAAATGGTCAATACAAACTAACAATTTTTTTTCTCGAAATCCAAAGACCCTACATCCATTTATCAGCGCGCCATGTCCCTTCCATTCCATTCTTTTCCTTTCCTTCCAAAACATTACATAAAACCCAAACAAATTCCAAACGAAAAAAAAAATTCAAGAACCTGAACCAGCAGCAACGACAACAAGCAAATCACTCCCAAAAAATTCAAGAAATGCTTCGTAATACATAATACAAAAGCAAGCACGCGAACAAGATCACAGAGGGATTTGTTTTCTTCCAATGGCTAGCGGATGGATGAAATCACTGCAGTGCAAATCAAGAGCCTTTGACGATGTCATTTCTCCCAATCCAAAACATCTCATACCCAGTTCCAGTTGTCGTAAGAGCTCTCAGAGCATCAAGGACGTCATCGAAGCAGCCACTGTCACAAGAAATCAAAGACCCACAAACCTCAAACACCATACACAGCAAAAACCCACCCCGCTTTCCCCGAATCAGACTAAACCTAAACCTAAACCTAAGCCTAAACCAAAGCCCGAACCGCTCTCAGCTCCTGCCTCTCGTTCTTGCTCCACTCGCAACCCGGACCCGCTTTTCCCTGCCCTTACTGAAGTCTCCGAAGGTCATCCTTCCCGTAATGTGGTTGAAATAATCTTTCATACCAGCTGGAGCAACAAGTCTTTTCCTGGTCGGATCGAGATGATTTTCAAAGTTCATAATGGGTCAAGAACGGTTGCCCGGTTTGATGAGTATAGAGAAATGGTTAAAACCCGAGCTGGATTGTCCGGAGGAACTACTTGGGAGGAGAATGCGCGCTGCGTCGCTGATGGAAATGAGATGATGCGATTCTATTGTTTGGGTCCCATCGGTGGTGTTCATGACACCCGCACCGGCACGTGGGTTTTCCCTGGGGGAAAAGGGGCCGCTATATGTACGTTTTCCGGCAGTGGCGGCGCTCACGAGAGTGCTGGCGGAGGCAGCGGAAGGAGGGCGATGCTGGTTTGCCGGGTGGTAGCGGGTCGGGTTTCGAAGCAAATAGAGTTTGATTCGTTGATGGATGGACGAGTGCGGTTTGACTCGGTAAGTGGGGAAAATGGCGAGTTGCTGGTGTTTGATCCTCGTGCCGTTTTACCTTGTTTTCTTATTATCTATAAATTGTAAAAATATGTGGAAATTTGTTTTTTTTTTGCTATTATTAATTTTCTCTCTTTTTTTTAATCTCTAAATTTTCTCGAATTGTTTTTTTCTTTGATTTTACATTTATCAACACAATTTTTTTGCTTTGCAGTTGATGATTTAATGTTTTTGGACGGTTGATATATTTTTGTATGGTTTTTATGAACAGAAAAATTGGGTTGATATATGCTAGTAATTAACAAGCATATTTGATTCTATTAATTGTGCATTGAACTCGCATGTTACACTTTGGTAACGTTTTTAGTCAAAAAATGTAGGATCATTGGTCGCTGTGATGATTATGCTATTGATATTGACACCTTACCTCCATATATATATATATATCTTTACCCTCTTAAAAAATTTTCTGTATTTTAAATGTAAATATTGTATTTTCTTGTTTAATTTATGATATCAAATATACATATTAGAGCGATAAAGGTTTGAATTTTTTCATACCTTTTATTAATAAAAAAAATATAGCGTATTTAGTGAATCGGTAAAATATTTAATGAATATTGAAATAATAATGTTCTACATAACAATAAATTGTAGATGTGTGTTACATTAGGTTGGGCCTAATTTAAATGTTAGTTAAACTAGATGATGATAATAATGTAATGAACAAAATTTGTTAATGTTAATCATATACTTTATAAAAGAAATCCTAGATCTAATCACAAGTCATTTCCACCTTAACATTAGTTATATAAATATTATCGAAATTTAATCAGATTGAAGTAATGATGGTCAAATGAACTCATTGTTCAAATTTTAGTTTTGATAAAATAATATTGAAATTGTTATAAACAGCTTGTAGATATTGTCCGCTTTGGTACTTCAGGACCTCACGGCTTTAAAACGCGTCCACAAGTAAAGGCTTCAGGCCCTGCTTATAAGCACGCACACAATCTCGTGTGCGAGCGATGTGGGAACTTCAGGTTCACAATACACCCTCCCATCGCGAGCATCGTGCTGATAACGTGTTATAAACAGCTTGTAGATATTGTCCGCTTTGGTACTTCAGGACCTCACGGCTTTAAAACACGTTCACAAGTAAAGGCTTCAGGCCCTGCTTATAAGCACGCACACAATCTCGTGTGCAAGCGATGTGGTAACTTCAGGTTCACAACAGAAATGATAATTATGATCTTGAAAAAATAAAATATTGGCTTTTCTAATGGAGATGATTCTTTTAGTAATGATTCAATTGCAAAAGCATTTGACTATTTTATGCCATATTTCTTTTAAGTTTTTCCGAAAGTAGAAAATTCACCTATTTCCCCGTCATATATGATCTAATTCACATTTTCCTTCTTTTATTTAAAAATTAAATTTTTTTTATTTCTAATATTTTATTTTGTCAATATTTCAATCATTCCGGTAAGATTTTGATAAATTTCTTATATTAGATTCCTTTATTTTATAAAGACAAAATAGTTTAACCCTCTATTTAAATATTATAAAATAATTTAGTCCCTTAAATTTTTAATTACTTTAAATTTAAAATTTCAATTTCAATTAAACTTTTAACAATTAATTCATCTATCAATATATTAAATAAAAATTAAATTAAAAATTTTCATCAAATTTATTTGATATTAATTTTTTCACTTAATTCAATTAAGTTTTCCTCTTGATAACTTTTTAAAAAATTACAATTATTGAAATCAAACATAAAAAAAAATAAGTCATTTTAATTTTTAAAGTGAAAATCAAGCAAATTAATGAATTATTTAAATTATAATTTAATTTTTAAAAATAAAGTATTAATAGAAACATTTGTATATATTAAAAATTAGTTACTTCTAAAAGTTTTATTAATTTTAAAATATTTTTATTAATTAATTTTATTAAAATATAGAAATTAAACTATATATTTTATAAAATATAAGGATTAAACTCCTTTATCTTTACAAAATAGAGAGACCTAAATATTTTTTAATATAAAAGATTTGTCAAAATCTATCGAAAGGATAAAGTATTGATAAAGTAAAAACTAAAAAAAAGATCTATTTAAAAACAAGAGGAAAAAAGTGTGAATTATATCAAATCTCATAGGAAATAAATGTAGCATTTATTTTTTAATTTTTTCTCCATCTTCAAAAAGTTTAAAAATGTTATAAGGGTTTAATTTTTTTTTTTTTTTAACACTTGAAACTATGTATTTAGATCTAATTGACTTGCAAAAATAAATTTTATTGATTTATAAGGAAGCAAACAATTTGATTAATTTTTTTAATATGTGAAAAAACTTCATTCTTTTGCAATAAGGATGTTTTTAGCATGTTTTTATGTGGGAACCCATCAAATAGAATTAAAAAAAAAAAAAAAAAGGGTCATAATTTGTTTTCCTCATCTTCCTCCAATTTTGTAATGGAAGATGCCCATGATGGCTAGCAATTATTTTGTTATCAACTTTACATGTCGATCTTCAGCCTTCTTCATTTTTTTCCCTTTTCCTAAGGGATTGGGAAGAAGATTGATCATGAAGAATTTCATTATACTCACAACTAGATTATAAAAATAATAAAATACTTATATTAATTAAAATTTTAATTTACAATTACACACTTATAAAAATGACTATAATTGTAACAGTATTGAATTAAATTTTTTTAACTAAAATAATAAGAAAATTTATAAATTAGAGTATTCTGCAGTCAGTAAGATGAAATAATTCTACTATAATTTTAAAAATTTAAAAGAAAATTCATAAATATTTATAAAATTATACGTTAAGATTCCAATACCAAATTTAATTCCATATTATTATAATTTATATTCTCAATTTTAATCTCACTAACAATAGCTACAACATGACATCCACCAAATTTATTTGCCAATTTTAGCAATGACTGCATTTGACTCATGGGTTTGGTTATTTTAACAAAGACAATAACTAAGTTTTAATGAGAATGTAAGGTATTTCTCTTTCAAACTTGTACTTGTTGATTCTATCAACCATTTAATTTTTTTTTTCTCCAATTTAAATTCTTTTTACATATATTCTCCAACATGTTTTTTTTTTTTAAAAAAAAAAAAAAAAAAAAACGATTTGGGTATTCAATAAACAAGCAATTGCTAAAGAGACAATTGAGAACAAACAAACAAAGAGACAGAAAATGGAGTTGAATTTTATTACTTCCCTTAGGAGACAATGAAAGGCGGATGTGGATGGGTATATGGTAACCTTCTTTGATTGAAACTTCAAACCTATTGTTCAATTCTAACGTTCTTTCTTCAAGCTTTTTTTTTACTGTTCTACCAAAATAAAAATAATAATAATAATAAAGCAAAAAATGCTTAACTTATAGTATGTTTGAGATGGATTAAGCAAAAGATGTTTATTGCCAACAATAATATTACTTTTTTTTTTTTTTTTTTTTACTTGATTCAAAAGCAATGTTGGATTAGTTGGGACCTTCCACCACAGAGCTTCAGTGCTCTTTTAATTTTTTTTTGGCATTTGAACAACAATTTTGTCTTTTTAACATTTTAAAATATATATAATTGAAATAATATATGACTGTAGATGAATTTTAACATTGTTTTATCTTAAGAATTAATCCTGCATTGCATGAAATAAATTTAGACTTAGTTCCACAACAAATGGAGACTCATTCAATATTATATATAATTAAGAAAAAAATTTTACTTATATAGATATTTTTAAAATTATTTTCATTAATCCTCAAATAAACTATTTGTTACTTAACTCCTTTAATTTTTTTACATTTTAATTTTTGAATTTGAACTTCAATATTTTATGTTCATATTTTTAAACATTTAACAGTTTTCCATAATTACATCAAAATTGAAAAGAACAAACACACATAATTTTCATTTTTTTCGAATGACTGCGAGAAAGCTTGGCTCATTACTTGACTAGTCAACCTTCGGATAGCTTTCCAAAATTTTAGAACCTTTTTATTAATAATTTTATACAATTTAATTTTTAAAAATTAAAAATCTTTAGAATTTGTGGGGTTATTATTATTATGTATATATATATATATATTCCAAAAACAAATATGTGGCTATTTGGGAAGTCTCAACCCAAAAGACATGTAGGTAAATAGAAATTCATTTTCCATAGAGGAAAACAGATGAGGAAAAAAAAAAAAAATCCCTACAGGCATAATTTTCCTTTCTCTTCAAATCCAGCCCTTGGCATAAAATCAATATATTTTTTTTGTTTCTACACTAGTAGGTAAAAATAAGGGTCTCAACCACCATTATCCTTTCTCAAAATTCAACTAATCATCGAAACAGCATGGACAGCAGATTCCAAATGATAAGGTAGTAACCAGTAACATCCCTCTAAATGTGCATTTTTTAATGCTGAACCATTACAGAGGAATCAATGTCTGCCATCACCATTAGTGGGATTCCACTAATACATACAGGGGCTTCCCATTCAATCTTTCACGGCCCTGCAAAATTCCAAAGTTATTTACTATCAGTTTAAGAGGCTTAAAGCAAATACTCACCAATCATATCATAACATCAACAAATACTAAAGGCCATGGACTCCATTGCCACACCAAAATCCTCATATGATGCAAACAATCGCCCATCCTAAAGAGAGTATGAACAAACGATTTATGTTCATGTTTGATATGGTACCGGTATTATATTTGACTGTTAGATTTATGATTTAATTCAACTATTTTGCATTTGATAAAAAAAATATAACGCATATATATGTATTATAAATTTAACTATTAAGTGTAATACACTCTAAGTACGTAAGAATTTCCCATATGTTACTAGCAAAAACATCAGAATATATTCCTCTTGAACTGCCTAGTTGGGAGTTTCTTATGGAAACAAAAGTGTATGGAATGCACGACAGCAACCTATGTGAACAGTCTGTCTGTCTGTTATTTTTGAAAAATTATGTATTGCACCCGGCTGTTGGATGTGCGACTTATAAATTTTTAGTTACAACACCTAGTGTATGATATATTTCTATTTGCTAATTGTAAAACATCTGCATTATACATTCAATGGTTTAGTGCAATACTATGAGTATATGCAGTCATTCCCAATTTATTTAGGTGTGCACACCTGACAGAATAAGGAACATTAGGACCAATAAAAGTGCACATAAATAGAAAACATACATAAATTGGGATAATGTCTTAAAAGCATGTTCTACTCACCTTTAAATCCGGTAGCTCAATTACGCAGGCACACTCAACTACTTCAGCTCCAGCACGTTCTGAGATACAGTATATTTGGAACTCATTAGATAAAGATGTTGAGTAATGTCCATATGAGCTATATCAGAAAAAAATGGGGCATGTGTTCTGTGTAGTTCTGAAAATGCCAAGGCAATTTCTAAGTAATTAATCAAACCAACAATGTGTCAATGTTCTAAAACGTTGGACAATCCCATTGTGCCCAATAATTCATCGCACCAATAATGTTCAAGTGTTGTAAAATGTATTTATATTTGCACATAGATAAAAATATCAAGGGAGTTACCCAGTAAATTCATAGCAGCGCATAGAGTGCCACCAGTGGCAATCAAATCATCAACCACCAACGCTCGCTCTCCTGATTTTACAGCACCAACATGCATCTCAAGACAGTCTGTGCCATATTCCAGAACATATTCTTCTGAAATAACTTCACCTGCAACATGGCATGACACTACTAAACAATGTATACACGAGTTCTTATCCAAACTCACTCAGTTGGATGCCATAGGCAATCATCAGAACGTTATAGCTGTAAAAATTCCAAACAAGGCTTCACTGGTGTAGTTGTTTCTTGTGACAACATAATGAACACTAGTTAACAATGTGAACATAGAAGAAAATAAGACTTCCATTGTGTTGCTAAAAGTACAAACTATGAGTGCTTCATATTGCAAATGTAGCTGTGTCCTATCATTGTCACCACCCAATCAGAACAAGACAAAGCATGTCAGAGATATAGACACTGTTTTACCACATGGACCATGACATAGACTCCCGGCTACAGTACTCAGTACATCTGAGGTAAAAATTAAGTCTACGTTATTGCTCTAAATCAGGATAGTCTATGCTAAAGGGGCATCTATCAAAGATGCACTTCTTCAGCATTGATAGTCAGTTAATAAGTGCTGATAATAACTGCAGTGAAAAGATCACAACAATAAAAAGAGATGTTGAGTTGAAATATAGAGAATTAATACGAAGAGATAAAACAGTACCAGGCAATTTTCTTGGCTTACGCAAAGGAACAAACTTTGCTCCAATTGCCAAAGCAATAGGAGGTCCAAAAATAAACCCCCGAGCCTCTATTCCTGGAAAACAGAATCCTCATGTTTCAGAATTATACCTCAAAAAATCTCAAGAAAAAAACATATACTTTCTCAAATGTAGCAAAATGGGAAAAAAGGCATCAACAAAGGAGAAAATTCTTCAATTTTATGAACCTTTTAATATATTAACATGCTTTCATACTGAAAAGGGTGATTTGTGTGTTCTTTGAAGAAAGAGGGTAATTTACAATAAGTACAGAAGCTTGAAAAGATGTACAAGTACACATCAATCAGACAACACTTCTTTACCCTGACTTGACAAGAAAACAGTTTTTTCAATGTTGGGTGGACAAAATTTCAGCGTCACAAGTTGTGAATCTCCACAACTGGCCCCTTCCAAAGAAAGGTGAAAGAAACAGAATAAAAACAAGAAATAAATGAAAATGCAGCTACAACAAATGCTTAACGTTATAGTTTCTCTATTATATTAACCTCAGAAGCTTGAAGAGCATTTTGTGGATAGGAAGATATGTAACAGCTACAAGCAAAAATTAAACGTGTCTTTTTCAGGATAAAAAACAATTATTTCTAGCGGTTGATTTGAACCCATTGTCCCATACAGCATCAGTGGCAAAATTTCAGTTTTCGTCCCAATCAGAGTTATGCAACATGCAGAGGGGACATGTTCAATCTCTCCCATCAAAGTTCCATCTCATTATTGCAGAATAATTTATTATACAAAGCCTCTAGATGTGACAATAATACGAAGATATAAAGCATTTCCAGTAATTTAACCAATCAGCAAAACAAAAATTTAAGCCAAAGAACTGTTTTTCTATGGATTTGTGTGATCTGAATTCTGATCATAATCTTAATAATTCGAATAAATCAAAAAATAATAAGTTGCCCTTTGCAAAAGACAATTACATAAGACGGGATGTGAATATATTTAAGCAAAATGGCTAGGATATAGTTTCCATGAGTGCGACATACACCTATAATGCATTATCTGAACTTAAGTCACTCACTGACCAATCCTGTAACCACATGCTCTGAACATAATTAAGAGGATAACATCAACTAGGCAGACAAATGACAAGAACATGCAGAGAGCTCTTTATCCAAGTAAGGAGAAAAAGGCCACAACTTTTCCATGTGAGTGTAATTTTAAGAGAAGATTCCATATTATGTGTAAAGTTCTAATGAACACAAGAAGACAACAGACATCCAGATGAGCACATAAAGAGACAGATTCTAATGCCACGCATTAGGACAAACACATACATACTAAATGTTGACCAAATCCTTTGAAATCCAAATATATAATTAAAATGACGACCAAGGCCATTATAATGATGAGATCGTGAAAACTTTTCACCTTAACACAAAGTTGGGAGCAATAGCACTATATTTGGAGTTTTGCTAGTTGTTGTTAATAAATGCCGGACACCACATTACTCATAACCAGTCCATACAGGGTTTTGCATATCAACAAAGGATACTGAAATGCAAGTACTGCATCATTCTTAGCTAGCAGTTAAGACACTGATATCAAAACAAACGTGAGGGCTTTAGCTGTAGTGGAATATAACCAATCTGCAAAATCACCAAATAGAGGCCCCCCACCACCACAAAAAGAAAGAACAGGAGAAAGAAACCACCGCAGTGAACACGATAATTCATTATCAACTCAATTTTGATGATCAACTGGTTACCACAAGGCATGATGAAGAAAGTGTATATAAAAGATAGAGGCATGGCACAAGCGCATGAAACAGTAAAATTAAAAGTTGCTGAGTACAATAGAGCCAAAATAAACTGGCCCAAGAGTAATTTGCATCATTAGGGTCCACTCCTTTCAACAAGGTGGGCATCCATCACCAACCACCATCAATCCACCAAAATCAGATCCCAGAACATGCCCACAATATCATCAACAACAGCAACAAGTGAGAGATAGCAAATAATAGCCGCTCAAAGGGAAAAAAAATGAACAGAGAGAGTAATCAATGGTACATCCCACTAGCAAAGGGCCAAAGGCCATTAGTCAAACAAGAAATCACTCTTATAGCCCCTTCCTAAAAAAATTATTTTAAGAAAAAAAAAAACTAAATTAAATTTTTTAAAAAAGACCACAAACATAGAGACATATCACACACATGCACAGTTACTACCAATTAACATAACATGTCCTCCTCTAAAAGCATCCATGAAAGAAAAAAAGGCAGCCAGAAAACTTATACAAAAAAAAATCTTGCATTTTGTTCCATAAGCAAACGGACCCGCCACCATCTTCACCCAAAATCAAAGAGATAAAAAGTTGTTAAAAAGCCTTAAATCATATCTTTAACACCTCAAAAATGAAACCTTGAAATATATATATTTTTTCAGAAAAAAAAAAAGGAACTAGAAAGAAAGAAGGAATGGGCTCTCTCGTTGTGCTATCTACCTGCAACAACTGAAATGTTTTTCCCCTTATATCTCTCGACAAATAAATCAATGGTGTCCTTGAAAGCGTTGGGATCCAGTAATAGAGTTGTGATATCCTGAAACATGATACCTGCCAATTGCCATAATAATCGCCCATCATCAAACTTCTATCATCAAAAGAATTAAGGAAAAAAAATTCCTTTCTTTTGCCTACCAACAAACTACAGGCATTAAAAAAAAAAAAAAAACCTTTGTGCCTATAGTTTCCTGGCAAAACAACGAAAACAAGAAAAGAATTTTAACAGTCCACATAATGGAATGGAAGCAAGCTTTTTACTAGCAAACATTATCCAAATTTGATATATGAAAAACCCAGTTGAGCTAAAGAAAGTGCTCTGTGCTTGAGATAAGAAAAAGTTGCGATCTTTTTTGCTTTTCTTTTCTTTTTTTTTTTCCCAAGTAAAAGAGAGAAGAAAAAAAAAAGAAAGGGAAAGAAAAGAAAGAAACCTGGTTTGGGAAAATTTGGGACAACACGAATCTTAGTTTGGATGCCATGGATACGAGGATCTTCATCTCTGTAAGCCGACATTGTATGTATTCTTGTTTTATGTATGTAACAGAACAAAGATATCTTCTTCTTCTTCTTCCTCCTCTTATTAATATTTACTATTATTGTTATTGTTATGTATGGGTGTGTGTATATATATATATATATATAACACAGAACACTAACAGCAGCAAAAACCGTCTCACTCACTCACTCAAGAAAGAAGAGAGTGAGTATGTGTTCGCGAGAGAAAGAAGGGAAGAAGAAGGTGAAAATAAGAGAGAAGGCACATAAGAGAAAAGAAAGTGACGTATTTATAAAGAAGAAAAGAAATAATAGTCACAAAACAGATAACATTAATTTTTGTGTTTAATATGTGTTGTTGGAAATTTTTTTTTATATTTTTGGATATTTAATTTATTTAAATATTATATTTACTTATTGTGATAAAAAAAAATTATCAGAGTTAATTGTCTAATTATTTTTATAGTAATTATTAATTTATAATTATTTTTATAATTTTATGTTGTTTTTTAAAATAATTTTCGATTCTTAAAAATTAAAGTCATTTTTATAAAAAAATGATTTAGATTTTTATTGGTAATAAAAATATTTTTCTACTAATCAATTCTTTAAAATTCTTAAAATATAGAAAAAATAAATACAAAAATATCTTTTTGGAAACAACTAGAGAAGTCCAATTATAAAATAATTTATTTCCAAAACAATTTTTAAAGAAATTATTTTATTTATTTATTTTCATTTTCTTGTATATCAAAATTTATAGTTTTAAATTATAATTAAATATAAAAAATTACAAAAAGATGTTATTTGCACTCTTTTTACATAATTAATATTTTTAACTTTTTTAAAAAATTAGCTCATTAAATTTCATTTAAAATAATTTTTACACTTTTTTAACTAAAATTCGATCCTTTATTAATCTTTTAAAAGGCTTGGCTACAATAAAATAAGTTCTACATTGAATATTATAATATATTAGACATGAGAATTTATTGAAAAATTAATTGTATTAAAATAAAATAGAATCTATCTTAGATTTTGAAAAAAAAAAAAATTAAAAATAAAGTTTTTTTTTTTAAAAATTTGCTATATTTCATGTACACCACCTGGCTAGCTAAAGCTGGATGGCAATGGTAGTAGCAAGCTGGCATCTTCATTTCTTTCTATAGCGCAATTCAAAGAGCATCATATGGATGTTTAGGATATTATTGTATGCTACTAGGAAACCTCCAAACAATAAATAATGTTGCCATCATTACCATACCATAACAATCTTTATTTTTGTTGGCAGTTATTTCATTTTAAATTTGATAATTTAATTGGTGCTTAAAATTATAAAAAATTTAAATTCCAATTGTCATAAGGAGTATGTCCTATTCTTACCTAGTGCGTATATTGTGAGTATTTTGTACGATTCAAAAAAATATTAATAAAAAAGTATGTTTGTGTCAAAAATTACAATCTTTTTTATTTTTGTAAATTTATATTAAATTTTAAAATTTAACAAAATTAATCCAATTTGATAAATTATTTGCAATTTTAGCACAATTATAATTAATCAATATATGACAAGGTGAAGCAAGTAATATTTTTTTTTGTGAATTTCTCATCCATATTATCTAAATACTAATTATAATAGTTAGTTAAACTTAAATGTCAATAATTTATAAAAATACAACATGAGAATGAATTTTTTTTTTAATTTGTAAAGACGATATTGATCTTTTTTTTTTTTACCTAGTTTAACTTTCATATGAATGTGATAATTGTTAGCTAATTCACCTTAAATACCACATATGTATTTTATTTTTAAATTTATTATCAAATTATAATTGTGTTAAAATTGTAAATAATATGTCAAATTGAGCTAATTTTTCTAAATTTTAAAATGTTGGTATAAACATACAAAAGGTCGAAAAAATTGCAATTTTAATACCAATAGCTTAATAAAAAACCTTATTGTTTTTATAATGAAAAAAAAAATATTATTTTTGCTATGTGATTTCCTATCTTTTAAATTCCAATTAAATCAAGAAAAAATTCATTAGTCAATTGATTTTTTAATTTGGCAATTGACCTGACCATGGCCGGCCGGTGTGAGCCGATCCATCCATGGTTCTCAAAGGCCGGTATTGGCAACCAGCTGAGCTCCAAATGGCTAAAATGCAAATTAATAAGTGAAAATGTGGTGTTATTATATCGTTTTAGAAGAGAATGAGAGAAGACCATCTTCAACTACTATATACATATGCAATTTAATCACGTAAAAAGCAGTCAAGTTTTGGACGGCTAGGGATGAGCCGTAATGCTAGCTTATCCATACTCTGAATCTATGTTGATGATTGATTTATTTTCAACGGTCTCATGATCATGCCACTGTCAAACTTCTTATAATACAATTATAAAAATATTATTTTTATAAAAAATAATTGATTTTACTATTTAAAATTATAATAAATTATCTTAATTTTTAATAAATTATATCTCGTCGTATTGACACGATATATATAATTGAACGAGTTCATGTATTAATTTATAACTCAATCTGATTAAATTGTATTGTAAGCATATTGATCCATATCTGACATAGACCATTTAATTTCAATCTTAATTCTGTCAAATTATTTTTTAACATTCATTTTATTACCTATGACACAAAAAAAATGAATTGGTCACTATAACTATTTATATTATTACCCATTTTGACACTTCTATTACAAGAGTAAGTAGTCAAAAATTGAACAGTAAAATAGCAAAAATTTCTTTCAAAACATTTTAAATTATGTGTTCTATTTCAAGTGACCCTAAGATTAAAATAGCTTAAAAAAAAATCCTACAAAGCGAATGGCTAAATTATCAATGTATGATAAAATCAATGGTATATATGAGATGTAAGATCAAAAGTAAAAAATATGATTCTTCGATTCAGTAGATATCAATTGAGTTTATTATTGTTGAAAGTTAAATAATTAAATGGTAAAATTTTTTTTTTAAAGTATTAAAAGTTTAAGGTCTAATCTCAGACATCGTAAATAGTGAAATTTCTCTACATTTGTTAAAAAAAAATTGATTTATTATTACTTTTAAATCAAGATAATAAAATTAAAACGCTATTGGACCATTTCCTCATTAGTTAATCAAATTTTTTTATTTAAAATATATTTTTCCACTAATCTCAGTTGCTATCTATATAGTTTTTTTTTTTCAATGTCAAATTCTAATATCTTTATTCAAATTTTTCCTTTTAATCACTTGAATTAATTAATTACTTAGCATTTTTGAAATTCGGTGGCATTACAATAACTGGAATCATACATCAACTCTATTGCTTTTTGACCAACTTAACTAATCGCTCATGCTTTCAATTATAGCTATTATCAACTATTACAATTATCAATAATAATAATAATAATAATAATAGTAATTACTATTATTATTATTAATAAGGACAAATATTGATATTTTTTCATCAGATAAAATATCATTTCACAATAGGTCCTACAATATAGACATTATACTTTCCTGAAATTTGATGCTTCTATCTTCTCTACTTAAAACACATGCTTTTTTTTTTCGATTAATATCCTACAATTTATTCCAAGATGTATATATTTACCAAATATTTAGTCTTTTCTCTTTATGCCACCACATCAAAAGTAAAATAACTTCGATTAAAGTTTTTTTTGTTTTTTTTTTTTTTTTTGAACTACAGAAGGAAATATCATTAATTAGCCAACATTATGTAAATATCATCAATTATCTCTTGTATTGGGATTAAAGTTACATATATACAGAAATTTTTTAGCCCTATATGTATAGCCCATGTAAGAATATGCTTCATTCATGAACCTTGGCTAAATAATAGATGTAACTTTTGATCAATTATTGCTCATATAGCTTGAAAAAGAGTTAGTCCTTTTGGCAACTAGGGTAGTTTAGCGTACAACTCATGCATAATGTAAAAAAAAAAATCACTTTCCATATCAAATTTATGTGCACATTAAACATTTATTGTCAAATGTTATTGCTCAATTTACTATAAAGTAATATTTTAAATTTAAGTAAAAGAAAAAACCTTTTTTTATCAAATACATATACAATTTTTTTTTTTTGATTTGTCATATTTTATCAGTTTACCTCCTCATCTTACAAAATGATCATTTGATTACCGGAGTTGTTAAAAATAAGGTTTTGGTATTTTTTTAGTAATTAGGAGGTCAAATAACTTAAATATTGATAAAATGCAAAGGATAATCTTTTTCTTTTTTAAATAAGGTGAAAATAATTATACAAATCGATAATAACATAATTCAAACCATGCACCTCATAATATTCTTGGATGAAAATTATTATTAAACCACTCTCTTGTTAGCATTTTTTGATACTTTTTTATATTTTTTGAAGTTTTTAGATATATTTTTTAAGTTAAAATGAAATTATATAAAATTTTTTTATAAATGATGTTCTAATAACATTTTATAAATAATATTTTAATAAATTAAGATATTAAAATGATAAATTTCTACCCAAAATAAATAAAGTGACAAATTGTATTGAGTTTAAACGGCTATAGATGTATATATGTTTTTTTTAATTGCAACTGCAACTACATTACTATATACCAAAAGGCCATAACAAGTGATATTGGGAGAGAGTGTTAAAAAAAAAAAAAAAAAAAGCAAATGAGAATCTATGAAAAGTTTGAAAATTATTTTCTTATGGAGAATTATTTAGGGTGTGTTTATTTATGGAAAATTATTTTTCATTTTTATTTTTCAATTTTTTTAAAAAATGAAAAATTTTTATTTTTATAAAAAATTTGTAATACATATTTATTTGTTAGAAATTGAAAATTATTATTATTTTTTAAAAAATAAAGAATATATTTATTTATTTTCATTTATAACTTATTTTTTCGAATAGAGAGATAATAATATATATCAAAATAAAGACATAATTTAAAATTTAAAAAGTAGAGTTTATTTTATTTTTTAATACTAAATTAAATAATAAATAAAAAAAATAAAAAAACTATAATAAAAATATCATATTTTTACTTTATATTATAATAAAAAAATTTTAAAAACAACAAAACTTTATTTTACATTTTTATTTTTAAATTATAAAAATAGTAAAAATAATTTTTAAGTAAAAATTTTTTAAAAATATCAAAATAAATATAAAAATTTATATTTATTTTAAAATATTTTAAAAAATTTAAAATAATTTTTTTATAAATAAACACATTCTAAGTTGCCATCAAATCTCCAATAGTAATATTCTGTGGGCAACTCTCACCCCTTTAACGTTACTCGAATTGTCGTTTTCTCAATTTGCATGCAACATTTAATTATTTAATAGCAACACAGCAGCTGCCACCTTCGTCATTATATTACATTACAACATTAATTTCTTTTTTGGCAACATTAAATTTTGCATTTATTGCCTTTAAATTTTGCATTTATTTAGCAACATTACTGATTGCAATTTTGTGTTAATTTTTTTTATAGCATAGTTATTCTCTTTATGAAAAAAATATATTCTAATTATAATTTATCTCCTGAATGAAATTTCATGTTTTTATTAACTTCATTTTTTAAGAAAAATCAGCTCGATCCTTTAGATTATTTTTATTAATATTGTTGAAGATAGTTAACTATAAAAATTGAAAATATTTTAAAAATTTATAGCAAGCTCATGTTAACCAAAAAAAAGAAGTCAATCTAAGCAAGTGAAAAAGATATTTTGATAATTTAATTAACAGATAAATAAGATGGTGGAGGATTATGATTTTTTTTTTTTATAATTCTGTTAGTGTATATTTATATTTTCATGTAAATTTATCCACCTTTATAATTTTAATAGATCAGTGAATACATTTTTAATGAAATTTTACTATTAGTTTATGTAATTAAAGGATTTAATGCATAAAAATAAATCTAATTTAGGTCTACTTATTATGAAATTAAATTAAAATAAAAGTAAAATTTTATTTTTAGCATAATTTAGTTTTAATGTCTAAAAAATAATTAAGTAATATTTTTATTTTAGTATAATAAAAAAATTTAAACAATTTAAGAAACATATATTATTTATAGTGATATTACAAATTTTTTACTAATTTTTATTATATTTAAAAATATATAATAACTAAGTAGGACAAGTTAGGCATGTGCAGCTCACACGCATGGATCCGGTTTGTTCTTGTTGGCTAGCTTGACGTGGCAAGAAACTGTTGGTATGATGATACTATGTGTTGACTTCAAAATTTCGTACGTCCATGATCTCCTCGCCCGTCTAACCGTCGACAACACCGTTAATCTGTGGACCGTTGTACCATTTTGCCCTTGACTTTTATTTTATTTTTTTCAAACAACATAGATTATCATTAATTAACCAAATATTACATTTGTTAAACTCGCACACTTTGATAGATAAGTATTCAAAGTGGTTTGGATAGGCCCAATACACGAAGTTAGCCCAACCCATATTTTCTTCAATTGTAGGGAAACTCTAATTGATTGAAGGAAACTCAAGTTTTACCTTTTAGTGAGAGAGGTAGCTATAACATTAACCAGAAGCTCAACAATAATCCAAACTAGATTGTGCTGAAATTATCTTGGACTGGACATGAAGACTAAGTCCAGATTGAGAAGTAACAGCTACAAGCATCGGAGACCATATTGGACTTTGAGTAGCGGAGTTTTATAACAACACTGGATGTTAACCTTTAAACAACGTTGAAGAAGAGACTGCACCGGCTTGCATCTCCGAAAATATTATAATCCAAAAAGTCATTATCTAGGCAATGTAGAAGACACTGCACAAAAGGCTTCTAAAACCACACTTATACATCAATAAGCTAAATATCTATTGCTATAAATATAAAATTAAACTATTAAACAAAAAAGAAAGAGAAAATGGGATGATTGTGGGTTAAAACCCAACAATCGCCCCCTGAAAAGCTATATCACTGTGAACGAAACAAACCAGAATACTATTTACCGAAGAGGGAATAAAGGGTTATTTTGATTAAAGAAGTAGCATAATAATGGTCAAATGCACTATTTCACCCTTTGAACTTTGCCAAATTATTCGATCTCACCCATGTACTTCTATTTTGTTCTATATCACCTCTAAACTTTTATTTTTCTTATATTTAACTTCTAAAAATGTAATTTACTTATAATACTCAATCATAGGATGCCACGTTGGATTAGAGTGTGAGTTCAAACCAAATATGGAGCGTGAATGATAAAAGAAAGGACCTATGGTAGTCCAGTCATTATCTTTTTCGATTCTTTTTACTCCTTGCCCTTGTTAAAGGTTAAAATTGATTTTCATCTTTTGGACTAATTGTAGCTGAGTGAAGAACTGAAATCAGCTGGAAAGTCCCATCCAAACTTAAAAGCTTCATCGTTGGAGAAGAAACAAGCTCTTTTTGTCCTCCAATCTTCATCTCTTATCGATCTGACACGCTGCAACCATGGAGATCCCAGAATATGAGCTCCCAATTTGTCACTATGGCAAAGTGTCACCGTTGAAGATATCTTGGAGGAATGCAAACCTTGGATGAAGGTTTTTTTTGCGTGTAGAAACTATGGGGTAAATGGTTATTGAAATAATGGGTCTTTATTCCAAATTTTGTGGGTGTTTTTGTGCATGTTTGCTTTGTTTTCTAATTTGAGGTTTTTTGGCTTTAAATCAGAATGTAGGGACCTGTAATTACTTTATGTGGTTTAATCCTCCAATGGGTGACCAAGGAAGAAATGTGATTTTAGGTTTATTAAAAAGAATAAAAGAGGCTGAAGCTGATAAAGAACAAGCAAGGGAAAGCCACCATCGTTTTGTGTTAATGGGAATAATTGTTGTTTTAATCTTATTTATAGCATGTAAAATGTAACGGGTGGATGTGTTTGGTGTAGATTTGTTGCTAACCTGTACTTTAGAAGCTGCCATTTTGGGTTAACTGTTGTTAACATATCAGGTTGTTAACAAAATTAGTCTGAACATGTGTTTCTTTGACTGTAACCTATTAAGTGTAATGTAATGTTTAATTTAGTAATGAAAAGGGAAACTTCTTGTTCATTTCAAGTGAATCGAAATTGTTCAAAAACTCAAAATAGCCTAAACACATAATTACAAAAGTAGCTGGATTTTCCATAACATAATATAGAGTACACAAAAGTTTCAATAATACCATAATATATTAAAAGCATCCAAAAGCATAAACACATATATATGTTAGCATGGATGTGCCCTATAGCCATTCCTATATTTAATAAGGACATTGTTAATTATATCTCTAACAATAGAGTATTCATTTAAATAAAGAGTTTATTTATTTGAGTATTTACCATTTAGCATTATATTAAAAAAATTTATTATCAAGAGTTTATAATATGAGTTACAAATTTATTTAGTACATACGCTATAAATAGTTCATAGTTGAATAATTAATATTTAGGTAATATTAATTAGACTATCACATTTGTTTATTTTTCTTTATTAGTATATGATATTAATAGTGGAAGGTAGTGTCTCATGTTACTTGATATGAGATATCAAAATAGACATGTGGATACTTATATAATGGGTGGATCGAACAATGACGTTAGATTTGTGATCGCAAGAATATTCACTTATAGTCAATGATCATTGTCTAGGTCATAACAGTGCATATAGTCCTTTGACTTGAGGTGACACGGTCATCCACATTTGAGTGGCTAGAGTTTGTTACCGCTTACATACTTGTGTTAATCACACATGGGTATATGACATGTGGTGGCTCTAATAAGTTAAATGTAAGGATGAGTATTCAACCAAGATAGGATTCATTGCCTGGAGTGAATCGGGATGAGATCCTGAGCTATCTAAGTTTATTCTTGATGAATAAGTTCTTGACCACGACAAACATAGCACAAGCTGAAAGAGTTTCGATGCTAGAAAGTGTTTATAGTATTTGTTATATTTTATCAAGAATAGAACTTGAGATGAGATTAAGTGATAAAGCTATTAGAGTTTGACTATACCATGACTCTAAGCTATATCGGAATCTTCTAATAAAGGGATTTTAGTGTACGGTAATTATGATTAAAGGGTTCGTGTGAATTAATATATATATATATATTCATATCTAATTGGGTAGCTGTGATATCGATGCTAGGGGTCACTCACAACTTATGAGAACTAAATGTAAATAATTGGGATTTTCACGTTTACACTTAAAAAAGTTTTAAATAATATCAAGTGTTGATATTATCTTCTCATTGCCAATTAGACATGAATATAGTAAGTCACACCTATAAGGTTTTACCAAATCTCCATCTGTATTTTAATCTAATTATTGATTAAAGAGTTTAATCAATTAATTAAGATTAACGAAATTGGATTTATGCTTAAAGCAATGATTCCAGCATATCATGAAATCTAATTTCAAAGGAGGGTTTAATTATTAATTTGTGCTTAATTAATATGAGATATTAATTAAGGTATTAAATTAATAATAAGTATATGTTGTTTCTATTGGATTTGGATTAATGACCCATATTGTATGGACCTAGGCCCAAAAGAGTTTTGGATCAAAGATTAATCCAAAGCCTAAGCATCTTGTCTAGATCCATTTGATTAATAGATTGGGCTAGGACTAAGAGTTGGCCTAATCACCAAGCCCAAGTCTATTAAATAGATGTAGTTAAATTTGTCTTGTTTGACATTGTTGACTTTGACTACATTAAAGATGAGATCATATGGACATTGTGAGAATGGATGTAGAGAATTATATAGGATATATTTTCTACATAATTCTTAATTCAATTTATCATCATCCTATATTAGTGCGTATATATGTGTGTGCCAAGTGGATGTATGTGATCTAATGGGTCATGTGACAAGGAGCCACCTTTTCTCTACATAAATAAATATCTTAAAATACAATCTTTTCTTATCATATATATCTCTAACAGTTAGTTGATATTAATTAATGAGAATAAGAAAAGTAAATTGTAGAGAAGAAAAATGTGGGAGAGAAAAATAAAGGCAAAAAAAGGAAAAACAAAAAGAAACATAATATATACATAAAACCTAGAGTTCTTGCAAAAAGGGATCAAGTTGGTGCAAGCTTATGAGGTCAATTGAGAGGGGATGTTTGCTACTACTTATTCAAAGCAATAATGGAGATATGGTGAAGCTTTCAAGCTAGAGGTCCCATACTTAGGAGACTTGAAGAGTTAATTTAAGAGTTAAATCAAGGAGCCAACCATTGTAGTAAAACATTTGTGGTCTACTCCAAACACTTAGAAATTGTAAGTATTCTATAACTTAGATTTCCTAAGTTTTGTATTTATACATGTTGATGTATATTAGCTATGTGTTAAATTGAAAATTGGATCCTAGGGTTGGAATTCTTGATGAGATCAAGGGTTATATTGAGGAAAATTTTAAACTTTACCTCACTTAGCATTTGATGTCTAAGTCACATAATCAATTCCTTTCAATATAGACATGGTATGTGTTTATGTAGTGCTAGATTTTAAAGGCAATGTTCAGTGTTCAATTGTTCCATTGCCATATATACTAGGCACTAAAAAGCACTTTTGTCAAATAAAACATGCATAAAACTATCTAAGCTTCCTTAAAGGTATATATTAATAAATACATAAAGCTTAAATCAGACATTGCTTCCGGTGTTACTTCCTAAACTTTAACTTGGTTTATTGCTTATAGTGTTGCCCAACCTTTGTGCATCCCTTTGTTGTTAAAGTTGCCTTGAAGTAATGGTTGATTTGCTAGTCCATTTTAGACCTAGTGGTTTGAAGCCCAAGTCCCTAATAATGTTTGATGATTTGGTTAGCTTAGAAGGATTGTGTATCACTCTTAATGTTGATCTTCCATACTGCATATAAATAGCAATAATCAACTTACATAATGTATAGTCAGATTTAAATACTAGTTAAATTGACTTTCCATAATAAAAAGTCCATAACCACTTCCAGTCCTTCTTAATTCCAAAGAAACTATTGGAGTAGCATATCTATTCATATATGTTACTTCAAAAAAAGATGCATTTGATGTGTTCTCACTACACACACGAACACCCTTACCGTTTCCTATTGCTTCGCCTTTTCCTATAGCTCTACCTCTTCCTACAGCTCTGCCTCTACCTTTGCCTTTTCTTATATTAGCCCTCCCCACACATCTAGCTCCGGTAGTTACTGTCTGGGTTCTAACTCCACCTGTTACTCCATCTTCATTGCCGATTACAGTTTGATCGTAAAAGTATAAAAGTTTGTCCACTTATACACAATAATACAAAATTAAACATATTAATCAACTTTATGTACCTGTCCATGAGTAGCAACTCTACTTGAAGCTATAGCTTATGTGTTAATGGCACTTGACATTGGTGTGCTTATTGGTGTGCTATGAGTTACCTACAATTAGCAACTCAATTTAGCAAATAAATAATGCTTTTGACTTAATGCATAAAACCATCAATTAAACAAAAAAAAACCTAATTTGGAGCACTTAAGTTATCTGCAATATATTTAACATTCACATCATGAGCTCGTTCTAAATTTTCATTGCAATTCTTATAAATGCTTGTAAGTAAAGCTGGCTCAAAACCAATTAATTCATACATCAATAATTAAGCATTTTTTCTTTAAAATAATAAGTCTGGTTATAAAAGTCAATAAACCTCTTGTCTTGGTTTATCTTTTATAGGACAGCTTTGCTTATTATGCCCTTTTGTGTGGCACAATGAAGATGTCATCTTCACTTCACTTCTGGAAAATTTCCCACTCTTTGCTTTCTTTGGTTCACTATTGTCTCTTCTCTTTTTCAGCTTTGGCCTTCTAGGTTTCTTGACAATTTCAGAAGGCTCAATTTTTGGATATTTTGATTTAGGCCATAATAAAACCCCCTTAATAGGCTGCATAACTATGGTATTGTCACGACCTGAACTCGAGGGCACGTGACCAGCACTAGGGAATAGGGAGGCATAAGGCCCCCGAAACCCGTAGTAAGCCTAAAGGAAAAGAAAGAAAACCATTCATATTTTAAACTTTAATTAATAGCAGAACATATTATCAAACTGATTTTTCTCAAATTACACAAATTCAACTGCTTAAATAATAATGTGTTTCAACATCTCATATTATAAATTGAATTTAAATCTTATACATAAGCGTATTTCGTACAAATAAACTACATAATTATATTTAAACCATATAAATCCTTAATACATATACTACTGCAGCAACCTAGATTAACACACAGTATAACTTACAATGACCTACATAAAATAGCCGATGAAGAAGAAACTCGACGTAGAGGTAGTTTGAGGTCGAAGTCCCAAGCTCCTGAAAAAAATAAATTGAGGGGAATCAGACCTCACTGATTAAGCCAATAAAAAGAGCTGTACGGTTTGAAAACCTTTTTGAAAACTATATATATATTTGTAGTGAAATTAACTTATAATGTATAAATATAGTTTTTGAAAAATCTCGGTAGAACCCTAAACCCAAAATCTAAATGGCCAACCGGGCCCACTTATTCCAACTAGACTACCGGTCCCTGAGAGCAAAGGCATCAACCGAGGCACCAAGTCGTAGTCATTCACTTAATCCAAATAAATGGCACTGACGGTCCCTGAGAGCTAAGGTATCAACCGAGGCACCCATCCCAGTCCATTATTGACTTTCCAATCACTGGCGGTCCCCGAGAGCAAAGGCTTCCACCGAGGCACTCGTCCCAGTTTAACATTCACCAATCATATATACATCGGATCAATCTCTTAATCTCTACCATGTGCACACGGTCCTGGTGAAGCCCACCAGGTAGCCAGTTCTACCAAAATTTCTCAAATAAATTTTAAATAAATAAAATGCATTTAAATCATAAATAATAGCATTAAATTAAATAAATCATATAATCAATATAATAGAAATACGAGCGCATGCATTCTTTAAATAAATACACGCACAGATCGTTCTATTGACTTACAAGATGAATGCGAAAGCTGACGACCACGCGTCTGCCTTGGTCTCACAGCTTCTGCTCCGAAATGCTCTAAAAGAAAATAATAATTGACTTTTAAAACATGACTAAGGAATAGAAATCAACAATCAGCAAAATAATGAAATTCCAGACTGACTCGAGGAAAACCAGATAAGACTCGACAGACAGGATAACCTAACTAACGGTAGAAATTTTTACGAGTATCACATTTTACGAGAAAATCTATCGAAATTTCGGCAGAGTCTTCTCTGTAAAACGAACATCTCTCTACTGAAGGTAGAGCCAGACTTGCATAGAAAATGCACTTCCAATAACCACAAACACTCACACTCGAGTCGGACTTCCAAAACTACAATTTGCCCCGACCGAGATCACAACTCAATATAATATCGAAAAAAATAAAACATTTATTTCTCAATTATTCAAAATTAAACAATTAAATTTTTATTTCATCACCAACAATATAAATATAATTATTATCCAAATTAAACCTTGGTAATGTATTATAGGAATATATATATATATATATATATATATATATATTGGGAATTCGATATTTAAAATTTTACACTACTTAGATAGAAATATCAATTAATTTTATAAAAAATGTTTAAACCCTTTAAATATTAATAAGACTAATTAAAATATATATTTTACCATATTTAGTGAAAAATTACATTTCTACCCCTAGAATATATAAATTACATAATGTGCTATATATACTAAAAAAATTTCTTAAAATTATTTAATCATCCAAAACTTATTTTCTAAATGTTAAATACTTAATATAATTAAAAAATATTAATGGCTTTTAATTTCTTCTAAAAAAAATATAATTAGCCTAATAATTAAATTTTGACATAAAGTATAAAAATTCCTAAAAATTGTATAATATTCAAAAAAATTTATTTTCTTTACCCTAAAATTAATATCAACTCATAATAACACCAAAATACCAAATATTATTATTATTTATTATTTTTATAATTAATTCCCGAAAATTCCTAAAATAATATTAAAATATTCAAAAATTCACCAAAAATCAAAATAAATTCCAAAAATTATACAAAAATTCCTAAAGGTAGATTGAGCTGCTAGGAATCACATTTGAAAAGGAAATTTGCACAAAAACTAAAAATCCTCAAAACTCAACCAAAAACAAGATTAAAGCTTAAACTAAGCTTGGAATGTGTCTCAGCGGTGCAAGGGGAGGAGATTGGCACCGGAACGGAGGGAAATGATGGTCGGACGAAGCTTGGGCGATTTTTGGAGCAACTCTCGGCTTCTTCCCTTCCAGCGGTTTCCGGCAGCTCTGCAGGCGACCGGAGGTGAGGGAGAAGGAGGAGGAAGCAGCAGATGGTGGTCGGAGATGGGGGAGGCGCAGTGATGGTGGCAGTCGAGGGCGTCGCGCAGTGAGGAGAGGGGGACGAGCTCTGTCTCTGTTTTCTTCTTCCTAAATACATATATATATATATATATATATATATATATATATATATACATACATACATATAAATAGATATATACATATATTATATACATTTGGTTATAAGCACCCATATAGACATAATATTCAATATAATTTAATAATAATAATAATAATAATAATAACAATAAGATAGACAATGAAATTTTAAACAATAATTAAATAATACTCACATATATTAACGGCCCTAAAATAATATAAGCATAAATAAAATATAATATGATGAAGAAATATTTATTACTAATATGATTTGATAAAAAAAAAATACCCCTTTTATTTAAGTAATATATAGGGTATTACAAGTATATGCTTTTTCGAATGTCTCTTTATGATACCACTTAGACATAAATTGGTCAGGATTCTTTTTGAAAAAAAACATTGCATATATTGCATTTACACATGGTATACCTTTTAGTTCCCAATACCTGTATGAATATGTGTTTCTTTATAAATCCACTGTGTGACCATACTTTTCTTCTTAAATCTTAAACACATCTTAGCCATTGAATATAACACTGCAGTTGGCTACCCATGTCTTGTTACAATCCAACTTCTCTTGTGTTATTGGAGAAATATCAGTCACCCATTTTGATGAAAACTCTCTCATTAATATTATTTTCTCCATTACTTTCTTTTGTATCTCCTCCAACATTGATCTTATAGTTATAAACCTTAATTCCAAAATCCATGAGTTGAATGTCTTAGACATGTTATTCTCAACTACATTGTACTTGGTTTCAGTCCCAATAAAGGCTCTACACTAATTTTGATGTGGATAACACAATAGCTCTTTAATAATTTGTCACGACCCAAAACAGGAGTCATGACCGGCGCTAGGGAACGGGAATTCTTTCGAATCCGGAACCCGTAGCAAGCCTAAAAATAAAATAAATATGCAATAACAATAACCATATAATATAATATGCAGCGGAAATAAAAATCATAATATCATAAATATTACAATATCATCCATCTCAACTGGATATAATTCAAAACTCATCACATCGCATATATAATCTCATAAATGTATAATCTTTATACAAATCCAGTTTTACTATAATACATCTCTTTAAAACAAATACTTTAATTCACAACTACTGCAGTATCTAGAGTAAATAAATAAGACTCAAGTATACAATTTACATAAAGAAGCCGGGGCAGAAGAAATCCGGCGTATCGACCTGCTACTGAGGTCTGAGGAAGTTGACTCTCCTGAAAAATAGTCAACGGAGGGGAGTCAGACCTCACTGAGTGAATTACTATAGTATATATACATACACTCTAAGTGATAATGCATACAGTCAACAGTATATGAGTAATATGTATATATACAGGCAAGTTCATACAGATGCAGAAAAATCATTTTATATATTTTGTCTGAAAATCAACTTTTATGAAGGATCACATAGAACCCTAGAATATCGCAACCTCAGAAAATAGTGTTAAACAACACTCTAGCCATACAGGCTCACTAATTCCAAATATATCCACTTAATCCATTTGGACAGTAGACTGGCCCCGAGACACTAAGTCAACCGAGCTCCAGCAGTCTAACTGCCAGTGTGATTGGCCCCGAGACACTTGGTCAACCGAGCTCCAGCAATCACACCCAAACCACATCTCACATATCAATAATCATAATCAAATCAATATCCACAAATAAGTTAGTAATATAGCCTAAATACTATAGGCGTACCGGTACGTACTCGGTCCTAGTGCTGCCCACTAGGTAGCACGTTCTATTGATATCCTTCATTCTTAAATATAAAACATTCATTCACAAAAATAAATGATGCATGGATATAAATGAAATAGCAATATAAACCATATATATACCGAAAATATACCAAACATAAACCAGGTATATTTTGAGTATATATATGTCAAATAAATCCAATCAAATCACAAATTAAATTAAAAATATATTTAAAAACATTTTAAATATATTTTATTAATAAAACATGTATATAATTTATTATATACCAAAAATATACTTGAATATAAATCATATTATTTATGCATATTTAGTAAAGATAAAACATGCATTTTCTAAATCATGCATCCTAAGCATATATATATAATATAGTAACTCACCTAATGCGCTCCACGAGACAGGTCCGACGGGCCTGGTCCACTAACCCTCGGTCTCGGCGCAACTAAACAAGAAATAATTAATCGACATCAGAATAACCCTAACAGAAATCCTAGAATTAAATCTAGAGTATTCAACACAGAATCGGAAATTAGGGTTCGACTGGATATCACGTTTTACGAGAATTCTACCGGAAATCCGGCAGAACCTCCCCTGTAAAACGGACATCTCTCTACTCAAAAGAGTAGAGCCGACCCTGCAAAGAAAATACACTTCAAAAATAACACCACAATCGATCACAACCCCTCGGTCGGACTCCAGACTACAATCTGTCGACCGGGGTCCACAAACACAGAAAATATATTCAAATATACCAAAAATATCCTTAAATCATAAAAATACATTTTATAAATAAAAATTACATAATTGACCTTGAAACACTATAAAAATCGATTAAAACTCATTTTATTTGAAAAACCGTATATTAAATATATAATTGAAAATAATTCACGAAAAATAGTTTTAATTAGTTAAAAATACCAAATAATTTATAGAAATCATTTTTATACCTTAAATAAACATTTAAACCAATTAAATTACATTTTTAGACAATTTAGGGTAAAATTACCAAAATACCCCTATATATATATATATACCTAAATTACTTCAAAAATTCACCAAAAATCATACAATTATCCAAAATTAATTTTCTCAACATATATATCAATAATATAAATATTTAACTCAATTTACCAATTAAATTCAAATAAAAACACAATTAACTTAATTTTACAAAATCACATAAACTTCAATAATTAAAAATAAATACTTAGAAATTCATAAAAATTCCAAATAAATTCCTATAATTCATTTCAACACCTAATTCAACCATAAACTCCAATTTCATAATTTAAATAATTAATTTCCGAAAATTCGAAAATAATATTAAAATATTCAAAAATACCCAAAAATCCAAACAATCTCCAAAAATTCTATAAAAATTCATACATGAAGATTAAACTACCAGGAACAATATTTGTGAAGGAAGTTTCCATGAATCATCCAAATTGAAGCTCAAAAAAATCGAAAACCAAAAGTGGCCGAAATATTCAACTCAAAACCTAAGCAATTCTAGACCGTTTTAGCTCAAACAAAAGCTAGAATAACACTCACCGGAGCTCAAGGAGAAGATAGAGACCGGCGGTGTCGAAAACGGTGGCCGGAGGAGGGAGAAACGACGGTGAGGAATAGTGGTGGTCCGGCGGGTATCTACGGGAGAAGAAGAAGAAGAAGAAGAAAAAGAAAAAGAAAGAAAAGGAAAGAGAAAAGAAAAGAAAAAGAAAGAAAAAGGAAAAGAAAAAGAAAAAAAAAAAAAAGAAAAAAGAAAAAAAATAATAAATTTTAATAATTTAATAATAAATAAAATAATCAAATAATAATAAATAAATAATAAAATATTAGGGTAATAATAAACCCTAATTAAATATACACACACAGGCTTTATTTAATAATTTAAAAATATGTATGAGTTCATGCAAACCCATAAATACATTTAAAATAATTAATAATACATTGTTTACGTAGAAATTTCCCCGAAAATGAAAGTCCCGGGAAAATTTTACGTAAAATACTGAAAATAATAGACAGTAATTAAAATAGGTTTAAAATACATATTAACTCATAAAAATATCATATAAAATACAAAAAATCACTGACACTGCATATCCCGGTACAGTGTAAAAATATTTTTAAAATTACGGGATATTACAGTCTTCCCCCCTTACAGGAATTCGTCCCCGAATTCTAAAAACAAGATTACAGAATCAGGAAGGAAAGAGATACGGGTAAGAAGCTCGCATCTCAGCTTCAGTCTCCCACGTATGCTCTTCAACTCTGTCGCTACGCCACAAAACCTTGACCATCGGAATCTGCTTCGATCGCAACTGTCGAACTTGAAAATCAACGATCGCCACAGGTTCTTCCACAAACGTCAAATCTTCATTCACTTCCACACTGTCAGGTTGCAACACGTGTGAAGGATCTGAGATATACTTCCTCAACATCGAGATATGAAATACTGGATGCACCTGCGACATACTCGGAGGCAAATCCAACCGATATGCAACAGTGCCAACTCTCTCCAGAATCTCAAACGGTCCAATATATCTCGGTGCTAACTTACCCTTCCTGCCAAATCTCATCACACCCTTCATCGGAGATACTTTCAGAAAAACGAAATCTCCAACCTGAAACTCCACATCTCTGCGCCTAGGATCCGCATAACTCTTCTGTCTGCTAACTGCGGTCTCTAATCTCCGCTTGATCACGGCGACTTTCTCTGCAGCATCCTGAACCATCTCTGGTCCAGTCAAAGCTCTCTCACCAATCTCATCCCAACTCAACGGGGATCTACACTTCCTTCCATACAACGCCTCATATGGTGCCATACCAATACTGCTATGGTAGCTGTTATTATATGCAAACTCAACCAGCGACAAATGATCATCCCAGCTACCTCTCAAATCCAAGACACACATCCTCAACATATCTTCCAGTGTCTGGATCGTCCTCTCAGACTGACCATCTGTCTGAGGATGAAAAGCAGTACTGAAATCCAACCTAGTGCCCATCGCTTCCTGCAACTTCTGCCAAAAACGAGAAGTAAACACCGAACCTCTGTCTGACACAATGGACACAGGTACTCCATGAAGGCACACAATATGCTTCACATACAACTTCGCCAATCTAGCAACCGAATATGTGGCTCTCACAGGCAAGAAATGTGCAGACTTCGTCAATCTATCTACAATCACCCAGATGGAATCGTATCCATCCTTCGAACGAGGTAAACCGACCACAAAATCCATAGCTATCCTTTCCCACTTCCACTCGGGAATAGGAAGAGGCTGAAGCTTCCCAGAAGGCTTCTGATGTTCGGCTTTCACTTGCTGACACGTCAAGCACTTAGCAACATAATCAGCAACATCCTTCTTCAATCCATCCCACCAGTATAAATCTCTGATACTGTGGTACATCTTAGTAACACCAGGATGAACGCTGTAAGCTGTAGAATGTGCTTCCTCTAAAATCTCTTCTCTCAAATCATTTACATTAGGAACACACAATCTACCACTGATCCACAACACACCATCATCATCAAGTGTGAAATCAGTGAACTTCCCTGCTCTGACATTCTCTGCAAGCTCTTCCAGAATAGGATCTCGGCTCTGAGCTGCTTTAATCCTATCCCTCAGTACAGATCGTACTTTAAACTGAGCTAACAGTCCACCTGATCTACTGATCTTCATCATCAGACCTTGATCCACCATCAAATGCAACTCCTGGATCAATGGTCTCCTCTCAACACCGATGTGAGCAAGACTACCTGAAGACTTCCTACTCAAGGCATCTGCTACCACATTAGCTTTACCTGGATGGTAAAGAATCTCGCAATCATAATCCTTCAACAATTCCAACCATCTTCTCTGCCTCAGATTCAAATCTCGCTACTGGAAAATGTACTTAAGGCTCTTGTGATCAGTAAATATCTCACAAGTCACCCCGTACAAATAATGTCTCCAAATCTTCAAAGCAAAGATCACTGCAGCCATCTCCAGATCATGTGTAGGATAATTCTGCTCATGCTTCTTCAACTGCCTCGAAGCATAGGCTATCACCCTTCCATTCTGCATCAACACACAACCAAGACCAATTCTAGAGGCATCACAGTAAACTGTGAACTTATCCACACTATTAGGCAAGGCTAATACTGGCGCTGTGGTCAACTTCTCCTTCAACAACTGAAAACTATTCTCACAAGCTTCTGACCACTCAAATCTAACATTCTTCTGAGTCAAGCGAGTCATAGGGGCTGCAATCCTGGAAAAATCCTGCACAAACCGCCTATAATACCCGGCTAAACCCAGAAAACTCCGAATCTCTGTAACAGAAGTAGGTCTAGGCCATTCAGATACTGCCTCAACCTTCTGTGGATCAACCCGAATACCTTCTTTAGACACTACGTGTCCAAGAAAAGAAACACTCTCCATCCAGAAATCACACTTCGAGAATTTAGCATAAAGCTGATGATCTCTCAGTATCTGTAGTACAATCCTCAAGTGATATACATGCTCTTCCATACTCCTCGAATATACTAGTATATCATCAATGAAGACTACCACAAACTGATCCACATACGGTCGGAATACTCTGTTCATCAGGTCCATAAAAGCTGCTGGTGCATTAGTCAAACCAAAAGACATCACCAGAAACTCATAATGACCATATCGAGTGCGGAACGCTGTCTTAGGAATATCAGCTTCACTAATCCGCAACTGATGATAACCCGACCTCAAGTCAACCTTAGAAAAGAATTGTGCACCCTGGAGCTGATCAAACAAATCATCTATCCTCGGGAGAGGATACTTGTTCTTCACTGTCACCTTATTCAGCTCTCTGTAGTCAATGCACAGTCTCAGGGTACCATCCTTCTTCTTCACAAACAGGACTGGTGCACCCCAAGGAGAAACACTAGGTCTAATAAAACCTTTATCCAACAACTCTTGCAACTGCTCCTTCAACTCTCTCAACTCTGCAGGAGCCATACGATAGGGTGTCATAGATATAGGAGTAATACCTGGAACCACATCAATACAGAACTCAATCTCTCTATGAGGTGGTAAACCTGGCAACTCCTCGGGAAAAACATCAGGAAACTCACAAACAACAGGAACATCTGTGAGTGACAACTTCTCCACTGACGTATCCCTGACCAATGCCAAATATCCCTGACAACCTTTCCTCAATAGCTTCCTAGCCGTAATAACAGAAATAAGATTCTGAGGTGCTGAACTCCTGTCACCAACAAACTTAAAATCTTCTTCACCAGGAATTCTAAAAATCACCTCCTTATTCCTGCAATCAACCACGGCAAAGTGCTGAGACAACCAATCCATTCCCAAAATAACATCGAACTCCATCACATCCAACAAAATCAAATCAACGGGTAATTCTCTATCTCCCACGAGAACTGGACAACCAGAAAGAACAATATCGGCGTCCAAAGAATCACTCAGAGGAGTGGCAACAGACAAAGGAAAAGCCATCCTCGAAGCTTGCCAACAAGATTTAGAAGCAAAAACAGGAGAAACAAACGAATGCGTGGCACCCGGATCAAACAAAACCAATGCATCCAGGTAACAAACAGAAAGAATACCTGCCACGACTGCATTAGATGCCTGAGCATCTAGCGGAGTCAGATGGAAGACTCTGGCCTGGCCTCGACCTCCCTGCTGACTGGTAGAAGCCTGGCCAACACCTCGGGCACCTCCTCTCGTACCTCTACCACGACTCTGCTGTGGAACAAACTGAGTAGAACTCTGATGCTGGGCTGGTGGTAACTGAAATGGCATAGGTGCTGCACTAGCAATCGACTGTTGTGGGAATCGCGGAATCTGCTGCTGCTGATATCCGGGGTAAGGACACGATCTGGCAAAATGTCCTGTCTGTCCGCATCTGAAACATGTCAACGGTGTCAGATAACACGGTCCCTGATGGACTCTACCACAAGTCTGACAAACACTGGCCGCTGATCCAGAACTACGACCACTGCTGCTGCTCGAAGCACCTGACCCAAATCTGAACGATCTACGCTGACCTCCACGACCATGTCTACTGCTCCGATGCACTCGCTGCTGTTGTCTCTGACTCTGCTGAGTCGAACCTCGCTGCTGACTACTCGAACCAACATGAAAACTCGAATACGGAGTAGCCTGCAATCCACTCGACTGAACTCCCAACTGGTAATAATCAGGCATCGCTCCCTGCCTAACTAACCTCAGCTCGATCTCCTTAGCTAGCTCGATCACAGACTCGAGAGTAAGACCTGCTGTGGGCATACCAGCAAAAGCTGAACCCAAACCAGTCACATAGGTAGTAACAGCGAAATACTGATCTCGCATCAGATCCTCAGCATATCTACCCAGACGAAGGAACTCTCGGGTATACTCCTCTACTGATCGATCTCCACGAGAAATACTGGTCAGACGAAGACGATAACTCAAACGAAGAGGCTCTGGACAAAATCTCCTCATAAATCGCTCTCGAAACTGAGCCCATGTCATCGTCATCATATAAGGCTGGATCATCTGAATAAACCAATCCAAGGCTGGTCCCTCAACAGACAACTCAACAATCATGATCCTCTGGTACTCGGTATGAGCAGTCCGAGTCCTAGTCTCAATCGCATGCAGAAAATCTAAAGGATCAGAAGTACCATCAAAAGCAATCCTGCCAACTCGGGCATAGAACAAAGCTGCCTCAGGGTCAGACATACCCTGCTGATAGGCAGGCTGAACAGGCTGAACAACAGGAGGAACAGGAATATCAAATTCAGGCTCAACAGGCTCCTCGTCCTGTAACTCTCTCTGCCTACGGCGACCTGCCGCTCCTCGAGGTCTACCCCTGCCACGACCTCTACGTCTAACTGGCTGCTCAGGAGGTAAAACCTCATCCTGAAAAGACTTATCATCCTCGGCCTCAACGACCGGTGGAGCGACACGCGCTCGCCTCCTCATTCTGAAAAGACAAACGGAAAGATTCAGACAAAACAGACAACGGAGGAATAACGCTGAAAACTACAGCAAGGAATACTCATCAAGACATACTCGAACCTAATACACTGCAGTAGTCCAACAGAAAACACAACTTTAAAACTAGGGCCACAACTCACATAACTAAGCCCTGACACAGAACTCCATTCTGATACGAACTTCGCTCTGATACCAACTTTGTCACGACCCAAAACAGGAGTCATGACCGGCGCTAGGGAACGGGAATTCTTTCGAATCCGGAACCCGTAGCAAGCCTAAAAATAAAATAAATATGCAATAACAATAACCATATAATATAATATGCAGCGGAAATAAAAATCATAATATCATAAATATTACAATATCATCCATCTCAACTGGATATAATTCAAAACTCATCACATCGCATATATAATCTCATAAATGTATAATCTTTATACAAATCCAGTTTTACTATAATACATCTCTTTAAAACAAATACTTTAATTCACAACTACTGCAGTATCTAGAGTAAATAAATAAGACTCAAGTATACAATTTACATAAAGAAGCCGGGGCAGAAGAAATCCGGCGTATCGACCTGCTACTGAGGTCTGAGGAAGTTGACTCTCCTGAAAAATAGTCAACGGAGGGGAGTCAGACCTCACTGAGTGAATTACTATAGTATATATACATACACTCTAAGTGATAATGCATACAGTCAACAGTATATGAGTAATATGTATATATACAGGCAAGTTCATACAGATGCAGAAAAATCATTTTATATATTTTGTCTGAAAATCAACTTTTATGAAGGATCACATAGAACCCTAGAATATCGCAACCTCAGAAAATAGTGTTAAACAACACTCTAGCCATACAGGCTCACTAATTCCAAATATATCCACTTAATCCATTTGGACAGTAGACTGGCCCCGAGACACTAAGTCAACCGAGCTCCAGCAGTCTAACTGCCAGTGTGATTGGCCCCGAGACACTTGGTCAACCGAGCTCCAGCAATCACACCCAAACCACATCTCACATATCAATAATCATAATCAAATCAATATCCACAAATAAGTTAGTAATATAGCCTAAATACTATAGGCGTACCGGTACGTACTCGGTCCTAGTGCTGCCCACTAGGTAGCACGTTCTATTGATATCCTTCATTCTTAAATATAAAACATTCATTCACAAAAATAAATGATGCATGGATATAAATGAAATAGCAATATAAACCATATATATACCGAAAATATACCAAACATAAACCAGGTATATTTTGAGTATATATATGTCAAATAAATCCAATCAAATCACAAATTAAATTAAAAATATATTTAAAAACATTTTAAATATATTTTATTAATAAAACATGTATATAATTTATTATATACCAAAAATATACTTGAATATAAATCATATTATTTATGCATATTTAGTAAAGATAAAACATGCATTTTCTAAATCATGCATCCTAAGCATATATATATAATATAGTAACTCACCTAATGCGCTCCACGAGACAGGTCCGACGGGCCTGGTCCACTAACCCTCGGTCTCGGCGCAACTAAACAAGAAATAATTAATCGACATCAGAATAACCCTAACAGAAATCCTAGAATTAAATCTAGAGTATTCAACACAGAATCGGAAATTAGGGTTCGACTGGATATCACGTTTTACGAGAATTCTACCGGAAATCCGGCAGAACCTCCCCTGTAAAACGGACATCTCTCTACTCAAAAGAGTAGAGCCGACCCTGCAAAGAAAATACACTTCAAAAATAACACCACAATCGATCACAACCCCTCGGTCGGACTCCAGACTACAATCTGTCGACCGGGGTCCACAAACACAGAAAATATATTCAAATATACCAAAAATATCCTTAAATCATAAAAATACATTTTATAAATAAAAATTACATAATTGACCTTGAAACACTATAAAAATCGATTAAAACTCATTTTATTTGAAAAACCGTATATTAAATATATAATTGAAAATAATTCACGAAAAATAGTTTTAATTAGTTAAAAATACCAAATAATTTATAGAAATCATTTTTATACCTTAAATAAACATTTAAACCAATTAAATTACATTTTTAGACAATTTAGGGTAAAATTACCAAAATACCCCTATATATATATATACCTAAATTACTTCAAAAATTCACCAAAAATCATACAATTATCCAAAATTAATTTTCTCAACATATATATCAATAATATAAATATTTAACTCAATTTACCAATTAAATTCAAATAAAAACACAATTAACTTAATTTTACAAAATCACATAAACTTCAATAATTAAAAATAAATACTTAGAAATTCATAAAAATTCCAAATAAATTCCTATAATTCATTTCAACACCTAATTCAACCATAAACTCCAATTTCATAATTTAAATAATTAATTTCCGAAAATTCGAAAATAATATTAAAATATTCAAAAATACCCAAAAATCCAAACAATCTCCAAAAATTCTACAAAAATTCATACATGAAGATTAAACTACCAGGAACAACATTTGTGAAGGAAGTTTCCATGAATCATCCAAATTGAAGCTCAAAAAAATCGAAAACCAAAAGTGGCCGAAATATTCAACTCAAAACCTAAGCAATTCTAGACCGTTTTAGCTCAAACAAAAGCTAGAATAACACTCACCGGAGCTCAAGGAGAAGATAGAGACCGGCGGTGTCGAAAACGGTGGCCGGAGGAGGGAGAAACGACGGTGAGGAATAGTGGTGGTCCGGCGGGTATCTACGGGAGAAGAAGAAGAAGAAGAAGAAAAAGAAAAAGAAAGAAAAGGAAAGAGAAAAGAAAAGAAAAAGAAAGAAAAAGGAAAAGAAAAAGAAAAAAAAAAAAAGAAAAAAGAAAAAAAATAATAAATTTTAATAATTTAATAATAAATAAAATAATCAAATAATAATAAATAAATAATAAAATATTAGGGTAATAATAAACCCTAATTAAATATACACACACAGGCTTTATTTAATAATTTAAAAATATATATGAGTTCATGCAAACCCATAAATACATTTAAAATAATTAATAATACATTGTTTACGTAGAAATTTCCCCGAAAATGAAAGTCCCGGGAAAATTTTACGTAAAATACTGAAAATAATAGACAGTAATTAAAATAGGTTTAAAATACATATTAACTCATAAAAATATCATATAAAATACAAAAAATCACTGACACTGCATATCCCGGTACAGTGTAAAAATATTTTTAAAATTACGGGATATTACATAATTCCAGTGCCAAGCTTACTTATCTCCTTCATATTATCCTTAAATTCAGCCTTAAATGTTAAGTATGCAAACTCCCATAATTTTTTTCTTCTTTCTTCCCCTCTCCATTTTTTGCTCCAAGCAGATAGAATATGTTAAGCACACATTCTATACTCAGTTTTAGCTAGTACTTCATAGGCAACCCCCATTAAACCCTTACACATTTTCAAACAAAAATCACATAAGTTAGTTTGACATAATGGCCAATAAAACAACATAATATAAATAAAGTAATAGATTCATTTTACCTTTTGCATGTCTGTGACCATGACTAGTCCTTTTCCATCACCCAATAGTAAATTAGCTTATAAATGTTGAATGAACCACTTCTAATTACATTTATTCTCTATTTTAATAATCGCCCAAGCAAGAGGAAACATTTGATTATTATCGTCTTTAGATATAGCAAATAGCAATTGACCTTTATAAAGACCCTTCAAAAACACCCATCCAACCTAATATTCTTTCTATAACCTGCCTTGAATCCTTCTTTCATAACATTAAAACAAACATAGAATCTTTTGAATTTCTGTTTCCCTTGCTTACTACCCCTTTCATACTTAACAAAGCAAGTTATGCCTGAATTAGACCTATTGATTTCAACAACAGAATCATGCATACTGGCATATTTAACTATAAGGTCACCTATTGCCTCCGGCAGCTCCCTGATCTTAGCCCTTCTACAAACACTCATCAAAATATAAATCTTCAAATCCTTTTTAACATGATCAATCAATTGCTTAATCTTAATTTTAAGCTAAGATATAATTCTTTGCTTATATTTTGAGGCAATGTAATTTGTATTACAATGAAAGGTTCTATTATACCTAAAATAGGTATGCATAGGGTTATAAT
Source organism: Mallotus nudiflorus (assembly GCA_947683625.1). Lineage (NCBI taxonomy): Eukaryota > Viridiplantae > Streptophyta > Magnoliopsida > Malpighiales > Euphorbiaceae > Mallotus > Mallotus nudiflorus. The sequence continues at coordinate 200,177 of CANTUR010000553.1, forward strand.
TTTTAATTATAAAGTTTAGATTTGGAACCTAATTGCACCCATTTTCTTTGCATTTTACCCTAACTTTAGTTGGCTCATTTGGATTTAGATTCAACTTAATACCCTTCACGATAGCATATTTATAAACAACATCTCTAAATTGTTTAACATTAACAAAAATCATACCTAGCTGCTATATGGGCATCTCAGTAGTTAGATCAAAGTAAACATGTTAGTTTGGTCTTCTTTTAGTCTGTTCTCCTTCTTTATCATCAGACACAGATTCAACATCACTATCATGATTGTCACTATCATAATAAGGTTCATCTCCTCCTACTCTGCCTTCAAAACTTTGTCTCCCCAAATTTTCATACTCCCTGTCAACATTAATTTCACCAGAGGTACCTCATCAACAAATTTAGGTGCTCTCCTTCTTTATAAGTTCACTTAGAACTATCTTGCAACCTCTTTAACATCTCTCTCTTTTTCATCATGATCACTGTATACCCTATCATGCACCTAATCATCAATGATCTTAATCTCTTCACTATCAGAGCTACTTTCACTTATATTTCCACAAACAAAGCCTTCAGCATCTTCTAAAGCATGTTCTTCTTCTAAGCCTTCTTCTTCTTCCTCTAAGCCTTCCTCTTCTTTTATATAGTCTTCATCTTTTATAGCACTTCCTTCAACACTTTGACTTACCCTAGATCTATACTTTGCAGATGTATTTTGCCCAGTAAGTACAAGCACATCTACCATATGGTTAATAAAGAGCTGCAAAGTAGCCCCATCTTTACAACTATTGGCTATTTCTAGGAGGACAAGGTCACTATCTATGTAAATGAACTATCCACCCTTTTTTGGCTTAAAATACACCCCTTTTGCATTAGTGTAACCAAAACTTCTAGTATACCATAAAAGCTCGGGTAAACTAAGTCTATCAATATCTAAGTACTCGACCTCAATCTTAGCCTCTACATAATGAGCAATTGGATGCGAAACCATTTTACCCCCATAGTGCCACTCTAGCCTCAAGACCTTATCTTCCATTATGTAAAAAGAAAATATTTAAAAATGAAAAAGATACCCACTTTTACCATGTGCAGCAAAATCTACTACTGCTTTTCATAATAAACAAATACAACAACCACAATAAAAACAACATATAGAACAAAATCCACCCACATGGTTCACTTAAAAAAAAAAAACCTTAAGTTTCCCCAAAATCACAAAAAAATCATTGTCCATACACTATATAACACTGCATTTTCACATAAGCGTTGTCTATCTTCCATAAAAAATTGAAAAATTATGCACATTGCACTTACCTTTAAGAACTCAAAATGACTTGCTTAGCTATTGTTATTTAGCTTCTCCAAGACACATGCAAGAACACTAATATGCAATGAGCTTTTTGATTTCAAGAGAAAAGAAACTCTTAGCTTCTCCAAGCTCTATCTGTTCTTCATCATCTTTAATTAGGGTTTGAAATTGTTTTAGTGGATCCTAGCATGTTTTTATCTCATTATGTTTATGAATGTTGGAAATTGGGTTTTAGGGATTAAGATAGCTTATTTTTTATTTTTTCACTTTATTGTCCATTTCATTTTATAACTTTTACCATTTCATTTACGTCCACCTCAACAATAGATATATATTTTTTTTACAGCTCAGCGTGATTTCCATTCACGCGCTCAACTTGTCCCCAATAAAGGTTAAATATAAGAAAAATAAAAATTCAGAGGTGATATAGAACAAAATAAAAGTACAGGGGTGAGATCGAATAATTTGACAAAGTTTAAGGGTAAAATAGTGCATTTAGCATATTTAATTCTACATTTGGGTAGTTTTCCTAAATCCCCTTGACTTTTATTTGATATCTAATAAAAAAAAGAGCAATAATTTTAAATTTTTTTTTCCTTTGCCAATGTAAGGGCAAATGGGACTCAAACTCAAGTTTTAATGTCATTGAAAGTCATTTTGACGATTACATCAGGGCTTACTAACTATTACACTAATAATTGAATACAATATAATTAATATTAATTAATTTATTATTTTTAATCTGTCATCGGATTTATCTTACTAATTAATTTATTTCAGAATTATATTTTTTGCAAAAATTAAAAAAAATTAAAAAATAAAAATCTTTTATGAGATTGCTCAATGCTTAACCTTGACAATACATAATTTAGCCTATATATCAATGTAGTGCAATGACACAATTGTAAGACCAATTCTATTCTTCTCAAAATGCTAACATTTTTTTTAATTAAAAAGAAAAAAAATTAAAATTAAACTCGTAATTTATTGATATTTTAACGGGAATTAAACATTTGGGTACTCAACTTTTGGTTTCAAAACGTTAACATTTTAATATTAACACACTGACTATTTCGTTATATATATATATAAAGCAAGTGATTATTTTACAAGTTTATAACAAGCTCCTATTTTGTGTATTGAGAGGGTTCAGAAAACTTCCAATAACGTTTAACTTGGCATATGTATTGCCGGCCCTTTCTTGCCATTCTTTTTTTTTTTTTTCCGACAAGAATTGGAGGGGAGGAGAATTTGAATCTCTAATCTCAATAGGGAGTTAATTCAATGGCTGAAATTAAGTCAGTGTAAAATGAGTAATGTAATTTATTTTTTATCTAATTCATAATTTTTAAAAATTATAGATACCACTTTTACCACTTGATCAAGTGGTGAATAGTTCTTATCATTCATTTAATTTTGATATTTTCACCGAGAAGAATAAATATTCATTTATTAATGAATACCATCAATAAATTAAGCTGCATCAAAAGATGATTAAAATAGAAATTAAATAGATAAGTATTAGACCAAATCTGATTATCGTATTGCAATTAATTATAATATTACAAATATTTTTAGTTCATTTTTAATTTAAATAAAAAATATTTAAAATCTAATTAATTCAATTCTAACAAGATAAAAATATAAGAATGATGGAATTAATTTATTATTATTTTTAAAGTGTTTCTAAAATGACTTTCTTAACAGATGTGTATATTGGCCATAAAATAATGGGTACGGATACAAAATTCATCTGGTGGCAGGAGCATAGAAATATAGAATCACTCTTTCCTTATTAAAAGATTAATGGGCTCACCATTTTCATCTGTAATTTGTATAGAGTGGCGGCACAAGTGCTGTGCTGTTTCCAAGTTTTATTTCAGGATATTTAAAATTTTGTTTTAGAGTACGGTTTCTTGTCCCCAACTCCCAACCGACAGGTCTGTTTCTCAATATTTCCTTTGCAAGTGTTCATCCTCCTTAACCACAAAGGTTTTTTTTTTTTTTTAATTTAACCCAACCCCCCACAAATAATTAGTTTGAACTGCTCTTTTTAACAAAATATGCATTAAAAAAAAAAAAAAACTATTTGTAGGTTCAAACTTTCGTTAACCACAGAGGCATTTATGTGTATAAAACTACAAATTATACCATCTAAGATTTACGGTAAGGTTTCAGGTTTAATTTTCTTACTGTACTACTAAAATTAATTTTAAATAATTAATATAACAAAATTTGTGAAAATTACTGTTCTTGTGTCCCCTACTCATGTTATAGGTACTAATAAATGACAGTATTTAAGAAACTAAAAATATTTAATGTTAATAAAATGGAAGGAGCAAAAGATTTTTTTTTTTTATATAAATAAAGAAAAAAGCAAAAAATAAGAAGGGTATTAAATTTGAAGGGTAAAGAAGGCATAATACATATATGTTCTTTTATATTTGTCATTTTTTGTTAATTTGACAATTAAATTTATAATTTTTCTATTTTGATATTTAAATTTGAATAAAATACACTAATTTTCATTAATATGATGATATAATACATCTACCATCATTTATATTTATCACTTTTTAACAGTTTGACATATTTATTTATAATTTTTTATCAATTAAATTCTTATAATGTGATACGTATCAATTTATCAATCTATATCGTGTATACTGACAGTGATTTTAAAATTATATTTTAACTAAATTCAGATATTAAAATAATAAATTTATAATGTAAAATGTTAAATTGATAAAAAATAATAAATGTAGAAGGTTATATATGAATTGTGCCGGGCAAAGAAAGAAACAAAATAAGGGATACCCCATCGAAGGACCATGAGACAAAAACCCTGTAGCTGTAGGTAGGATTTAGGAAAGGGGTGTTAGCTAATAGATAGAGAACATTGTAGGGAAATAGTAGTGTAGAAGTAGTGTGATTGTAGGGTAGATTGCCCTATATTCATCCTAGTAGAAACTGAGGAGAATTAAGGATGGTGGGGGGTCCGGTTTCTCTCCGGGAGGGACTGTTGGATTTGGTACTTAATGGGGAGTGTCTCTTGGAATATAGGGTAGAGGTCCTACTTGTTCCCCCACTCTCTTCAGCCATTTCATCAAACCCCTTAAACATCCATCAATGCTAGCTTTGGTATTTTTTTCCCTTGAAATTATATATAAATATTTTTTGAAACAAAATCCTAATGTTATTAAATAAATTTAGAATTTTTTTCTTAAAAAAAAATTTAGAATATTTTTTGATGGAGATTTAATTATTTTTTTTAACGATAAAATTCAAGTGGTTTAATTTCTTGCTATAAAATAAAAGAGTATGAAAAATGAGGGATTGAACCTTAATTTCTATATTTAGATATTCACACATTTTATCATTTGAACTATTTGTAAGGGATAAATTTAATAGCCTTAAACTTCATAACAAACATAATTAATTTTTTATTATTTATCATAAAATTTTATCAATTTTGATAGATGATGAACATATAAATTTAAATTTGAGATTTTTATAAATTTTATCAATGAAAATGTTAATTAAATTTTTTATTGACTAATAAATTTAGAATTTTAATTTTAATTTTATCTATATTATAAAATAGATATAACAATGACTTCTTAATAAAAAATTAATGTATTGTGATAAATATATTAATTATAAGGTCAGGAAGATAGACATTTTTTTTGTAAAGATTAAGCAATAAATTATATTTATCCTTACCATAAAACTATTTTAAACGGTGGAAATAATAAGATGATTATAAACAAGAAGAAACCCTTAGGAAAGCAAACCTTTTTTCTTCTCCTTACGAAACACTCAAGGAAAGCAAACCTTAAGTCCATCTTTTAATTGAAATTTTGAATGGTTGCATTAAATGATAACAAGTGGCCACATACAATGTCAAATTATTGGTCAACAACTCATTAAGAATTTTTTTTTTTAACCAATATATGTGATTACACCGGGAATACATTATATATATATATATATATATATATATATATATATATATATATATATATATATTATTAATGTTATTATAATTATTATTTGTATTATTATATATATATAGAGTATCAAGTATTTTATCGAGTGGTGTATTAAGAACCAAGATATTTGATTTTTGACATCTTCAAATTTGAACACATAAATCATGGGTACCTCACTTTAAACCAATTAAACCAATTGATTTAGGAGTTATTAGCCATTAAGAAAGAAGTTGAGTGCATCAATATGTAGTTTTTTTTTAAAAAACATCATATGTATATATGGAAAAAGTTGGGAAAGAAAAAGTGAAAATTCAATTTCTTATCGGATACAATATTTAATGCAGATATAATTCAAAATTTTAAATTGAATATTTTAAACAATTAATAAAAATGATTAATTTTTAATATTATAAAAAGGAAGAATGTATAAGAGAGTTTTTCAACGGAATATCTATATTTTTTATTATTTGTACCAGTTGTAGATAAGATAATTTAATTGATGATTATAATTCATCAATTGATGTATAGCATATATAAATTTATGGACTGAACTATGACAAATCAAACTACTTTAGGTTTTTGGGCATTTGCGTAGACAAACATAGAAGAAGAAATATAGGCATAGTAAGGATATATAAATATGGGACTTGCAATATTATGTGCAGTTTTTTGATGGGTTTGTGCAGGGCTATAATGTCTCCATCTGGCATAGAAAAGGCTTATATTCGGAGATCTTTCAATGGACAAGGATGGTTTGGTTTTGTGTTTTAAAGAATATATATATATATACATATATAATCACAAAAAACATCTTGGACTTGGAAATGTCATATATTTATTATGTGGTCCTCAAAAGTAGGTTTATCTATCTAAAAACTATAATAAGGATTTCAAATGTAGATTTTTTGTTTTTTGACAACTAAACGGAAATAGGTAATTTCTCACGCCCGCAATGAAAGAAATGTGTTGAAAATTTGATTTTATAATAAAATATGAGAGAATTTTATTTACATCGGATGTAATTTTACACCTAATAGTATAATTTAAAATATATAATTTAAATATAATACAGTTAGATGATAAAAAAAACGACATATATTTTATTTTATAAATTCTACCGTTTGGTATATATACACTTAGTACAGATATATCTCTTACTCTTTTTGTACTCGTAGGCATTTCAAATGTAATTTCGCATCCATAAATTTAAATTTTTGATGATGGATTCCTTCCCATTTCTTTCTTACCTCTATCTATTTCATATTCGGTTTATTTATTTATTTTGGGTGGTTATTGATGATTAAAATTTCTTTTAGTAATTTCAGCTGGGTTTTAATGATTTTTTGTTGTTGTGAGAGTTATAATATATTTCCTTCTGAGAGTTTTGTTATGTTCTTCTACATATGTTCTAACTAAATTGGGTGAAAAAATTATAAATAAATTATCAGTTCAAAACACAGAGGTGAGTGTTGAATAGCTAATTAATGAAATATCAATTTCAAAATTCTAACAATATGATTGAAGATCTTCTGAAAAAACTTCACTTTTTTATGTTTTTATTTTAATTATTTTATTGCTTTTAATTTTGCATGAAAACTTACAAATTTACTTTTGTAAAATTAACTGAGAAACTTGATGATTTCTATTCAAAAAATAAAAACATTTTAGAATTTCTATTTAGCAATTGTTTTAGAAATATTAATATTGATTTTTGAAATTTCACCTAACAGCAAATTCAAATATATATAATTAAAATTTATAAATAAATTTCATAAAATTCTATTTATAACATCCACCCATTGAATAACATTATTACTTAAATTAGAAATATTGGTGATAGTTTATCATTTTAATTGCTCCCATTGCATACTATCGTGAACTATCCAGAATTTAAAATGTCTTTGATTCGATTTGTACATCAAAAGTGAGTTGCAATTATAAGTTTAACATCCACTTTTTTATTTAAATCATAATAAAGATAAAAAAAATATCAATAACCATTAGAAATTACTGAGATAGAGACTATTTTTATTTAAATTATAATGTACACAGTTTCATTATTATGAGATCATAACAAAAAAAAAGAAATTTAGAAAAAGGAAGTCAACATATTGAAATCATTATTCCACATAAATTAATTGTATTCATATAGAAAATTATTGAAGTGATGACATTATCTAGTTATTTGGTCCTTTTGATTTATAATTTCAAGTGCCGTGATTTCAGTAATCAAAATAATTATCATTCATATCATTAAATTTAATTAAACAATTTTTTGTCATATTATAACCTAGCTGTTATTAACATTAAGCAATTAAAAAATAGTTTCATTTCATCTTCTAATATAATATAAGTGCATGCCTAAGGAGAAAGCAACAACTTTGCTTGGTCAGAATTAACTACATATGGTGCAAAGGTACTTTATTTCTAAGGCAAAAATGATTGATAGACAAAAACTATATATTCTATATTTACAATAAAGTTAATTTACAACTAAATGATGAAACATTGAACATAATGGCAGGGATTATGGACCATAATATATATATTTGCTTCTTTAATATGTCAATGGAGTTATAATTATTTAGGAAGAACTCATTTGAGCCTCATAAAAAATCAGTAGTTAATTAATTTATTAATTGTATTATTCGTGGGTCGATGATTATTTATTTGGTATATAATGATTGTAATTTAAAATTAAATTATTCATTTTAAAATGCTTAAAACAATAACTAATAGAAGAATAATTTGAGCCAAAGATATTTATTGCTAAAATATTCTTGAACATAACTCACAATTAAAAAAATTGTGCAAAAAATTCATGTGTAGAACATGGGTTGTTAGTAGTACTGTTGTTTATTTTTATAAAAATGTACTTTGGTGAGACATTGAGACAAACATTCATGGGAGATGGGAATTTGATAGTTATTTATAATATTAAAATGATGTTGCTATACACCCAATTAATCACTATTTTCTCTCTAATGTTGATTATAATCACTACTTATAACAAAGAAAAAAGATAAAGAGAAAGGTACTTTCAATGGATAAATTATAATTATCATTTGCTTTTCAATCTCAATATGCCATCTTGGAATTAATTTTTTTGTAATATACTACTGATGATGTGGAGTTGGGCAACCAAAGACCCCTAGAGATTAAAAACTATATATTATGTAGATTGGACCGACCACCATAGCAAAGCAATGACAAATTGCGGTGTTTACATATATAGACAATAACTTATATATGGTATTATTACCAAACCCATTAGTGATTGATCTAAAACATTGAAGGCTTAATTTTTTTTTTTTTTTCAATATCATTATCAGATCCTGTAAGAAAATCAATAGCATCCAATGACTATAAAAAGTGTAATAAAATGGCAACTTGCAGCCATAACAAACCCCACAACTTCATGAGCAATTTATTTTTAAACACTTGCTAAAGAAAATATGAACTATAACACAAAAAATATATATATATATCGGTGAATAATATATACAATCAGGTAAAATTAGTTATTAAAAGATTTTTATTATATTTACAATTTTATTTGAATTGAATTGAAAGTGAGATGTGATACCGATAGTATATATATATATATATAACAAATTAGAGTATAAATAGAAACAATATGAATTAAAGAATACTTATTCTACAGCACAAGAAAATGTCCATTAACCCAAATAGAACAATAAGCTTGGCAGATGATGAAGAACACAGGCCAGCATATGATGATCAGGTTTCTAGCTTTGCACCAGGTTTGTGTCAAAATTATTTGTTACTAAATTGAACTAGGTCATTATAGGTTATTTTATTTTATAAACTACACTATAAATTTTGATTTTCACGTAGGTAATCCATTAAGGATATGCAAGATGTAATGGAAGGTATTCATCGATTACTTTTAACTTTACATGAAAGTAATTTCATTTTTATAATTTGTATCTAATCTGCTGGTGAAGCAGAATTATTCATATATATAATTATAGATTATGTGACTATTGAATTTTAGAGGCATAAAATACACACTCTCTCTATATATATAGGCCATGTACTTGGTATAAGCAACCTTAATACTTTTTAGTTAATGGTCTAATCTTAGATAAATCACGATGTTAATAATCTAGTATATAAAAGAGAACCAGTGCAGATTGTTGTACCTGGTAGCACTAGGTCATGCTCCTGAAAGCTAATGAAAAAAAGCTTGGGCTGATAAAGTCGGAGCCCCCTTAGCCAATACAAGTTCATCTAAAGAGATACAAAAAAGACCCATGTTGCATATGAAAATTAATAAATATATATATATCATTGATATTCAAAAATAATTAAATTTTAATTAGTTGATACCGGATAAAGCAAATCTTGGTTTTCGTTTCTTTAAAAAGTTTTTTAATAATTAATTTAATACAATTACATTTTATTAAAATTTAAACTCAAAACGTGACTTATACAAAAATATTTTTCTTGCTAGTTAATTTTAGAGATTATTTATTGATAATAAGAAAAATATATTTTACTACATTAAAATAAACCTTTATGAAAATTTCAACATCATATGATAGAAAATTCCTCAGGATACTTTAGAAACAACATATATACACTTAAAGATGTAAATTCGTTATCGAGTTGAAGCACCATTACATAAAAGAGAGAACTGGATTTTCTTTTTGTGCGCTAAACCTGAATAATCAAGTTAGGTGATTGCAATGGAATTTTGGAGTGAGAATGGTCTCCTTCAAAAGTGACAAGTAACATAGAGGGATCTTGCAAACATCGTTCAACATGTTTTCTTGCAGGGCAGCCCCTCATGCTACTGCATTTGTATAGCTCCTTTCCAAAACAAAGATATATATCAGTAATATGCATGGATATATACTTATGAACAAGTTGGAGCACCTTAAAAAACAACAAAAGAAAACAAAAGAAAAGAAAAAACACAAATTTTGATTGCTGCCGTTTCGATTTGTTTTATAAAAAAAAAAAAAAAAAAAAAAAGAAAATCACTGCAGGTTGGTCCAGATGAAGATAATTAACACCCCCAAGCCTTGCATGTTTACTAGTGCTTTTAAGAGGAGAGGCTATTAGGTAAAAATTCCAATCTCTATCAGGATCTTTCAAGCTCAAATTTTCATTAGATGGGTGCGAAGAGGAAGATAAATGGAACTACCAGGGGTTAAACTCCTGAATTTCGAAACTGGTGCACTGCGAGACAAACACTCGATTATAACAAATAGTAAATTTATTTTATGACTGATCAATCAAATTGTAGTTACTCTTTATTATTTGTTTTTTCTATCTTAAATCTATTTAGAAGTAATATTCGGTATGTTTCATCCATTAAATAAATAATTTTTTTACATAAACTATGGCTAAGTTACATTTTTTCATCTTAGTAGCCAAATGTTCTAAGAAAATTTCCAAAATAAAAAAAAAATGAAGAAAAACTTGACACATTGTGCTTAGGTTGGGAGTAACATACCTTGGATAAGGAGATCCTTTAATGGGTTTCTGTCCATATTTCTCCAAGTGTAATCATCTGGAGGTATGTCTGCCTAATTTACCACTTGAAGTAGCTGGAACCTGAATTATTTTCTTGATTCTCAGCTTCCTGTAAATTGTTCATTAAACAAGGACAGCATTAAAAACAGCAATTAACCAGCTCCTAAAACCAGAAAATTATGGTACTACCATTACCTTCTCTTTTGAACAGTGACATCCACCAGTTGAGGCAAGGCACTTAGTATTACTAGTCCCTCCACTTTTCATCTCACTCTTGCACATTGAATACACGGAAGAATCGTCTCTCGGTGCCACAATAATTTCAGATGATGAATGATGAACTGATGATCTCTTGTCCTCATCATTTCCATTATCCAAGCTCAAAAAAGATGTGCTTATTGGTTGTAATGAACTGGGAATTGATGGTCTCATGATCAGCCCTTCTGCGACATCAGAATTGTGCTTAGACTTGTGCTTCTGCATGTGCAATTTAAAAATGTTTGTGGGTACCAATGATTTGGTTGATTGAAGATTCTGAAGAGGACAAGCTGTCTGATATTGTACCCTGAAGAGCGCATAATACAAAGGCAAAGAATTGGGGCTATCCATCATTTCAACAGGGTTTATGTTGACATTGGTAAGTGGCAAAGGACCTTTCTTGATTCTTTTGGATGATCAGATTGTGTTGATCCATCAAGAAGAGAAAGTAAATTTCTGAATTCATTTACTGCACCTTGAGCTATCAGGCTCACTTCTTGAATGCTTTCTCTTCCGATTCTTATCAGATATACAAGTGAAGAGTAGATGAGCTTGCCTGAAACTACTTTGTGCAACTTCATGAACTCTGAAATGCCATCTTGGTGTCATCGAAACACAGACACCAGAAGCTGAAGCTTCCTTCATGGTCCTTGTCTGAATGATCTAATCTACCTATAAAAAGGCTAAGTTGCCAAATTAAAGCTATAGCCTAGAATAAGTATTGAAAAGAAGTAAACCTGACAGCCATGAATGGTCATGCTGTTGACAATAAGAAAAAATACAGCTGAGTCAAGCAACAAGCGAGCAAAGAAAAAATATCTATCCACAAGAAGCGTGGCACCTAAAAAGGTCAAAAGAAGGAGAAATAAGAAGAAGTAAGAAAATAGTGGAGCAGAAACTAAGATTATATTTTATATGATATTTATCATGCTCAAGTTGCAGGCCATACCTGTTCTGTTAATAAAATGATTAAACAAAACCACAAAGCGAATAGGGTTATGTTTGGTGTTCCAATTCTCATTGGAATTGTATATATATATATATATATATATATATTGATCAGGCACTGCTCGAGAAATGCCATTAGTATAAAAATATCTTATGGTTTAAAAAAAAATTGATCAAAACCAATTAAGTAAAGAAAAGAAAGTTAAATAGAATTTTTTTTTTTCTAAAAGAACTATTCAACAAATTATATGTCCTAACCAATTGCAATTTCTCACTTTGCTATTACAACAGCCATGGAAAAGTTAAAGTGGATTTGAATCTAAAGAAGAAGAAGAAAGAAAGGGAAGAGCTTGCAAGTTGCAGAATTTAATATCAGAACAGAAGGGAGATGTAAACAAAATTTGTATATATTAAGAAAGTATATATTAATGAAACCCCCTTTCACTTTTGATATTTTAATAATTATTATCCCATTATATAATGTGAGTTTGTGGGGGTGGGGGGGCAGGACAGTAGCTGTACAAAAATGTGCGTGAGATGATACAAAAAAGTTTAAAAGATTTAGGTGAATAGATTTTGGATGCATGTGGCATATCAAACTTCTCCACTTGAATCTAATCCACTATAGCTCTCCCAACCAACCAAGCATTTTGCAAGCAGTTTCTTTCACTCAAGAACTTGGACCATTGCCATATATTATCTTTTTTGGGTTTATTATTGAAGCATGCTTGTTCCTAAAGGGTGGCTTTGCCTCCACTCCTCCCATTAATATTGCTTTGCCTACTTTCATCCATTTATCATGCCAATTTATTTATTTTTAATAGAAAAAAGCCCATATAAGATTACACGTCTGTCAAATAAATTATCTTACCAACAATTTGTGGTAGATCTTGGACATCTAGAATCATACCAGCACTGAGACACATGGGACTCAAAAAGGTAGACCAGTTTTTAAGTCAAGGATCGTATGACCTATGTTGGTGGAATACTGAATTGCATACGAAAAGAATTTGCTAGCTCACATGCAATCAAATACCCTTTAAGTGCACAAATCAAGTAGCTCAGGTCCACAATGAAATGGACTTTTCATGTGTTGCTTTGCTAAGCTGGACCACTTGAAAAAAAAAATCAAAGAAACTTGCAGATGATGAATTTTATGCCCAGTTTTCTCTGCTCTACAGTCATATATTTTTGAAGATAGAAGCGAAGTCAGAAATGAGATTTACAATGTGGCTTCATGGAAAAGACTGGTTTATGGACCACCTCTCTGACCCAAGCTTGTTCTTGCTGCTACAAGCAGACATAGATATATGTGCATTTTACTATTTCTCTGACATAATATATACCAACTTGATACGCTAATCAAATCTGCTCCAAGGATCGAAAACAGAGAACAGATAGGTTTTCTAACAAATTAGAATATCATAATATTCATAACATACTTTTTAAAATAAGTTTTTTTGTCCTTTTTTTTTAAACTGCAATTTTTTAGTCTCAGAGTTTGTAAATTGTCTTCAAAAATTATTGCAGAAAAGTTGGTCACAGATCTAGAAATGTCTTTAAACAAATTTATTGTTTGAATTGCTTCTAATGGACGCAGCTTATTGAAATGTGTGACAAGTTTCATTTCATTGTAAGCATTTCCATTTTATTCTGAAAGGTTGTGGCAAGACAAGCGCTACCTCACACCTGATAACTATAACTGGAAAGTGGAAACAGCACCATTTGCAAGTTTAAACCAAAAAAAATGTTACTGGAATAAGCAGATAACATGATATCAGGCAATGCTTATGTACCCTGATTCTTGGAGGTCAAGGATATAACTCAACATCCAACTCTAATAAAGTAAACAGAATGAAATGATCATCTGTCTGAAAACAAATGATTCTAATTTCTAAATCTGGCAAATGAAACCATAGACCAAACAATTTGCAATGATTAAACACAAACTGAAAGAATTTACTTCCAGTTATAATTCTATTATCAAGTTCTAATCAAATTTTCACGAAAAATGTCTTCTTCCAGCATAACCAAGTCTCGACCGTCTACTTCTCACTGGTGCTGACCATTTCCTCCATTAGCTGCCATTTTGGCTCTCATTTTTCTGTATTCCCTTGATCTTAATACCCCCTCCATAATGTTTATATCTTCAAGAATTTCATGTCTGGAAAGAGATGCAAGAGCTAGCAATATCTCCCTCTGGAAATCTTTCATTCTCCTTCCACGTCTCAACTTAAGCCCAAATTCCTTTGCCTCCATGTCATTTATCTCAAATGGCTTTGATGAAACAGAATTGTCATCCACATTACTTTCTGTAAGATTTATTGCGATTAACTCAAAAGAATCATACGAGCAGAGTGGTTGCACCGGTCTCTCAATTTCCATATCCTTGTATCCCACTTTTGTATATGAATTTTGATTGAAAGCTGAATGCTCTGATGATATATGGATGAGCAATTCAGCTGCTTCTTGGATCAGAACATCCACCTCAGCCGATTCTTCTTTGTTGTAGCACTCAACTTCTAATCCACTAATGTCAGAAGTTCGCTGCTCATGCTCACCCATCAATTCCTCATCAATTTGAGATCCTGACTGGGTCGTCAAATACTGATTCAGGACACCAGATGTAATGACAGATTCTGTTGTCTTTGCACTGCTTGAATCATTATCAGAGGACGCAGTATGCCTTGCATGAAGCAGGAGCCTTGCCGTGTCTGTGTTGAAATGAACTTTCGCTTTGATCAGTACATGAAAGAACAGCATTTTCTACCTCACTCTTCTCAGAACTCGCTTCACTAGAAAGTTTGGACTTTGGCTCAACACTGTCATTCTTTTCATTACCGCTACAGCAACCAAGGTCTTCAGAAATTCCTGCTGGGTGACTAAGCATGTTCTTTGGACCTACGAGGCTTAAATGACTACCAGTTATTCCACAAATTTTTGGATTTCCAGTCCATATCTCTGAGCTCATATCTTTTCTGTTTAGATCCACGTGAGCAAGATTTGCAAGGTTGCTTATATCTTTTCTGTTTAGATCCACAAGAGCAAGATTTACAACGTCATCTTGTTTCAGCATGTCAGAAGCATCAAATGAGCACCCGTGAAATTCTTTCTTATGATACATAGTTGGGCAAGTTCCATCTAGCATGCTGCCAGTAAATACATCAGAACCACCTTCAGAGGCCTGTTCTTGAACGATGGTTAGGCATATTGAGATCCAAGCAACAAGAAGAGTCATCAAGGGTAAACTTTGTTAAGGTCTAACTGCCTTCCTTGATATGAAGTGAAATGTTGCATTTTTGAGGAAAGAACATCAGATGAAGCATCATTACAGGACACTCTGATTCCTGCATAAGAGACCAACGAAAAAACAGTTACATTATTGTAGTCAAGTTTATGCTTAGATTGCTCAGGATCAAAATCCGAAAGCACAAATGCAAGCCTATAAAGCTGTAATGTTTTATACAGATTGATCAGAAAAACACCTTCATTATAAAAGGTCTGCTCTTGACAACATTCACTTATTCTTGAAAAGAGCTCCTTCTGTAATCTCATGAGGCATTTCTTTCTTCAAACCGGTTGAAATGATTGGATCCAAGAATAGAGAACTTTGCAACTCATACTCCCCTTTCAAAACAGTTTTGCATTTTGCATATCCATCTGAATTCCTCTCATCTGATTCTTCCAAATCAATCACATTTTGAGCGCAATAAAAAGTTTTGTTATTGAAACAAGTCCTCACTGTACCTGCCAGTCTTCTATTACCCCCTCTGGATATCAATGAAAGCTCCAATTCCTCTTCATTGAAAGAGTTGCCTTCAGAAAGAGGATTAAAGTCAACTGGACCTTCAAAACAATTCTGAGCACTCCATTTCTTTGGAGGATCCTCCTTAATGATGTTAATGAATTCCCCAGCAGAAAGTTGAAGGTCAAGAGGCCTGCCACCTTGGCCATCCTTGAATACTCCTGTCCACAAAAGGTGTTGATCCCACCTGAAAGACAAGCTTAACCCATTAAAACAACAAAAGGAACCATATCAATCTGATTCTTATGCTATTTAGGAATGTCCTCATGAAGGATAGATATGACATGTAGTGTCCATCTGCTCCTTGATCATTCACTATTACATGTTTTCTTCACGACAAAAGGTTCTTTAGAATCTATTAACATAAAAACAAAAAAACTTCAAATAAATAGATTATTTATCAAGTCTCTAGTAATGGTATTGCCAACTTCTAATGAATATTCTAAAGCAGACTTCTATATGGAATGTCCCAGAAGACTTGAGTTCATGTCACAAAAGTTAGGAAAAGGAATATAGAAACAATCAGTAACTAATGATTGCCCCTCTCCTTCCACAAAGGATCACTTTCAATAATATTCTCAAGTCTGGTGCTTCACTTGCCTTGGAAGTCAAGGAGAATCTAGTTTGTTTTGCTGGTGATTCAAGCCTTGTAGGATTTGCAAAAGGATGTAGAGATGATCTAAGTTTTGGATGCCATGAATTATAATTGCACTCTTCCCAACCAAAATCTTTCATCAGCGATTCTTGAACTCTGTATAGCCGATGGAGTTCATGAACCTAAGCAGAAATCAGTTACAATCAAATAAGTAATTACAATAGAGATCCTTCTTTAAGGATATTAAAATCATCCAGAACCAATGGAGTTCATGGACCCCAAAGAAACTTCAGTAACATAAAGAGAGATAGGTTGAGAAGACAGGCAACTGACATTTTAATGAATTTAACCAAAAAAACACAAAAAAAATTCCGCATAATTTAAGAAGTCAAGACAATTTATTCGTGAGTAATAAATGCTTGGGTTCTCCATAGGAGCTTTTAGATATGAGTCCTGCCTGAGGTCAAAGGTTTGTGGAAGGGGAGAGTTACATCTATTATGTAGCTCATTCAAAATTCCAATGCCCGAAGAGTATAAAAAAAGAAAAACAAAAGGAGTTATTCAGATAAATTATAGAATAGAGAAGATGCCCAATGGATTTGACACCCACCAAACAAATAAGGGAAAATTGTAATTTCTCCTGTGTTTTGACCTATTACACTACTTCATCTCTAACATTTTAAAAAATATTTATTCATCATTGTATTTGGTATCTGAACTTTTCAATTTTTTCTATTTAAGTATCTAATTTTTTTTTTTTTTTTTTTTGCAATTAAGTGTCTGAATTTTAGAAAAACATATCAATGTAGTGTCTCCACCTAATTTGATGCTGATTGGAAGATGAGTCAGATCAAACTGAATCCACTTTTATCCTGACTATTAGCTATGTAATGTAACACGTATATTGCATTATTTAAAGGACAAAAATACTCTTATTAGTTTATTAAATATTATGAATTGAAAAAAATAACTTTAACGTTAACTTCTGTCACAGACATAAAGGATGATTGAATAAGGGCAGTTTTGTCCTTTAAATAATGTAACACATATGACAAATGATATGGTTAATGACTGGGATAAAAGTGAGTCCCATTTGATTTGACTAAGCAACCAGTCAATATCAAATCGGCCGGAGACACTACATTAATATGGTTTTCTAAAATTCAAACACTTGATTGTAAAAAAAAAAAAAAAAAAAAAAAAGATTAGACACTTAAATAGAAAAAACTGAAAAGTTCAGACATCAAATATATAATTTTTCCTTGTATTTATTCATTCTTAACACTCACTAGTCCTTCTGTCAGAGATTAAGCAATACATGAATGAATAAATATAAGGACGAATAAATATACTTTAAAATGTTAGAGATAAAATAGTGTAATAGGCAAAAACGCATGGGGGAAATTGCAGTTCTCCCAACAAATAATGTAATATCAAACCTAGCTAACAACATACAATGACACCAAGATGAGATGATACCTGATTTCTAAACATAACATCCTGATTAATCATTGTCTGCTTTAGAACTTCTTTAAGTGAATCCGTATATCTTTGAACTGAATTCAGATCAAAGTCTTCTCGCATCATCATTTTCTCCTTGCCAAGTCAAAGAAGTACATCAAGTTAAATCACATACCCTCAAAGACAGCACAGTATCAAGAGAAATTCTCCCTGTAGTTGATACTCCATCTCTACACAGCTTCCAAATATTGCTGGCAACAAAAAGGTGGGATTAGAAATACTTAGGAAACCATACACCATACCTAATAGGCAATCATTAAAATAATGCAAATTATTTCCGAACAAAAAGCATATAATTCAAACAATTAGCATTTATCCTGGAAGATAAATGACATTAACAATTTCCCTTTATTCTTACATTTTCACCAGAATTTTCATTATTGCTTTACAAACATCAAAGATAAAAAAAAGTAATACTAACTACTAAAACATGTTATTGTAAGACGGCAATCAACCTCAACCATTTGAAGTACTTAATTAAAAAACCTTACATGAAGAACGATTTAATTAAGGGCCTGGAAGCTATTCATATCAAAAGTAAATATCAAAACATTTCCTCCTCTTCCTTGTACTTACTCAATCTACCAACCCATATTTCAGGTGTATTTTAGCCACCACCAATCATGCACATAATCTCTAAATTGACAATTAGTTCTGAGTTCTGAGTTGCACTCTCTTAATGTGTCTAAAGGTATGATTGGGTTTTACTCTAGATTTGTCCCTGCCAATTCTGGCAACTCCTTGATCACTTTTGACTACCAGACAAAGTTGAGATTCCCTGAAGTCAATTGAAACATTTTTCTTCTGTAACCATTGATTAAGGCACAAGGAACCAAAGAAGAAAAACCTCAAGCATGATATTACATATACACGATGCAGCACTTGCTACCACAACAGTTGCATCAAAACTCCGCAAGCAATACCAAATGGGGAACAGCAGAAAGATGTAAAAGGATTCATGCACCCAATACATTTAGATTCTTGAAAGTTTTTGTTAAAAGTTAAAATCTTTGCAAAGAAATCAAAACTTCTTTGCAAACCCAGAACATAATACAAGCTGAAGCGTCCATCTATTCACAACCGTACAAGAAGGGATAAAAAGAAATTTAAAAAAAAAACTACAGTAGACATTGATATTTTCTCAAAGTTCATAAATTTCATGATGAATGCAAGCTAAAATAAAACAACGTTGAAAAAACAAAAGAACCCATGAAGCAACAGGCAACAGAAAACAGAACACCTTTATTTTGGCATGACATGAAGAATTCTAAATTCTAATATCAATTAATACCATAAAAATAAAATAAAATCACATCTAATCAGATAAAAAGAAAAGAAAAGAAAAATTCCACTTCCAGCTCATGCATAAAAGACACCGAAGTATAAAGAAACACACATAAAACAAACTATAAATAACAAAAACAAGAGAAAACGCAAATCCCAAAAAATGGTAAAAAAAAAAAAACAACAAAATTACCAAGAAAGAAAAAATCCAGAAAACACAATCTGCTACTGTTGCTGCTTCATCCTCTTCTTCTTCTTATTCTTTTCCCCTTTAAAATCCCACAAAAGAATCAAGAATGTTAAAAGATAGTATAGTGTGTAAAAAAGAAAGGGAGAGAGACAAGTGAAGTGAAGAAAAAGAAAGAAATGGGTATGTGATATTAATGAAAAGAGAGAGGTAAAGAAAAAGAAAGGGAATCAATCAATCAATTAGATCGTCAAGAAAAGAGAACAAGCAGAAGAAGAGAACCCACTTGAGAAAAGATTAATTCTTTTGAGTATCTTTAGCCATATACGAATAATAAGAAGAAGAAGAAGAGGAGCTCAGAGTGTGGGTTCTTGTGTGTTGT
This sequence comes from Mallotus nudiflorus, assembly GCA_947683625.1. NCBI lineage: Eukaryota > Viridiplantae > Streptophyta > Magnoliopsida > Malpighiales > Euphorbiaceae > Mallotus > Mallotus nudiflorus. The sequence continues at coordinate 219,959 of CANTUR010000553.1, forward strand.
CTGCGGGTGGGATCATACACAAGAATCATTAGTTTTTTATGGTTTTTTTTGTTGTTTGTTTGATGGGAAAATAGAAAACTATAGAAGAGAGAGAGAGAGCGAAGGGGGGCTTTGATGACAGTTTCAACTGCAAAAGCACGAAGATGTATTGTATTGTAATGTTGGTTATTCAATATGTCCTTTTCTGTTGCCGATTTTTACTTCTTTGTCCTTCTGTCTTTGATTCTCTTCTTTTTTCTTTCATTTCTTTTCTTTTCTCTTTCCTCAGCTCCAAACACTCTGGTCCCGGTGCCTATAATTGCCCCTCTTTGCGCTGCATTGCATGCACCAATAATCATAAATAATATTATTTTTTTGACATTTTTCTTGTAATTTTTATTTATTTTTATCTTTTTCTTAAAAAAAAAAAAAAAAAAAAACTTCACTAAAATCCGAGTGTTAGTGTTTTTCAGACGATTACATATTGAATTCTGACCTCCTTAAACACACTTCCAATTCGGATTTGTTATATATATTAGTGTAAATAATTATATTATTCTATATAAATAATTTTTTCTTAAGCTAATAATAATTAATAGACTATTAAATATATACTTTATATTATTATTATGGTGCATTTTATGGTTACTTTCATTTTTACAAAGTCAAATATATTTTGTTGATAACTATCATTAGATGATATAATACAATTTCGTTCAATAGTTATTTAAATAAAATAAAATAAAAGTAAGTAAAAAATTCAAGGAACCATAAAATTTTTTTGTTATTACTATTTAATAAAATAAAATTTTTAAAATAATAAAAATATTATATATTTGTATAATAATGTAATATTACAAACATAATATAATTGTAATTCAATACAATTTTGGTAAATATTTTATTTAAAAATTTATAATATATTTCTTCAATATTTTTTATAATTAATATTTTTCTTAAGTTTGAAACTAATTTTATATAAAAATATAATATTCATAATTAATCAATAAGAAATTATTATTTTTTCTTAATAAAAATTTTAAAAAAATTATGTAATAATCTAATATTACAAGCTCATTAAACTTATATTCTATTACAATTTTAGTATATATTTTATTTTAGGAATGACATATTATATCTTTAATATTGTAATATCCCGAGTTTTTTAAATATTTTTAAATTGCAACGGGATATGCAGTGTTAATAATTTTTGTATATATTTATGATATTTTATGAGTTTGTTATTTGTTTAAAACTAATTTTAATTGTTTTATATTATTTTAAGTACGTTACGTAAAATTTTTTCAGGAATTGTATTTTCGGAGAAATTAACATGTAAATAATTTAATACTAATTATTTTGACTAGTTTTACGAACTTGCATGAACTCATATATAATTTTTAAAGTGCTAAAATAAATTGTATATATGTGTATTTGTTTAAAATTAATTAGGGTTTAATTAATTACCTTAATTTTATTATTTAGTTTTAATATTAATAAATTAACTATATATGTGTATATGTATATATATTGTTCATTTTAAATCATGTGGTGTACAATTATTTTGAATATAATATATATTATTATAATTAAAGTTAAAGATATATATATATATATATATATATATATATATATATATATATATATATATATATATATATATATATATATATATATATATATATATACAAAATTTATAAAGTTTATCAAATTTACAAAGAATGCCCTACCACCATCACCATTGTCTGTCATGTCGTTTCTTCATTGTCAGTGTGCTTCTCGGCGTGCCACCTTCGTCCTTAGCCAGCTCCGCCACCTTATCTTCCTTCTCTCGTATCGTTTGAAGCTCGATTTGGCCGAAAACCCGAAACTCCTTCTCACTGTCGATCATAGCGATTCTGGCCACAATTTTCGACACTGCCGATCTCTATCTTCTCCTTGAACTCCAGTGAGTGTGATTCCAAGGTTTGTTTCACTTAAAATGGTTTAAATTTCCTAGGTTTCGATTTTGCAATTTCGGCCTATTAGGGTTCTTGATTTTTTTGAGCTTCAATTTGGTTGATTCATGAAAAATTCCTTCACAAACTTTGATCCTTGTAGCTTAATCTAAATGCTGTAATTTTTGTAGAATTTTTGGAATTTATTTTTATTTTTGGGTATTTTTTATTATTTTATTAATATTTTATAATTTTCGAAAATTAATTAATTAAATTATGAAATTATGTTTTATGGTAATTATATGTGTTGAAATGAATTATAGAAATTTATTTGTAATTTTTTTGAATTTTTATATATTTATTTGGAATATATTAAGTTTATGTAATTTTGAAAAATAGGGTTAATTATATGTTTAATTGAAATTAATTGGTAAATTGAGTATATTTATTGATATTATGGAAATATATGTTGATAAAATTAATTTTGAGTAATTATATTATTTTTGGTGAATTTTTTATTAATTTTAGTGAATTTATATATATATAGGGGTATTTTGGTAATTTGACACTAAATTGGTTAAAAATGTAATTAAATTGGTTTTTAATAGTTATTTAAGGTATAAAAATGATTTCTATAAATTATTTAGTATTTTTAACTAATTAAAACTATTTTTCATAAATTATTTTCAAATTATATATATATTATACGATTTTTCTAAATAAATGAGTTTTTATCGGTTTTTAACATGTTTTGGGGTTAATTAAGTAAATTGGATTGATAAATGTATTTTTATTATATAAGGGTATTTTTGGTATTTGTGAATATTCTGTGAATTGTGGACCTCAGTCAGTGAATTGTAGTTTGGAGTCCGACCGAAGGATTGTGATTGTGAATTCTGTGTCTATTTTTGAAGTGTGTTTCTTTGCAGGACCGGCTCTATTCTTTGAGTAGAGAGATGTCCGTTTTACAGGGGAGATTCTGCCGGATTTTTGGTGGAATTCTCGTAAAACGTGATGTCCGGTCGAATTCTGATTATAATTCTGAGTCTAGTATTCTAGATCGAGTCTTTAGAACTTCTGTTAGATTTATTCTGATTTCTGTTGTCGTTTGTTTGTTTAGTTGCGCTGAGACTAAGATCTAGTGGACCAGGCCCGTCGGACCCATCTCATGGAGCGCAATAAACAGTGAGTTGTTATTCTATATATACGTGTTTTAGGATGCATGTTTTTAGAAATGTGTGATTTATTTTAGTAAATTATGCATAATGATTTAAGTATTACTTAGGTTTACTTTTGGTATATTTTTTGTATATTTTGGTATATTTTCAAACTATATGCATGTTTTATTAATAAATTATCCTTAAAATGTTTTTAGGTTTATTTCTAGTTTATTTTGTAATTAAATTAAATTTATTTGAAGTATATATACTCGAAATATATCTGGTTTACTTTTGGTATATTTCTAGTGTATATATGGTTTATGTTGCTATTTATTTCAAATTCATGCATTATTTATTTTTATGAATGTATTTTTTTATTTAATAACGAAGGATATCGATAGAACGTGCTACCTAGTGGGTGGCACTAGGACCGAGTACGTACCGGTACGCTGATAGCATTTAGGTTATATTACTAACCTATCTGTGGATATTGATTGGATTGATTTATTTGATATGAGATGTGATTTGGGAGTGTGATTGGTGAAGCTAGGTTGACCAAGTGTCTCGAGGCCAATCACACTGACAGTCAGACTGTTGGAGCTCAGTTGACTTAGTGTCTCGGGACCAGTCTACTATCCAAATGGAACAAGTGAATATATTTGGAATAAGTGAGCCTGTATGGCTAGAGTGTTGTCTAACACTGTTTGAGGTTGCAATTTTTTTTAGGGTTCTATTTGATCCTTCATAAACTGTGATTTTTAGAAAATATATATAAATGATTTTGCTGCATCTATGTGAATTTGCTTGTATATATATTTATTATATATATTATTGACTGTGTGCATTGTCATTTAGTACGCATGTATATATATTATAACAATTCACTCAGTGAGGTCTGACTCCCCTCCGTTGACTATTTTTCAAGAGAATCATTATCTTCAGACCTCAGTAGCAGACCTGTACGCCCGATTTCTTCCGCCCCGGCTTCACTATGTAAACTGCTTATCTGAGTTTTATTTTATAATCTATACACTGCAGTAGTTGTAAATTGTTGGGGAGTTTATGTATTATATTTGTGTAAGTTATGTACTTTAAAGATTTGAACTGGAATTTTTTATTAAGAGATTATTAATATATGAGATAAGGACGTTCGATTTAATATCATTGGCAGATTATTATTTTGTTTTATTTATGATTTTATTTTTGCTGCACAATATATTAATTATGTTATTATTATTGCATGTTTTATTTTATTTTAAGGCTTGCTACGGGTTCCGGATTCGAAAGAATTCCCGTTCCCTAGCGCCGATCATGACCCCTATTTTGGGTCGTGACAAATATTAATACTTTTATTTACTTAAAAATAATTTAATGTAATACTTTTTAATTTTAGCTAAAAATTAATTTATTTTATTTTATTTTTATTAAATGATAATTATACTATTTTTCATATATAGCAGAAGGATTCTATTAAATAAATTATATACTCTATTTTTTAGGATACAATTATATATAAGACAAATAAAAAATTTTAATTTTAATTCATTACTCAATAAACTTTAATTTAATAAGTTTATAAAGCTAATAAAATATTATTTTATTTATATGACAATATAATTTTTCAATATTGGCATAGTTACATGATAATTTATTACAATTTCAATAAAAAGTTCTATTTAAACAGTTATACAAAACTTTTTCAATATTTTTATGTTAATATTTTTTTATAGTTAATTGTTCTATAAAATTTGTTAATTTTGGTTTAAATTACTTACTTGTTAAATTTAATTTAGTAAGGTTTAGAAAATTATATTATCTAATTTGATTTATATTAGATAATATGTAAAAATAATTATAATAGAATATATATATATATATATATATATTACAATTAAAATTTTAGTTAATTTATTTTTGTTGAAGAGAAGGTAGAAGTTATTCCAATTAAAATATGAAATATATTTTCAATTAAATTAAAAATATATTTTAATTAAATTAAATTAATTTTTATTATTAAATAAAAAATAATAATCTAATTTTTATATAATAATAAGTGAATTTTTTTTTTAGTTTTAAATGAGTGATATGTTAAAAATTGACAAAAATCTTTATTAGTTGTTTAAATAATTTGTTTTATTATAGAACTATCATTTGTATATTTCAGATAATATTAAAAATAAATAAATTTTAATTATACTATTTTAAATATTTAAATGGTCAATTGGTAAGTTAAAGATAAATTAATAATTAAATTAAATATTAAGAAATTGTAATTGTATGAGATATTCATAATTAATATACTAATGTGTGAGTCTTGTTTGAGACTCAGATATTCAAATATGAATATCTATTATTTCTAAATCAGAAAAAGTACCTAACAAACTCGTCTCTACATCATCCCTTTCCCCTTTCTTTTTCTCTGACATATTACTATTAATTTTATTCTTCTTCACAGCTTCATAACATGGTTTTGAATTTTTTTTGGCCATTTTGACAAAAAAATCATTCAAGTATCAGTTTTATCTTATGATATATATATATATGTATATGTTATATTTTGGTAATATTTAGCTAATAGCTTAGTGATATTTTGATTTTAAATCTTTAGATCTCTCTGAGTTTAAGCTTGTTCCTTCTCAACTCCAGTTTATTTATGTACTAGATGTCAAAATTTCGAATGGCTAAAGTTTGAAGAACATATCACTAGAGCTAATGGGTTTGTTTGTGTAATAACTCTAATTTTTAAATTATTTTAATTTAAATTAGAATATGCAGTGTTAATAAAATTTTAAACTATATTTGATTATTTTACTATCTTGTGATTAATATTCATTATTTCATGTTTAATCAAAATTTTTTATGTAAATATTTATTTTAAAACCTATTATTTTAGAAATTTATTTACGTTATATTTATTACTTTAAGAATTATTTTTGTAATCCTATTTAGGTACTAAGATTATTTTTAACAATGATTTTATTTATTATTATTATTATTATTATTATTATTATTATTAAAAGGTATTGTTGCATGATTATATTATGTGTTATTATGAATATTCATGCACACATACATTAGGGTTATTATTATTATTTTCTTTGTGTGAGAAATATGTGTGAATATATATATGTGTGTGTGTATATATACATATATGTTGACTATACCTAAGTTTGACTATATTATTCTAATAATATTACTTTATATTATAATATATACTATAGTATATATATATATACATATAATACAAAAAAATAAAAACCAAAAACTTACCCATTTCCCTTCTCCCCAAAACCACCCATCACCACCCTCTCACCGTCGCTGCCATGTTGTCCCCTCATCGTCAAAGCGCCTTACCGCCATCTAGCAGCTCCATCATCCTTCCCTCTCTTTCCCGGCGCCAGTAGTAGCCCCTACAATCCTGAGAAGCCGAAAGTGACTTCTCCTCTGTTTCCCATGATTCCAACCACCATTTCCTTCGATTCCGATCTTGTTTTCCTCCTCTTTTGCTGGTGAGTGTGAATCCAAGCTCCTTTTAGCTTGAAAACTCGATTTGGTGAGGTGTTTTTCATGTTTTTTAATTCGGCCATTTAGGGTTTTTGATTTTTTTTTTTTGTGTTTATGGTTGATTCATGAAAAATTCCTTCATAAAAGTTGATTCCCCTAGCTTAAGCTACTCCCATGAATTTTTGTGTGATTTTTAGAAATTATTTTGATTTTTGTGAATTTTTGAATATTTTATTATTATTTTATTAATTATCATAAATTAATTATATAAATTATGAAATTGTGATTTTTGGTGTTATTAGTAGTTATTATTAATTCTATAGTTGAGTTTATAGTTTTTGTGTAATTTTTATAATTATTTTAGGTTTATGTCAATTTTGAAAAATTAGGTTAAATGTATGTTTTATTAGAAATTATTGGTTAATTATATGTGTTTGTTGATATTAATGAGAAATATGTTGAGAAAATAATTTTTGTGTATTTATAAAATTTTTATTGAATTTTTTAGTATTATTAATATATTATGTGAATTTTTTAATATTAGGGTTAATTTGGTAATTTTAGTTAAATATTATGTTTAATTGATTTTTATAATATTTGAGGTATAAAAATGATTTTTATCAATTATTTACTAATTTTAACTAATTAATACTAATTTTTAAAAATTATTTTCAAATAATATATAATATACTATATATTTTTTGTAATAAAATGGATTTTTAGTAATTTTTAATATGTTTTTGTACTAATTAAGTTATTTGGATTTATAAAATGAATTTTTATTAATATTTGTATAATTATTGGAAAAAAGGGATTTTTAATAATATTATATTATTATTTAGGGTTTTTAAGTAATTATTGGAAAAATAATTATTTTGGTGTTTTAATGTTAAATATACTATATTTTGATATTTGAAGGGCATTTATGGTATTTATTGATTTTTAATATATTTTATTATATTATTTGTATTGTGGTGAATTATGGACCTCGGTTGGGAAACTTTATAGTTCGAGATTCCAACCGAGAATTTGTATGAATTCTGAAATAGAAGTGTATTTTTCTTACAGGACCGACTCTATTTTTTAGTAAAGAAATGTCTATTTTACAGAGGAGGTTCTGCCGAATTTTTTGTAGAATTCTCGTAAAACATGATATCGGGTCTAATTCTTATTTTGTGTCTGTCTGTATTTTATAATTCCAGATCGAATCTCTACAAGTTTAAGTTATATTTATTCTAATTTTGTGATCATTTTTATTGTTTAGTTGTACTGAGACTGAGGCCTAGCGGACCAGACCCGTCAGACCAGTTTCGTGGAGCACATCTCTATAAGTTGTTATTATATATATACATTGTTTTAGGTTGCATGCTTTAGAAATACATGTTTTAAATGTATGATTATGCATAATTGTTTTATTAAATATTTGAGTATATTTTTAGTATATTTTTGGTATATTTTGAAATAAATGCATGATTTACCTTCGATTTATATTCAAATTATTTTTAAGTATATTATTGGTTTATTTTGAGCATATTTCATGTTTTAATTGAATTTATTTTACATATATATACTTGAAATATACTTAGTTTATTTTAGGTATATTTCCAATATATATGTGGTTTATTTGATTATTATGAATGACTTTATACATTATTTGTTACTTGAATGAATGATTTATTTTAAATGAAGGATATTGATAGAACGTGCTTCTTAGTGGGCAACACTAGGACTAAGTATGTACCGATGCGATAGATTTTAAGTTAAATTACTAACCTATTTGTGGAAATTATGGCTTGAATGATTTGATTGATGTGAGATATGATTGATGGTGCGATTGTTGGAGCTCGGTTGACCAAGTGTCTCCAGGCCAATTGCACTGACAGTCAGACTGCTGGAGCTCGGTCGACTTACTGTCTCGGGGCCAATCTATTGTCCAGTTGAATTAAGTGAATTTACTTGGAATTAAGTGAGCCAGCATGACTAGAGTGTTTTCTACTGATAATTGAGGTTGCGATCATTAGGGTTCTACTGATGTTTTTTTTTTTTCAGTATTATATATATAAAAAGATTTTCAGCATTTGTGCGTATATGTTTGTATATATATTTATTATATACATATGATTGTTTGCATTTGTCATTTAGTAATGCGTGTATATATATTATAACAATTTACTCAGTGAGGTATGACTTCCCTCCACTGATTTTTTTTTACAGGACATCAAACCTTAGCAGTAGACCTATCCGTTGAATTTCTTCCACCCTGATTTTATTATGTAAATTATCTACTTAATTATTTATTATTGTATTCTAGAAAATTGCAGTAGTTATCTTTATATTAGTCAGAAGTTGTACTCTGTATTATGTATGTTGATTTTAATTCATAGAGACATATCTCTGAATGTTATATTAAAATATTTTATTTTATGATATGTGGAGATTATTTTTATCATAATTGTTGAGTTTTAAATTCTGATGTATTTTTAATTATTTGAATTTATTTATTATTTGTTTTTATTTGAGACTTGTTATAGATTTCGGATTTGAAAAAATTCTCATTTCCTAACGCTAGTCATAGCCCCCAGTTTTGGATTTTGACAGCTTGCAACTGATGCTTCAATGGTTTTTAGATTTTATTTTAGCTTGATTGTAGTATTTTATCCACGCAATTCCTTATGTTATTCTCATCATCTAATTTTTATAAATATGGATTTCACCAAAAAAATTCATATGCTTTCATCATCAACACCTTAAACTCTCAACATTTGAAGTTCCTCTAGATGATTTATTATGTTTGTTTTGATATTTATATGAGTAATTTATGAATTTAAATTACTTGTCTCATTTGGTGCGTAAATCATCTTTGTTGAATGATTTGCTTTATGGTTGTTAGAAAAAAAAAATCAGAAAAAGTACCTTTGAAAATTAGTGCGTTTGATATTTATAATTAATAATTAAATGATCTAATTTACTGCTGCTATTTATAATTAATATCGTTTATGTGTTCTAGGACTTGTTTTCTTCTCTCTTTCTTAGAGTGACAAGAAAAAGAAAAATTTCCATAATTAGCAATTAGTGATCTCTTTAATGGACGATGAAAGAATCAACACAATGGATTTTTTTTATTTTTCCTTATTTTTTTAATCAAATCAAGTTTTTTCCTTTCCCAACTTCCTTAAAAACTTTTAGATATATATATATTAACGATTATTACAGCAGTTAGTAACAGTTGTTCTCATTTAAACATATTGAATTAAAATCGTAAAATATATAATTATATTAAATTAATTATTAAAAATTTTTTACCGCTTTTAAATCTTACCGAGTTAAACTAGACTAATTAGGATCCAAAAAATGCTAAATATTAATGATTCAGATAAAAAAGATGAACAAGTAAATTTATGTAAAAATTAATTTTCAAAATCTGAATGCTCAATTTGACATCCCTAAGGGTATAATTGAGTAGACAAATAAATTAAAATAATAGTGACATTATTTCAATTATTTTATACCTAAAATTCATAAGGAATGATGTGATCAAATAATAAAATTGCTAAGAAAAGTTCAATCCTTGAATCATATACTCACAAAGTAATAATGTTCTAAAATGGATTATATCCATTATCAACTACAGCGTCACATAGATATTGTCAATTTTGGTAATCATGGATTATAGAGACTTAGAAATTCAAAAATTATTTATATTATGTAATTCATTAATATTTAAATTATATAACTTCTCTTTTAATAAAAAAATAAAAAAAAAATTTCCTATTGAAAATTTCTGATTTAATTTTAAAAAATTTATAATACAAACAATTTTTTTTCTTTTTGGCCAATGTACAATGGAGGAATGGAATTCAAACTTAAATCTCTAAGTGCCATGGAATCATGACTCATCAGCATACTATAAGCAAATTTTTTTTTTTTTTTTTGGAAATGCACACTATAAACAATTGTGTTCTTATAAAACCACATAAATGATACTCTATTTCAAGGGTTAGATTTATTTTGATTTTGGAATCTAAATAATAATTAAAAATTTTGTTAGCTTTAAATATATTTATTGACTTTATTCTTTTTTTTTTTTTAACTCAGGCTTACTAATTACAACAATAATCAATTCAATTATATGATCAACTCAACCTACCAATCCTTTCATGAGAGTCCTAAAATAGAAGGGGACATCTTACTCCTAGGCCCCTTGATAGGCGCTCTGATCGTGACCATTTATTTATGATGTTTCCTTTAGATATTTTCTGAGAACAAATTTTCAAGGCCAAGTTAATATTCAACAAATCAGCGATTGGCAATGAGGGGCAGGTCCTTTAATTTCACATCACTCCTTTGTGGAGTATTTCTTCTTCCAACAATTGTCGTGCTTTTACAGTAAGTTGTATTGTTACTAAAAAAGATTTTAAATAATAAATAAATAGTTAAATGATAATTTTTTTTAAAAATATTATAAAATGTATAATTTAAATTAAAAATAAAAAAATTATTCCTGAAATATATTAATATTAAGATTATATGAATTCTATATTAACCTAAAAAAATTTAGGTAAAGGAGATATGATGGTGAAGTTTTTAGGTAAAGGAGATATGTGGATTGAAGTCCCTGCATTTCCATTTTAATAGTGCTGAATTTATAGTGTGCTTAATTATAGCGTGTCACTAAAAAAAATTGGTAAAAACCATTTTTAAACTTCTAAATTGTAGTATTTTTTTTTATTGAATTTCTATTATTTTATTTTATTATATTGAACTTATATACTTTTATTTATGTAGTTATTGAACCTCTATACTATTATTTATATATGCATTGAGTTTCTATAATATTATTTATGTAATGTATTGAGTAAAGAATATATTTATGAAATTTATTAAATTGAAATTAAATAGTTATATAAATAATGGTATAAAGATTTAATAGAAAAAATTACTATATCTAAAAAATTGATTTTGCCAAAAAAGGTTTTAGGTGAACGAGACATGTGGGTTGAAGTCCTCGCACATCCATTCTAATAGTGCTGAATTATAATGTGTTAAAAAAAACTACTAAAAATATAAACATTGTACTTTGTGCTTCACTGATGATTGTTGTTGAAAAATAAAATAAAATAATTGATATTTGTTTATTTAGTACATTATTGAATCTAAAGCCTTTTTTTTAAGCTAAAAACTTAGAGTTCTTTCTTCACCTAAAGTAGTAGCAATTTTTTTCTTTTTTCTTTTAATAGAATTCGATTGTATATATGTTGGATTGGCATTTAAAGATATGTTTAAATTAATATCCTTTTTTTTTTTAATTAATAGAAGTTGATATGACTTTAGTAAGAATTTTTTCTTCAACTTAAAAAGTAACAAATTTTAATTTTAAAAGGTTTAGTTTAATAATTGAGTAAATTTGATAATGTATTGCATAATTATACGGTTAGTTGTTAATGTTAATAAAAAAAATATTTAATTTTATCTATGCATATACCAATAAGAGCAATTAAGAATTTTTTTTTTTCTAATCAAAGTGTGAAATATTTGACCTAAGAACCAAGAGCCTTGTTTAAATGTTGATATTTGTAAATATGAAATTGTCTTGAAATAAAAATTATTTATCTTATTCTCATTTTTTAGAAATAGTCAAGACCTTAAGGAATATCCAGAAAGACATTTAAGGATTTGAGTATTTTATTCTAACTAAAATATTATTTTTCAACTATTTTTTATTTTATTCATTCAACTATTCAATTATTATGTTATTTAATTATTTTTCAACATTTTTTTTTTGTCTAAATAATACAGAAGGTTAAATTTTTTCAGTTTGATTTATTGAAGACAAACTATACACATAAAGTGGGGCATAGATTTGGTCCCAATCCAGGCAAAAGGGAAGTCAAATGTCTAAAAAAGATTAAGTAAAAAAGGTAACGCCTTTTGGGCTTTTTGAGGGTAGCTTGCTTTGCTGCACTTAGAAAATAGCAATAACAGAAGACTGTTGTGGACTTTGGTCGAAAAAAGAAGTCTGTTATGGACTGGACTGTAATCTTCTCTGATGAAGAATTAAAGTGATTTTAATTAAAAACGGAATGAATTTATGGACCACTTTAGCATTTTAAGAAGCTTTTTCCCAACAGTAATCACAACTTAACAGAAAGGTTTGGATTAACGTTAGTTTGGGCCCTTGCCCATCCCCCCCCACATATATATATATATATATGAAATTTCATATAATGTTGATACGTCATGCTATATGTATTTAAGGTATAATATATTCACAGCACTTATGTTAATTATTTTTGTCAATTTGATACTTTAATTTATAATTTTAACATTTAAACTCAAAATACTATTTTTAAAATTTTTGTCCGTACACGCTATATGAAATAGCAAATTAGTATATGTCACATTTTAAGTATTTGATTGATAAAAAATTACAAGTAAATATATCAAATTGACAAAAAGTGATAAGTACAGAGATAATAAATACATTATATCATCAAATTAGTACATTTTAGACAAATTGAAATGTTGAAATAGTAATCTGTAAGTTAAAATGTCAAATTGACAAATAATACTAAGTATAAGAGGCCACAAATATATTATATCTATTTTTTTTAAACTTAGTTGTCACTTTTTCTTCACATTTTTCCTTTTTCTATTTAATATCTATTTACTTATCCTTCCTTTCTTCTATTTAATATCTATTTATCATTTTTTCTTTTTTTTATATTTATTCTTTTTTTCTTTCTTTTTTTAATATATTTTCATTTTTTCTGTAATAACCTCTTTTATCTATACTTTATTTACTTTCTTTTCACCCTTTCTTATTTTTCTCTTTAATATTTATTCATATTTTCTCTTCATCATCTCTATATATTTTTATGTAAACAACCATCTATCCATATTTACTTCCATTGTTTCAATTTATGTCCTATAAAAAAAAAATTGAAAATAGAGATTAAGAATAATGCAACAAACATTTGAAATGACAGAAATAGAAGATATATTTTCAATGTAATTGGACGATCCTTAAGTAAATTTATCTTTATTTGATTATTTAGATGTTTATTATTTTCTTACGTGATTGTTAATTTAAGAATTTTTCAAATTTGAGATGTAATCGTAATTGTTTCAACCATTTTTTTGCTATTTAAATTATATCAAATTTTAATATATTTGTTTTAATTAATTTTAAAATATTATAGCTTGAAAGTGAGGATACACATGACCACAAAAAAAAAAGCGATAAGTAAATTGTAAATTGACTGTGAATTATAGATGCGTAATGTCATAAAAGGTTACACATACATACAAACAAATTTAGAGTTATGAGTTTTAATATGTGATTTTCAAATCAATAGAAAAAATATTCATTCTTTAAACAAATTTTTGCGTTATTAAAAGATCGCAACATTGGTTGGACAAAAAAAATACCCAATAATTCTCAATGGCAAAAAAAAAAAAAAAAAAAGAAAAATATTTTCTGTTTGTGTGTAGTAACTGTAGAAATGGAAGGCATTTAATCTAATAATTTTTCTATTCTATGATAAAAATCATTAGCATGTTATTTTTTTGAATAAATAATAATTTTATAATTATTATTTCACAATAATTAATTGAAAATTAAGTTCACTTGCACAAACTTATATTCTCCTTGATTTTATTACTAGAAAAATGGATATTCGTTAAAGCATATTTTTGTTTAATAAAATAGTGAGTTAGCTGGCATTTGTCTAGTCCTGAGAAAAATAATGTAAGTGACTAATTTTTTAATAATATTATAAAATATAAAATTTAATTTCTATTATTATTAATATATAAAATTTTATATTTTGTAGCTATGGATAAATTTAATTATAAATTTTGAGTCAATTATAAAATTATTTATATAATTACAAAATAATAGATCAATTAAATTATCTTACTTAAGAACGGAAAATTCTAAAATTAAAAATTAATCATATTATTTTATAAAATTTTATAATATATATAATTATATTAAATTAATTATTATTATTAAGTCGAATTAATTAAAATTTAATAGACTTTTAATTACCAATACTTTATATAAAAAACATAATTATATCTAATGATTTAATTTGGTTAAATTTTTGAATAATTATATTAACAATAAAATTAGCTAAATGAAATTCGATTAAATTGAATTTTTATATTTTTGGAGTTTCTAAAAATTATCATACATAATTATTGTACTTTGTTTTTTAAAGATGTATATATTTGTGTGGATTATAACTATTTTTTTTTTCTAAAATTAAAAATAAAGGAAGAAAGTAAAGAACAAATGGCTCACGCAAAACCACCAAGCTGTCAATGTATCTACAGCCATCAGAACCACACATGCAATGACTGAATTTTACGAGTCCCAAGAACAGGAAAAAAACAGTACGGTTCTCTCTTCAAATGGTTACGTCAATAGTCAGTACTTCTCTAATATCTCGCCAAGTGGCAGTGATCGGCGCGGGAGCTGCCGGCCTCGTTGCAGCACGTGAGCTCAGGCGAGAGGGTCACAAAGTCGTAGTCTTTGAACGAGGAAACCAGATAGGCGGCACATGGGTTTACGATCCCCGGGTGGAATCAGACCCGTTGGGCGTCGACCCAAATCGACCTGTGATTCACTCGAGCTTATACAGCTCTCTCCGCACGAATCTCCCGAGAGAAGTGATGGGTTTTGGAGACTATCCATTTATACCCAGAAACGATAAAACGAGAGACCCTAGAAGGTATCCGGGTCATAGAGAAGTGTTACTTTACTTGCAAGATTTTGCAAGGGAGTTTGAGATTGAACAGCTGGTGAGATTTGATACTGAAGTGGTTTATGTTGGATTAGTTGATGATAGCAAGAAGTGGAAAGTGAGATTTAAAAAGAAAAGATTTGATTTTGATTTTGATTTTGAATTCAATGATGAGATTTATGATGCTGTTGTCGTTTGTAATGGGCATTATACTGAACCTCGTCCTGCTGAGATTCCAGGTGATTACTTTTAGTTTGTTCATGAAGATTCTTTTAGAGTGGTTATTACTTTAAATTGCTTGATTGAATTGGGTTGTTGAAGATTCAAGTTTGGTTGATGGGTCTGATTCTGATTCTGACCATGCTTTTTAATATTAGTTTTGTTTTGTACTTTTATTTGTTAGTTGTTACAGATGGCTATTTAGCATTAACTGAGGTTAGCTTAAGTTGTTGGATTGGAATCACCATTAGAAAAGATTAAATATTCTGTCTTTAATGAAGAGTATTACTCTTTTCTTTTTGAAAAATTTGATAAAAATTGTTATTTTCAGGCGTCAGTTCTTGGCCAGGGAAGCAAATACATAGCCACAATTACCGTGTTCCTGAGCCTTTCCAAGATAAAGTATGTGTTTGTTTCTACTTCTCGTTTTTTTTTAATATTTCTACATTTGGATACAAAATCATATTTTCCTCAAAGGTTGCTGCGCCTTGTAACATTTTTTTGCTTTTTGCATATGTGCGGAAGTTTTCCCTTCCTTAATAACAATGCAACTACCTATTTCCCACAACAGTATTGTTCAATAAAAAAGAAAGAAATAATGAAGTCTTTGTAGTAGTCTGGTACAGAATTGATGCATAGCATATTATAGGAAGATTTGAGTGGGACAAGATTTCATCAACACAATGCTTCTAGTGGGATTAATGCCTTCACATCGACAATAAATTAGCTGCAAAGAATCATAAACCTTATTCTACTTTTATTTTTTTCCATTTCCTTTTCATACTTACAGAGTTGTTTTTTATTTAGAAGTTATGCTGTTCTTGTGTTAACTTCGTCTTTGCTTAAGATTGAAATTATATTTATTGCTTATGCTTTTTTTTTTTAAATTTTTTTATGTGAATAGGTGGTAGTTTTAATTGGGAATTCATCAAGTGGTCTTGATATATCCAGGGAAATTGCTGGTGTTGCCAAAGAGATCCATGTTACAGCAAGATCAGTTCCGAGTGAAACATGTGAAAGGCAGCCCGGATATGATAATTTGTGGCTTCATTCAATGGTAAGTCAACTGGATTAATAGTGAGTGGCTGCTTACCAAAGAAACTGTTGGAGGTAGCTATTTGAACCCGATGCAGCGAGACTTGCTTGATCTGAAATGGTCATGTTCAAATACTGCAGGTAGAAATCGCCTGTGAAGATGGTTCTGTGGTCTTCCGAAATGGCAGAGTTATCCATGCTGACATCATTCTACACTGCACTGGGTACTTTTGGTTTAATTCCACAGAAAATAACTTAGACACACACATAAAAACAGAGCAGTCAGTTAACAAAATGGAACTAAATTTTTGGTTATTATTATCCTCATTAAGGTACAAATATCACTTCCCATTTCTGCAAACCAATGGCATCGTGACTGTGGATGATAATCGTGTGGAGCCATTATACAAACACATGTTCCCACCAGCTTTGGCCCCTTGGCTTTCATTCATTGGGTTACCATGGCAGGTTCTACTCTGTTCGAAGTCATTGTGATTTGTTTTGATCAAATTTTTAACTTCAACAGAAAAATAAAACTTTCTCTACATTTTGTGCTAGGTTATCCCTTTACCATTGTGTGAATTTCAAAGCAAGTGGATTGCTGGCATTTTATCGGGTAGGCTTGTGCTTCCATCACAGGAAGAGATGATGAAAGATATTGAAGCTTTCTACCTCTCACTTAATGATTCAAACACTCCAAAAAGATATACACATATGATGGGCGATTATCAGGTAAACATCATGAACCCAAATTTCTTACCCTTGTTGGAGCCTTAGCTCTGTAACTTGCTTGATATGATACTATGGCTGGAATATTTTTGAAGTAAAAATAAAAGAGCAAAATATACCTCTTAATATCACTAAATGCTGTTTGGTATTGAAGAAGCATTCAGGAAAATGCTGATAGGAGACTTTGGTTGTATAAAGAGGAAGAAAAAAAATTATAGTTGGCATTACTCCAAATAAAGTATGCGTTGCTTAAAACACTTTTATTTGATAAATATAGCAGTTGATGAGGATGAGATCAAATCATAGAGACCAACGTTTGTCTTCCAATCACAGTGATGTAAAAAAGTAATTAGCAAATAAAATAAGAGCAGTTTGGCTTCTTTATTGTTAGGATCTGTAAGGCTTAATCTGCGGGTTTATATTTCTGTTGACATTCTTACTGATTGGAGTATATGTTTCTTTGTTTCCATACGATGTCCATTATAAGGTAAGCTTAATATATCGCAAATTCACCTAAAATATGTACTGCAGATGAAGTAATTATAGGCTGCCTACTTAGCTAGTGGCTCACATATTCTTAAGGCAACTTCCTTTTTATTGGTTACTATATAGATATGCTGCAACTTCAAGTGATGCAATTTCCGTTGATGGATACATTGTTTTAACTTATAATTCTGTTATCATCGATCTCCTATTGTCCATGCCCTTTCGCAGTTCGATTATAACGACTGGCTTGCTGCTCAATGTGGGTGTGAAGGGGGTGAAGAATGGAGAAGGAAAATGTACTGTGAGAGTGGCAAAAGAAAGCGTCTTGAACCAGATGCATATCGTGATAAATGGGATGATGGCCACTTGATCTGGGAAGCTTACAAGGACTTCACTTCAAAAGGATTTAGCAACAATTGCATCTATTAATAAAGAGCAGCCTTTACAAGTACAACGAATTGCATACTAGAACAAACTCAAACACAAAGGAGGCACACCGTGGCATCACATTACATCTTATGGACTGGAACTTGGGTGTTTTCTACCATATTTTTGTATTTTGCTTGCGTGATTGGATACAAAATTATTCTTTTTATAATTGATAATTGTTAGTTTTTATCAAAATTATTATTGGTCTGCTTTGTTATAAGAGAGCCAATGACATAGAAGTTCGTTTTTAGGAAGTTTCTATACTCAAATACTTACCCAAAACTTCTAAAATTAGACCAAACAAAAAAGGAATTTTAAATCAATGATGCAATATAATTGACAATATCGATTTAAAAATTGTTAATAATAATAACAAAATGAATTAGATTTAGTTGGGTGGGTGAAATTTTTTTACTTATTTTGTGTGTATTGTACCCAATAACTGGATTTCTTAACATAAATAAAGGTGAAAAAAAAATACTGAGTAGAACCATTGTTGAGTCAGGTTCAACAATTTTAACGTTTAATATGTTTTATCATATTATATTTCATCATTTGATATTTCAAAATCGGAAGTGCATTCATGTGAATGTGTTATTGAATAAAAAATGCTAGCTTGTCATTGATCACCATCTTTAAATAACTCTTGTGCACGTTGATGAAAGAAATTCCTATTCAATTATATTTTTATGTGATTTTTTTCTTCTCTAATCCGAAATAAGGCATTGCATATTTCAGCCATATTACTATGTGTCATTTCAATTGCTCACCATTTTGGAACTCATATTTTCAGTTCTATAGCTTCACGCAATGCTTCAGCTTATTGTTCATGATAATTCTACTCTTCAATCCTTTTAACCAAAACACCATGATTATCATGTTGGACTAGATCTAATGGATATAAAAAGTCATCATCCAGAGCCCAATGACTTTCGGTAGCCTTAAAAATATTGCATGGACCATAATGTCTAAACATTATTCCTACAAAATTAAACTTTAATAAATAGCCTTGCTCACGATAACCACAATAAGCTTCAAATTCACATCTTATTTCCCATAAGCGGCTCCATTCCGGAGCTACCCTTACAATCATTGTCATGACCCAAACTTGGGAGTCATGACCGATGTTAGGGAACAAGAATGTCATAACCCAAACCGGGAGTCATGACCGGCGCTAGGGAATAATAATTCTTTCGAATCCGGAACCCGTAGCAAGCCTTAAAAATAAAACTATAAATAATATAAAAATACACCTGAATTAAAACTTAAGTCGATATAAAAATAAATATTCAAATGTCATTTCATAAATAAAATATTCATACAGTATTCTGAATACAGAAATTTCAAACTGGTACAATATACTACTAATACAATAACACTACTATTGCAGTCTTCTAGAATACAATAAAATTTCAAATATGAAATTTACATAAATTAGCTGAGCGAAAAAAGACTAGCGTAAAATACTACTGGTATGGTCTGACGAAGAAGACTCTTCTAAAAAAAATAATTGAGAAGGAGTTAGACCTCATTGAGTGAATTATTATAATATATATACACGCACCTCTTAATATCATATACTATCAAGCATTAATATATATATATAAATATATACAGACATTTCACATAGATGCTGAAATTCACTCTTATATATGTACATGTAGAAAACATTTATTTAAGTGAAAGATCAAATAGAACTCTACTATAATTGCAACCTCAATAATAAAAATCAACAGCCCACAAGCTTAATCAATACTTCAATTATTCATTTATCCAACTCAAAGTAGTAGATTAGCCCCGAGTACATTAGGTCAACCGAGGATTCACAATCTCACTACAGCCATGACTGGCCCTGAGTACACTAGGTTAACTGAGGATCCACAATCATCCTTTTCAAATAACCAGTAATCTCCATATTTTCATTCATAATCAGACGTCAGAATTTCAACCTAATTCTAACGAACCGTTGCGCAACAGTCATAGTGCAACCCACTAGGTAGCACGTTCTATTTACATCCCTCAATAAATTGTATTTAATGGAAATGGAAAATAATAAATTTCATAATTTAAATATAATGACAATCATTTAAAAAGGATATAACATTTATATACTAAACATATACTATAAATATACCAAAAATATACTAAATGCATATGCTAAATATACGTCAAATATACTGAATATATACACTAAAACATGCTAATATTGATATATCACATATATACAAATTATATACTAAAACAAAGTAAAATGTCACCTATACCAAAAATATACTTAAAGTATACTAAAAATATATTATTCAATTAATAAAATAATTCATGTTTAAGCTTGTATTAAAACATGAAAACTCATGTATCTACATGCAATATATATATAAAATAATAACTCACAGGTTTGCGCTCCTCGAGATTGACTCGACGGGCTTGGTTCAATAGGCCTTGGTTTCAGTGCAACTAGAAAATAAATAATTATAAAAATCAGAATATATTCTAACTTATACTTTTAAGAATTTTAAAGAAGGCTCGATCTAGAAATTTAAAATCCAATCAAAACATAAAGACTCAGGATCGACCCGACGTCATGTTTTATGAGATTTCTACTAAAAATTTGGTAGAACCTCCTCTGTAAAACAGACATCTCTCTACTGAAAAGTAGAGCCGATCCTGCAAGAAAAATATACTTCTAAAT
Organism: Mallotus nudiflorus; assembly: GCA_947683625.1. Taxonomy (NCBI): domain Eukaryota; kingdom Viridiplantae; phylum Streptophyta; class Magnoliopsida; order Malpighiales; family Euphorbiaceae; genus Mallotus; species Mallotus nudiflorus. Next base: position 240,873 of record CANTUR010000553.1, read on the forward strand.
TCCACAAAACTCAAAACCTCAGGTTTGGACCCCGAATTGCACAAATTTCCAACCGAGATTTACAATTCGCCAAATATCAATATTAAATAATAAATATATTAAAAATCATTAAATTCCAAAAATATCCATAAAATACCAAAATGTAATATATTTAAACATTAAATCACTAAATATAATTATTTTCACAATAATTAAATAAAAATCTCAAATAATCATATAAGATTAATAAAAATCCAATTTGTTTCAATAATTCAACATAGTCAAATTCACAATTAATTACTCTAATAGTTTAAATATATAACAAAAATAGTTAAAAACCCATTTAATCACAAAAATAGTAAATATTTTATTATTTAAATATAATTTTTGAAAATTAGTATTAATTAGTTAAAAATAGTAAATAATTTGTAAAAATTATTTTAATACCCTATAAAATTCTAAAATTATTTAAAACATATTATTTAACTATAATTTCAATAAAAACACACAATTAACCTATATATCCAAAAATCACATCATACTAAAATATTTCCAAAAATTATATAAAATCACTAAAAATTATTTTATCAATACTAAAATTACTAACTTAAATTAATAACACTAACTTAATCAAATTTTCATCCAAAATAATTAATTAACATAATTATAAAAAATTCAATATTTAATATTAAAATAATAAAAAATACCCATAAATCAAATTAATTCAAAAAAATAAAAAAAAATTATTTTAAGAAGCTTGAACTATATACAACAACAATCTCAAAGCAAAAACTCATGGATTAAACCCAAAAATTAAATAAAAATATAAAACACTAAAACACAGAAACTAAAAACTTGTTAGAACTCAAAATCAAGGAGGATTGAGCTCAAATGGAGCTCAAAAATGAACTCACTGGTGCTCAAGGGTTCAAACAAGATTGGAATGGCGAGCTTATGTGGTCGGAAGCACCACCGGCATCAATGGATGCTTGTCTCAATCTCATCCATTTCCGATAACTCCGGTGGCTTCAGATGGTGGAGGACGATGTTTAGAGGTGGCTGGTGGTGCAGTGGCGATCCAACATGGCATGGTGGATGTTGGTTGCTTCGGGTGAGGGAGGTAAAATGTGAAAAAGAGAAGAGAAGAAATAAAAACAAGACCCAAAGAAAAAAAAAATCCAGCTGATCTACTTTTATATATATATATATATATATATATATATATATACACTTTAATATGCACGAATAATGACAATATATAAATAAAATTTAAAATTTTATTAATACTGCCTATCCCAAAATAATTTTATATTATTTAAAATATCGAGTCATTACAAGAAATTTGCAAGAATTCAAAACTCGTAGCAAGCCTAAAATATAAAACTTGACAAATACATAAATATGAACATGCCTCAGAATTAAAACTTTTTAAAACAAAAAGAAATCTTTATATTACATCATAATAAAATATGTTCATACAATTATTCAAAATACAAAACCTGTGTCAATAACAACAAAAAAGAATACGGCAAGTATGTAATGCTACTGCATCGTCTTATAAATATAAGGAAATGATAATTTAAAGTTTACATAAATCAGTTGAGAAACAAAGGGTCCGACGGAGAGGACTACTACGAGAGGTTTGATGAAAAGGATTTTGAAAAATAATTAAGAGGAGTCATACCTCATTGAGTGAATTATTATTATATATATACATGCAACCTAAGCAATCAAGCAATCAAACATCAATATAATATATTTATATTTATATTTATGTAATTTATACACGTACTTCAAGTAGATGATTAAAAACAATTTTCATATCAACACACCAATAAAAATTAAGTGGACAATCGGAGTAGAATCCTAAAATATTCCGTAACCTCAAACACTGAACCTCACTAGCCAATATGCTCACTTAAATACAAAATATTCTCTTCTCAAATTTGACAGTAGACTGACCTAAGACATTAAGTCAACCGAGCTCCCGCAATCTTATTGCCAGCATGACTAGCCTCGAGACATTTAGTCAATTGAGCTTTTGCAGTCACACCACTATTTAACCACAAATCTCGATAATCAATTTAACGATATCTCATATCAATAAAAATTTTATAGCCTAGTATTTAACGTACTAATGCGCAACAGTTCTAGTGTAGCCCACTAAGTAACACGTTTTACTACCATCCTCTAAAATAACATTTCATAAATACAATAATAAATTCATATTAAATATAAACAATATCCAATTTACACAAATAAATATTCACCTTTATATATATGAAAATATATATATAATGACAATAACAATCAACATTTAATACAATATAGCATAATAAATTTATATTTTATTAAAACGTGTTACATGCAATGCATACATATACTAACAACTCACAGGTGGCGTGTGCTCGTCTAGGATGACTCGACTGACCTTGTCCTTTAGGCCTCGGTCTTAGCGCGGCTATAGAAAAATAATAAATAAATAATTAGGATAAAAATCCTAATCTTATATATATTTTAGATTTCTAAAGAAAGATTTGATCTAAAATACAACTCTAAAAACTCAAAACTAAACATAGACCCAATGTCACATTTTACGAAAAATTTATGGAAAATTCGGTGGAGTCTCTTTTGTAAAACGAACATCTCTCTACTAAAAGTAGAGTCATTCCTACATGAAAACACCCTTCAAAAATATCTCAAAGCTCAATATCTCGGGTTAGACCCCTGGACTACAATTCACGCAAAACCGAGAACTAACATCACAAAATATATAATAAAATAATATAATTTCTCAAATCACCAAAATATATCATAAAAATATTAAAGAAATTTATTTTCCAAATAAATAATAAAATTATAGTTATTAAATAATATTTTGCTAATAAAATCTATTAATAGGATAAAATTTTCATTTTACAAATAAATTAGCATAAATTGTAAATAATTATTAAAATCACTTATTAATATCATAAAAATAATAAAATGTTCATTTAGGCTCAAAAATAATAAATAAATTTATTTTTTTCATATATTTCCCAAAATAAATACTAAATAATTAATAATACATATTTATACATAATCTTCAAAAATACATATTTATACATAATTTTTAAAAATCATATCTCAAATTCTATACATAATTTCATAAAACTTCATTAACAAAGTTTAATCTATATGATTAATAGAATTTATTAAAAATATAAAATTTTCCTGAGCTCGGAATAGTAACCAAACGCCTGAAAAATTTAAAAAAATTAGAAAAATAATTAAAAATCACAATTAGCAAGATCACATTCTCAATTTCAAGTTATCTCAAAGCAACAATATCTAATAAAATCAAATTCAAGCTCAATTAAAAGAAACTAAAAATTAACTTAAAATCAATTTCTTAAAATTGAGGTTGTTACCGGCTCGGATCAAAGCAATTGATGGAGGGGTTTCGAAGCCTGGAGAGAGAGCTTTCGATCAAGACTGGCGGTGTCACCGGTGAGCCCTTTAACAATTCGACCACAAAAGAGAATGAGAGGAAGAAGATGGAGGGGATGTTGTTGAAAGCTGGAGGTACTGGCAGTGTTGGGTGGCTCAGGAATGTCGGCAGGTGGTGGTGGTTGGATAGTGATGGTGGCGGTGGTGGTTGGCATTGTTGGTGGGTGGGGAAAGGAAAGAAAGAAAGGAAGAAATAAAAAGAAAAGAAAGGGAAGAAGAAGAAAAAAGAAAAAAAAAATCATTTTTTGTATTTTTTTAATTATATAAAATAATAATAACTTTTATAATAATAATAATATTCTAATATTTTAAAATCTAAATTCTCCCCAAATATTTATACACTTAATAATTAATCAAAATTTAATAAAACTATACAAATAATAATAATCTTAAAATATTCAAATAATATTAACACTAATTAATTCCATATTTAAATATAATAATTAATTAAAAATAATTCGGATTATAATAATCTCCCCCCTACGAAAATTCGTTCTCGAATTTTAATAAATGAAAAGGAATACAAGGTTTATTGAGGAAATAGATAAAGATATGCCACTCGTATTTCTGCCTCAGTCTCCCACATGTGCTCTTCTACATTATTGCTCTTCTACAAGACTTTGACCATCGAAATCTGCTTAGAACACAATTGTTGAACTTGATAGTTAACAATGGCCACTAGTTCTTCCTCGTACATCAGATCTTCATTTACTTCCACATTCTGGGGCTGTAAAATGTGTGAAGGATTTGAAATATACTTCTTGAGCATCGACACATGGAATACTAGATGCACTTGAGATAAATTCGGAGGCAAAGCAAACCGATATGCAACCATGACAACTCTCTCCAATATCTTAACAGGTCCTATGTATCTTGATGCCAACTTTCCCTTTTTGCCAAATATTATAACATCCTTTATTAGTGACACCTTTAAGAATATATAGTCTCCAACTTGAAATTCCACATCCTTGTGCTTTGGGTTTGCATAACTTTTATGTTTGCTAGCTGCTGTTTGCAATCTCTTTTTGATTAAAGTGACCTTCTTAGATGCATCCTAGATAATTTTTGGTCTAGTTAATTCTCTTTCTCTGACTTCATTCCAACATAGAGGAGATCCACATTTCCTTCTATACAATGCTTCATATGGTGCCATCTTAATATTGTTATGGTAGTTGTTATAATAAGCAAATTCTACCAATGGTAGATGATCATCCCAACTGCCTCCAAGATCCATTACACACATTCTCAATATATCTTCAAGTGTTTAGATCATTCTCTTAGACTAACCATCTTTTTAAGGATGAAAAACAGTACTAAAATCAAGCTTGGTACCCATCGCTTCTTGTAACTTCTACTAAAATTGAGAAGTAAACACCGAACCTCCATAAGAAATAATAGAAACAAGAACCCCATTCAAACACACAATATTCTTGATGTATAGCGTAGCCAACTTGGCCATTGAAAAAGTAGCCTTAACTGGCAGAAAATGAGCTAACTTGGTCAACCTGTCCATTATCACCCAGATGGAATCATATTCATCCTTTGAATAAGGTAACCTTGTCATAAAATCCATGGTGACTTTCTCCTATTTTCACTTAGGGATCGAAGAGATTGAAGCTTTTTGGAAGGCTTCTGATGCTCTTCTTTCACTTATTGATAGGTCAAGCACTTGGAAACAAATTCAGCTACATCTTTCTTCATTCCATCCTACCAGTAAAGATTCTTAATATTGTGGTACATCTTAGTGGAACCAGGATGTACACTGTAGGCTATAAAATGAGCTTCTTTAAATATCTCTCCCCTTAAATTATCCACATCAGGAACACGCAATCTCTCACTGATCCATAACACACCTTTATCATCAAGATTAAAATAAGTGAACTTCCCTTCGTGAACTTTCTCCACAAGCTCAACCAAATAAGGATTTTGGCTCTAAGCTACTTTGATCCTGTCCCTCAATACTAATATAACTCCGAACTAAGCTAATAATCCTTCTACCTTAGTTATCTTCATCATCAACCCTTGGTCCACTAACTTGTGCATCTCTTAGATCAACGATCTTCTTTCCATACTGATGTGAGCACAACTACTTGAGGACTTCCTGCTCAAGGCATCTACTACAACATTAGCCTTGCCAGAATGGTATAAGATATCATGGTCATAATCCTTCAGAAGTTCTAGCCATCTCCTCTACCTGAGATTCAAATCTCTCTACTAAAAGATATATTTCAGACTCTTGTGGTCAGTGTAGATTTTTCTTGTTACCCTATACAAATAATGCCTCTAAATTTTAAGAGTAAAGATTACAACAGCCATCTCTAAGTGATGAGTAGAATAGTTTTGCTCGTGCTTCTTTAATTTCTTGGAAGGATAAGCCATTACCCTTCCATTTTGCATCAATATACAACCTAGGCCAACTCTGGAAGTATCACAGTATGTAGTGAACTTGTCTACTCCATTGGGCAAAATCAATACTAGAGTTGTAGTTAACTTCTCCTTTAACAATTGGAAGCTGTTCTCACATGCGTCTGACTATATAAACTTTATATTCTTCTGAGTTAAGTAGGTTATAGGTGTTGCAATCCTTGAAAATCCTGAACAAACCTCCTATAATACCTAGCCAAACCCAAGAAACTCTGAATCTTAATGACTATTGTAGGTCTAAGTCACTCAGACACTGCTTTAATCTTTTATGGATAAACCTGAATGCCATCTTTAGACACTACATGCCCAAGGAATACTACACTTTCTAGCCAAAAATCATACTTTAAGAACTTAGCATAAAGTATAATGCTCCTTTAGTGTCTGTAGCACAGTTCTTAAGTGATATACATGCTCTTCCATACTTTTCGAATACACCAGTATATCATTAATGAATACCATTACAAACTGATCCATAAATGATTTGAACATCCTATTCATCAAATCCATAAAGGCTGCTAGTGCATTGGTTAATCCGAAGGATATTACTATAAACTCATAGTGGCCATATCTTATATGGAATGCCATTTTAGGAACATCGGCTTCACTGATCCATAACTGATGATAGCCTGACCTTAAGTCGATCTTAAAAAAGAATTATGCACCTTGAAGCTAATTGAACAAGTCATTTATCCTCATAAGAGGATTCTTGTTCTTAATAGTCACCTTGTTCAATTCTCTATAATTAATGCACAGTCTTAGAGTACCATCCTTCTTCTTCATAAATAGGATTGGTGCACCCTAAGGAGAAGTACGGGGTCTTATGAAACCTTTGTCTAGCAAATCTTACAGCTGCTCCTTTAACTCTTTTAACTTCACTGGAGCCATCTTACAAGGCAGCATAGAGATGGGAGCTGTGCTTGAAACCATATTACTGCAAAATTCAATCTCTCTATGAGGTGGTAAACCTGATGATTCATCAGGGAAGACATCTGGAAACTCATATACTATAGGAACATCTGAGATGGATGTCAGTTCTGCTGTAGTATCCCTAACCAATGCCAAGTATCCCTAACACCTTTTTCTTAGTATTTTCCTTGTCGTAATAGCAGAAATAATATTTTGAGGTGCTGAACTCTTATCACCCACAAACTTGAATTCCTCTACACCTAGAATTTTGAAAATCACCTTCTTACTATGACAATCCACAACAGCATAATGTTGAGACAACTAGTCCATAACTAGAATTACATTAAAATCCATTACATCCAGTAGCACTAAGTCTACAAGTAGCTCTCTGCCTTTTACCAACATAGGATACCCAAGAAAAATCATGTCGGTGTCAAACAAATCATTTAGAGGCATGGCAACTAATGAAGGAATTGCCATCCTTGCAGCTTGCCTACCCAATTTTAAAGCAGTAGCTCTCTACCTTCTACCAACATAGGATACCCAAGAAGAATCACGTTGGTGTCCAACAACTCATTTAGAGGCATGGCAACTAATAAAGGAATTGCCATCCTCGTAGCTTGCCTACCTGATTTTAAAGCAAACATAGGGGACACAAAAGAATGGGTAACACCTGGATCAATCAAAACTCTAGCATCAATAAAACATACCGGGAGTGTACCTGCTACCACTGCATTAGACGCCTAAGCATCTTGCTGCTTAAGAGTGAAGACTCTAGCCTGACCTCTACCTCTTTATTGGCTAGTAGAAGCCTATCCAAATCCTTTGGCATTGCTCTACCCCATCTACCTTAGTACTCTGGTATTGAAATGGCGACGACTAAAATTGAGTTGGAGCTATAGTAGCTAAAGATGATTAGGGAAACTACTGCTGAAAACTTGAATAGGGGTAAGATCTAGCAAAATTTCCTATCTATCCACATTGAAAACATGCCCCCGGAGCCATATGACATGGTCCCTGATGGACTCTCCCACACGTCTAGTAGGCACTGGCTGTAGATCCTGTATTACCATATCTAGAACTCTAGCTGCTACTACTATTGGTAGCACCTAAACCGAATCTAACAGGTATGTGGGATCCACTACGACCATGTTTGTTGCTCCTGCAGACTCTCTGCTGAGGTCTCTGGCCCTATTGAATATATCCCTTGGGCTAACTACTAGAGCCAATATGAAATGTTGAATATAAAGTATCCTAATATCCCCCTACTTTGGTACCTCCCATTTGGTATAAATCAGGCATAACTCTTTGCCTAATGAGCCTAAGCTCAATCTTCTTAGCTAGCTCAATCATCGACTTGATGGTCAAGCCCGCAGTAGGCATCCCAGCAAATGTAGAACCTAATCCAATAACATAGGTGGTGACAGTAAAATAATAATCTCTCATAATGTCTTTGGCATATGTAGACAATCGAAGAAAATCTTTGGTGTACTCCTCTACCGACCTATCACCTTTAGAAATATTCATTAGCTAGAGTCTGTAACTCATCCTTATTGGCTTTAGGTAGAATCGTCTTATGAATCTCTCCTTGAATTGAGCCCGAGTCAGTGTAGTCATGTGGGGCTGGATCACTTGAACAAACTAATCTAATGCTGGCCCCTCAACTGACAACTCGACAATCAGAATCTGTTAATACTTGGTGTATGCAGTCTGAGTCCTCGACTCAATCAAGTGAAGAAAATTAAGTAGGTCTGAAGTTCTATCAAAGGAAATCCTATTGAATTTAGCGTAGAACAAAATTGCCTCTAGGTCTGACATACCCTAAACTCCCTACTGATAAAGAGGCTACAAAGGTGGTACGGCTTGGGGTGTAGTTGCTGCACCTTACTAAAATCTTAGTGCAAAAACATCTTCCTTAAAATCCTAGCCTGTAGGTTCCTCATCCTGCATCTCTCTATTTGTGGTGACTTGCTGCTCCTCTAGGTTTACCTCTACCTTTACCCTTATGCCTAACTGATAACTCAGGAGGTAGAATCTCATCTTGGAAGGACTCCTCAACCTCAGCCTCATCAGCCAGTGGAGCAGTTCACACTCTCCTCCTCATTCTGAAAGGAACATAAATAAATACTATTCAAATAAAAATAGACATCCTAACGATTGTATGGAATTCTAAAGCAAGGAAAACTTTCAAAGATATAATCAAACCTAATTGCTATATTAGTTTCAAAGAAAACTCAAACTCTATCAACTTAGGTCCATAATACTAAACTTAGGCTTTGATACCAACTTTATCATGACCCAAACCTAGGAGTCATGACTGGTGCTAGGGAACAAGACTTTGTAAGAATCCAAAACCTATAACAAGCCTAAAACATAAAACTTGATGAATACATAAATATAAATATGCCTCAGAATTAAAAATTTTTAAAACAAAAAGAAATCTTTATATTATATCATAATAAAATACGTTCATACAATTATTCAAAATACAAAACCTCTGTTAATAACTAAAAAAAAAAAAACAACAAGTATATAGTACTACTGCAGTGTCTAATAAATACAAGGAAAGGATAATTTAAAGTTTACATAAATTATTCGGGAAAGAAAGGGTTCGGTGGAGAGGACTATTACAAGAGGCCTGATGAAAATGATTCTAAAAAATAATTGAGAGGGGTCCGACCATACTGAGTGAATTATTATTATATACACATGCAACCTAAGCATACAAGCAATCAAGAATCAATATAATATTTATATATTTATATTTATGTAATTTATACACGTATTTCAAGCAGATAATTAAGAACAATTTTCATATAAGCACACTAATAGAAATTAAGTGGAGGATCGGAGTAAAACCCTAGAATATTCTGCAACCTCAAACATTGAACCTCATTAGCCAATATGCTCACTTAAATGTAAAATATTTCTCTTTTAAATTTGACAATGGACTAGCCCCGAGACACTAAGTCAACCGAGCTCCCACAATTTCACTACTGGCATGATTGACTCTGAGACACTCAGTCAACCGAGCTTTTGCAATCACACCACTCTCTAACAATAAATCTCAATAATAAATTTAACTATATCTCATATCAAAAAAAATTTTATAGCATAGTATCTAGCATACTCTTGCGCAATAGTCCTAGTGTAGCCCATTGGGTAGCAAGTTCTACTATCATCCTCCAAAATAACATTTCACAAATAAAATAATAAATTCATATTAAATATAAACAACATCCAATTTACACAAATAAATATTCACCTTTATATATATGCAAATATATATATAATGATAATAACAATCAACATTTAGTACAACATAGCATAATAAAATTCATATTTTATTAAAAATATGGATATCAATAATTTTTCTACATGTAATGCATACATATAATAATAACTCACAGGTGAAGTATGCTCCTTTAGGATGACTTGATTGGCCTTGTCCTGTAGGCCTCAGTTTCGACGCTGTTATAGAAAATAATAAATAAATAATTAGGATAAAAATCATAATCTTATATATTCTAGATTTCTAAGGAAAGACTTGATCTAAAACACGACTCTAAAAACTCAAAACTAAATATAGACCCAATGTTACATTTTACGAGAAATCTTCTGAAAATTCAGCAGAGTCCCTTTGTAAAACAAACATTTCTCTACTAAAAATAAAGTCATTACAGCATGAAAGCACACTTCAAAAATATCCCAAAGCTCAACATCTCGGGTTGAACCCCTGAACTGCAATTCATGCCCAACCAAGAACCAACATCACAAAATATACAGTAAAATAATATAATTTCTCAAATCACCAAAATTTATCATAAAAAAATTAAAAAAATTTATTTTCCAAATAAATAATAAAATTCTAGTTATTAAATAATATTTTGTTAATAAAATCTATTAATAGCATAAAATTTCCATTTTACAAATAAATTAGCATAAATTTTAAATAATTAAGAAAGTCACTTATTAATATCATAAAAATAATAAAATGTTCATTTAGGCTAAAAAATAATAAATAAATTTTTTTTCGTATATTTCCCAAAATAACTACTAAATAATTAATAGTTGGAAAATAATTATAAAAATTATTATTTTTTACACTTTTTTTAATCAAAATAGTCTAAAATAGAATAACTAACAACAATTTTATGTAAAATTAAATAATTTATTAATTTCCAATAATTTTTCAAAAATACATATTTATACATAATCTTTAAAAATTCATAGCTCAAATTCTATACATAATTTCATAAAATTTCCTTAACAAAGTTTAATCTACATGATTAATAGAATTTATCAAAAATATAAAATTTTTTTGAGCTCAGAACAGTAACCATAACAGCAACAGAATGCCTGAAAAATTTTAAAAAGTTAGAAAAATAATTAAAAATCACAATTAGCAAGATCACAACCTCAATTTCAATTTATCTCAAATCAACTATATCTAATTAAATCAAATTCAAGCTCAATTAAACAAAAAACTAAAAATTAATCTAAAATCAATTTCTCAAAATTGAGGTTGTTATCGGCTCGAATCAAAGCAATTGATAGAGGGGTTTCGAAGCCCAAAGGGAGAGCTTTTGATCAAGACTGGCGGTGTCGTCTAAGGTGGTTGGAAATGTCGTTGGTGAGCTTTTCAACAATCTAGTACTGAAAGAGAATGAGAGGAAGAAGAGGAACAAGATGTCGCTGGAAGTTAGAGGTACTGGCAATGTCGGGTGGCTTGGCGATGTAGGTAGGTGGCAGTCCGAAGCGATGGTGGTGTCTGGACAGTGATGATGGCTATGGTGGTTGGCACTGTCAGTGGGTGGGGAAAGGAAGGAAAGGAAGGAAAGAAAGGAAGAAAGAAAAAGAAGAGGAGGGGAAGAAGAAGAAAAAAAATCATTTTTTGTATTTTTTAATTATACAAAATAATAATAACTTTTAAAATAATAATAATATTATAATAGTTTAAAATCTACATTTCTCCTAAAATATTTATACACTGAATAATTAATCAAAATTTTATAAAACTACAAAAATAATAATAGTCTCATAATATTCAAATAATAATTAATACTAATTAATTCCATATTTAAATATAACAATTAATTAAAAATAATTTAGGTTATAACAATCGTGTTAGATGAATCTCCGCTATCATTTAAATCATATATGTGATATCCGAGAAAAATACGATTAGCATGTCCTTTTTCAAGAGTAGAATAAGTTGGACGATTTTGGAACGACCTTTTATAACCATACCGTATGACACCATGGGACTCTTCATACTTATCAACAATTTTTATTGTACTGCTACCATATCCTTCAAGTGGGGTAGATTCAACTTGATTTTGTTCCTTTCTTTTATTCATTCCTGATTAAAAAATAAAAATAAAAGTAATTACTACACACTAATAAATTAAAAGCATAATAACAAATATTAATTGTCTTAAAAATACATTAGTGCATCATAACAGATAAATAGTTAGTCCATTTAAGAAAAAAAAATTAATTCAATCCACAAGTCCTTGAATTATGGCCCGATAAATCACATTTTCAGTAGAAAATCTTTTGATTGGCTTGAGAAGTGTGCTAGTCCATTTCATTCTGGATGTATGATGATTTTGGTATACCTTTTTTCTCTTCCAATCCGGATTAGGTACAAAGGGCAATTTGTAAGACTTGGGCTAATATTCATGATGACTCAAAGGTACAAAATAACTAGACCAACATCTCATATTATGGCTCACCAAGTGTAAAGAAGCAATATATTCTTAGTAGTCAATGCCATAAGCCAAACAACCAACAATTTCATGAGAACATGAAATTTTAGTTTGTTGAAATTTACCACATGAACACCTTTTATTCAAAAGATTGACAACTTGTTTGTATCCACATTTTGTAAGGGAATTATTGAAACTAGTTGTTATTTTAAAAACTAGATTCTGCTGATCATATCTTTTCATGATATGGCCATTCACCTTATAAATCCGATGTTTGATAATCTAATAATTGTATTTTTAAATTAAAAATTAGACTCATTTTAACTTAATAATATCTCACTTTAGGTGCATAATTTTCCATTTTCTGTATAATAATTCATAGATTTAGCATTTAGAAAATATTAGTACATTTAAATAAAATATAGACATAATCAAGCATTAATTAAATAAATTAGGAGTTTTATATTTTTTGTTTAATTGTTGTGTTCTTCTCACTGAGTTTTTATTTTGTCTGTAGAAATTAAATGCATGAAAGAAAAGCCAAAGATCAAGAACAGTCAAAGAAACGAACATGGGTGTGCATTGATCATGCATGGCCATGTGATGCAAAACACGGCCGTGCCAACATTTAGGAAGAAAAGAGCACAACCATGTAATGCTCAACACGACCATGCTAAAAATTGAGAGAAAAGGAGCACGACTGTGTAAGCTAGAGCACGACTGTGCCATTTTATAAGAGGGAAAGAGCACGACCATGCAAGGCTCAACATGGCCATGCAAATTCATAAAGGAAAAGTGCACGGTCATATAAGCCATAGCACGATCGTGCTAAATCTAATGAAAAAAAATGCACGGTCGTACATTGCATTATACGGCTGTGCCAAGAAGTTCATACACATGTGCACGGCTGTGCAAGCCCAATTTTGGTTTTGCACGGCCATGCTTCTACATTTAAGAAAATTCCACTCGCATGCATGCACCCTAATTCTGAGGATATAAGAGCATCATAAACTTGCAGAGCAACCAACGAAGGAAGAGGGTAGAAAAGAGCAGACAGAGAAAAACAGAGAAAAAAAAACAGAGAGAAAAGTACACAGAGGACAGAGACTGAAGTTCATTCATCTACATCAGAGTACAAGTAGACAATGAAGATATTAGCAACAGGGAACTACATTGACAAGGATTAGGGAGTTTGCTCTTTTTTTTATCTTGTGTTTTGATTATGTTAGCTATATCTGTTTATTATTTTATTGTTCCCTGTATAAACATGGTAGGTTAATCTTATTTTGTACCAGAGTTAACTGAGTAACCTGGAGATGTATTGCACTCATATTTCTTTTTAAATATATTCTCAGTTCATGTCATATTTATAGTTTTTATTTTTATGCTTCATGAATGATTCAATTATTAAGTGGGTATATTAAGACTAAAAGGAGATTTATACCTATGATTGTAATGTTTATATTGAGTCATCCTATGCTAAGAGTATTGAGACTAAGAGGAGATTTACACTTAGGGATCTAGAATAAAAACTATTAAATCTTAATTTGAGTAGAGGTACCGGTTAAGAGTTAATATTGCATTTTACCTTTAGAGTTTAAGTTTGTTATGGATCTATTGATTAGAGCTTTGTGAGGTGAGAGTCCTTTTATTTGAAGTATTTCAAATAATAAGCTCACCTTGTAAATGCTCGAGAGAGGTTTATGAGAATCGTAGTGGTAGCATCTTAAACATGACTATGAGAGAGATTATATAAATTAGATTTTGAGTCAATACAGATTCAGGTGAAAAGAGAAACTTTCTTACATATTATACATTGCTTATTCTTCAGAAAAATTAATTTATTTTTAATTTTAATTACTTTACAACATAAAAATTGATCTGTTTAGACAAGCACGTAAATCAAGTGAACTAGTAGTTATCCTCTTCCATGTGGGATCGATATCTAGACTTACAGTCCTATTCTGTAACTTGGCTTGTATACTTACAAAATTGTAATCATAATCTTCGCACATTTAGGTGTCCATAAATATCCTTCATTTATCAATCCTATATATTCTACTCGATGTTTATTAAACATATCAACCAATTTCAAAAAAAATTATTGCATCATGGTTGTTACATGCGTTGATTTTATGCTCTTTAATATGGCATTTATAGATTATGAGTAGTTTGTTGTAATGACACTTTGGCGATGACCATCATTATACAATAGAGTCCATTTTTCCTTTAGAATTTTGTCAATCCACTGCTTTGGCTCCTTATGCCTTGCCTCAACTCATGACATCCATTTATTGAATTTATGTTTTTTATTCTTTCAACTTACATAAAATGTATGATAGTTTTAACATTTAACAAGTGTCAACATTTAATAAATGGATGAGGTTTTTCTTATTTTACGTACTAGCTTACTCAATGATGTTCTTCATTAGTGCATTCTTGAACTTCATATTGTAATTGCTAACCACATGGCATAGACAATATCGATATGGATTCGCACACCATGTTGGTTGCTTCATCATATGCTTTATGCCAATGTGACAATTAGAAATTACATAAATATCATTTGTCCCATTACAAACACTAACTCGTAATATTAACGTAAAATACTCCCAATTATCTTTATTTTCTTTTTCCACTAAAGCAAATGCAACAAGTAATATAATATTATTTTTGTCAACTACTTCGGCGGTTAATAGAACACTTCTATACTTCCCATACAAATATGTGCCATCCACATACAAAACAGATTTACATAGTTTGAACCCATTAATACATGGCTTATATGCAATGAACATCCGCTTAAATTTTTTCACACGTTCAACAATATAATGATTAATTAAATATGCCTCCCCTTTATGGTGCAAGAAAGAACCGGGATTAGCAGATACAATAGCATGCATAAAGTGACAACAATTGATATGACTCATCCTAATCACCCCACAAATTTGTTATTGCTTTCTATTTTGTATGCCAAACTTTCTTATATGTAGGTGTAATACCAAATCACTCTTTTAACTATGTGAGCATTGTTTTAACCTTAATGTCAGGTTGCTCTTGTAACATTGCTTGAATGTAACTAGAAATAAATTCACAAACAAAATCTTGATTGTCTTGACTCTGACTAGGAGCGCTACAAGTGCGGGGCCCATTATATCTAATAATTTGCCATAAACCACTTGCTTTCTTTTCAGTTGCTCATACTTTCCAGTTGCAGTTGAGCTTGTGAACTAGTGTAATTGTATTCCTCTTCATTTCACAACTTTGAAATTACTGCCTAACTCGCATTAAATATAGTTTGCCAGCTATTTTCACTGCTTCTCTTGAGTTAAATAACATACCCTGTGCAAGTTCTTTTGAAGGCTCCCCAAAAATATTATCAACATTTGAGGGATCTTAGTTCACCTGCATTTCCTCAATATTAACACACTCAAACTGTGAACACACATTTGATAGATATGGTGTCACTTCTTTATTCAATGCTTCAACTAATCTAACCATCTCATTATCATTATTATTATCATTGTTGTCATTGACATCATCATCATTGTTGTCATTGCCATCATCATCTTCATAAAAAAAATCCTCTTCATCATCCTCATCAACATTATATAATGAATCGTCATCATCATTAAGTTCGTTATCTTCCAACATCTTAACACATGCATCCTCCTCTTCCTCCTTAATTTCATGTTCATTACGAGTATAGTTTGAGGGTCCAACTTTATTAGAATTGACATACCTCATTCCACCATTGCTAATTCCAACATACATTCAATTGTGACCCAACTAGAAAATTAACTAACATTTTAAACATTTGTCTAACATTATACGCATCCTGAATTTCCATAAAACCAAATACCATTTGTCTACCATTTCCTATAATTGGATATCTAAACAATATTTTCTTAATAATCATATCATTAGTTATTCCAAGTGCTTTTGTAATTTTATTCTGTAATCCCTCAAAATCAAAATCATCGACAAAATTGACCATTCTTGATTGCGCATTAGTAATATTCGGGCCATACTTGATTTCAATTATTTGACCACCCCAATAAATCATTAGTTATCGTGTTGTCATCATGTTCTCCTGTTTCATATCAAAATTATTACAATTTCGAATTATTTCTTAGAAAGTAAATAATCTTAATTACAAATATAATAAAAATTGGTTTCTAAATTTAATTACATGATGTGTTAAATTATTTAATTGCAACTAATTATAAAATATAAATTTTTGCAATTCCAAATATAATGGCAATAGTTGTTTTGAATCACAAGTAACAAATAATTTAATAAAATGTCATTATTATTCACAATTTATAAAAAACAAAAAATATCTCTTTGATGCGAAATTAGAAATCAAAGTGACTATGATGTTCCCTCCTAAATAGTCTCTACAATCAGAACAAATTGAAAAAAATTATTAAAAAATCTAAAGAAGTAATAATTAATTAAACAATTTACACATTTTATATGTTCACAAAAAAATAATTCATATATAAGAATAAAAAATTTGTTCACAATTAACAACTCACTAACTAAAGTTATCTTCACATAGATATTAATAAAGTCACTAACCATCAACATAGAGAAAACACTTCAATCACAATAAATTAATCTAATAGTTAATGCCAATTAATCTATTAGTTTTAATAATAAAAATTTTACGTGCAAATCCAACAATAATTTTATATTTATTAATGCAAATCTAAGAATAATGTAAACCGTATCATTATCTATTTCATATTTTTTTCCATCCAAAAATGTCATTATTTTTATTATTACAAAATAATGTTATTGATTTTATTTTATAATAAATACCAATAAAAATTATATAACTTTTCAATAACTATCATCAACTTAAATTAATCAGAATTTCTAAAATTTAATCAAGAAAATAGAGAAAACATACCTCTTTTGCAGAAAATAATTGTTTTATGTTGACAATACTTTCCAGATAATTTGTAATAACATTATAATATAAAATCAAATTATAAAACAATTTAAAAAAAATGTCATTTCTAACAAATTAAAAAAATTTACAACTAACAACTCACTAAATACATTATAATAACATTTACATCCTTAATTTTCATGGCTAAAATTATGATTTTCTTAACATCACATTACTTTTATTTTTTAAAATATTCTAACAAAATATACAAATTTTTATTAACAAATAACTTAAAGTTCATGATATATTGTTTTATTTTAACTAAAATTATATTTATCAACTTACATTATAATTGTATTTTTGACAACAATATACAACTATAAATTATGTATTAATTATATTTAACTAATATAATGAATATAATTTATATTTATACTAACATTAAACATGACAATAAAAATTAGAAAATACCTAAAAACATACCTTAGAATTTATATGTTGTTGAATATTTTCTCTGGGAATAACATCAATATGAAAAGAAGAAGAAGAATATACAACTAGAAAATACAAAAACAAGGAGAATGAAATGAGGAGCAAATTGGTAAAAAAAAAAAATTGACGAGCAGAAGAAATAAAATGAAGAAAAACAAAAATGAAAGAAGAACAAGAAGAGAATGAATATGATGAGAAGTGGTAGCTACTGAATCATAAGAATATATAAAGAGCAATTGTGTTAGCAACCGAGAGAAAAAAATATTGAAGTTTGAAACTAATAGTTATTTTTGTCATTCATACATCCATTAACTTCGAGATTCTCTTCTATTATTGCATGATTTTTTTTTAAAAAAAAATTCTAATGAACTTCCTCAATTTTTCTATAGCCCTATACTGAGTTGCAGGAGTTGTGGTGTGTGTAGGCTAAGTCTGCACACCTCTAGGCTGAGAGAGTCTTTTTTTTTTTTTTTTTTTTAAATCTAGTGAAGTTCACATGTCAAGGTGGACTTCAAATTTGCAGAGCACCTCAGTCAACATCAACAACAAGCAACAATAAGTTTTTTTTTTTTTTAATCAAGTCCGTTAGTTCAAGTGGTGGACTTCTGATAAGGCCGTGGCTTTTGCAGAGTTCCACCATCTTGGTTAGCAGGTTTCTACTTTTTTTTTTTTTTAAAAATCAATACCACCACTTGGATTGGTGGTAATGAATTATCTTATAATATTTCTGCCACATTAAGTGGCATAATAGATATTGATTTTTTATTTTTTTTTGAATTAGTTTTTTACCTTAAAAGTTGGAAATACTTTAAAACTTATTCTAAAATTAAAAATAATTTTTTTTTCTTCCTAGATGGGTAAAAAGATCCAGATTCTAATATATTTTTAAATGAGAGATTTTTACCTATCGGTATTTATGCACAAGACACATATCTCATTTTTATCAATTAAGTTAATAACATTTGACTGATATATCTTAAATCGTATTAGGTGTAATTCTTAGTGTAGGGAAGGCTTTCCCTTTCTAAATATTTTATATGTAATTAGTAATAATAGAATACAATTAACAACTATTGATGATAGGATCAGATAATAAATACTCTCGTTTAAGTGCGTTTTAAATTCAAACTGGAATATATGCGGTTACATAAGATAATTAATAAATTTAACTATATAAGTCAAAATTCAATACAATTTTCCTCTGCAGTGAGCCATGTCGACGTTCGCCCTCTGTGACAACTCTTCAATAATTCAACAAAAGTTCCTTTCTAAGTTAATGATCCTTAACTAATTAACAAAAACAAAGTTAATGATCCTTTGCTAATAAACAAAAACAAAGTTAATGATCGTTACTCCAACAATCAAACAGTTCATCAATGCCGACGACTCCCACTTTCCGCCAAGTAGCACGTGAGCTCCGACGAGCGGGTCAGAAAGTCGTAGTCTTTGAACGAGAATCCCAAATCGGCGGCCTCTGACGGTAGAACCGGACCCTTTAAGCCTCGATCCAAATCGACCTATAATTTACTCGAGCCTTTACAAGTCCCTACGCACAAACCTTTCTAGACAAGTAATGGGTTTTAGTGACTACCCTTTTATACCAAAAGACGATACAAGCAGAGACC
The DNA here is from genome assembly GCA_947683625.1 of Mallotus nudiflorus. Lineage (NCBI taxonomy): Eukaryota > Viridiplantae > Streptophyta > Magnoliopsida > Malpighiales > Euphorbiaceae > Mallotus > Mallotus nudiflorus. Next base: position 260,399 of record CANTUR010000553.1, read on the forward strand.
CGAGAAGGTATCCGGGTCACAAAGAGGTGCTACTGTACTTGCAGGATTTTGCGAGGGAGTTTGAGATTGAGGAGATATTGAGATTTGACACTGAAGTGATGTTGGGTTGATTGAGGATAGTAATAAGTGGAAAGTGAGGTTTAAGAAGAAAAGATATGATTTGATACTGAAGTGGTTGATGTTGGGTTGATTGAGGATAGTAATGAGTGGAAAGAAGAAAATATGTGATTTTGTTGTTTGCAGTGGGCATTTCACTGAACCTCGTGTCGCTGACGTAGGGTAGGCAGTTAATTTCTTGTTTTCACCTAATAGCTTTCTGCAAATTACTTTTCTCCTGTGAATTTTAACTTAATATACACTTTTTTTTTACTTAAAAAGTTGAAATTAAACATTAACAACTAAATAACTTAATTTTTAAAAGTGAAATCAAGAAAATTAATAAATTTATTACATTATAATTCAATTTTTAATTATAATGTGTTGATAGAAACAAGTGTACATTTTGGAAAATAGTTATTTTTAAAATTTTAAAGTTAAAATAATTAAAAAATTTAAAATTGAATTGTTTAATTTTATTAAAATATTTCATTTTTATAAAATAGAAGGGGCTAAGTGTTTTTGATATAAGAGATTTATCAAAAAATTTATTGAAAGAATTAAAGTGTTGATAAAATAAAAATTGAAGAATAAAAGAGTTTGATTTTCAAAAAAATAAAAGAGAAAATAGTGTGAATTAGATCAAATTTCATATGAAAAAGGTAATTTTTGAATTTTTTTATTTTTTCTATTTTTTTAAGGTAAATTTATGATTTAAATTGAATAAAATTTTAAAAATTCAAAATTAAAATGTCAATGTTTTATAATTTATATGTAGTTAGAACTTTGATATTTTCAATCTTTTAGTCTTAATCACATATTTTTTTTTATATCTCTTAGCATTTAGGTGTGTAAAAATAAAAATAGAAAATAAAACTTAATAATTTTAAAAACTAAAAACTACTTTCATGATTTTATATATATATATAGTTAAAAAGTTGAATAAAAGTAACTTAATTTTATAATCTTTAATTTTAAAGAATTAATTATTTTTATTTGAATTTTAGTAAAAAAGTTAAAGTTATATTACATTTTTAGAATTTAAATTTAATTCTTGCTAATGCATATGTTGTATATTTTAAAATTTTAACAAATTGAACCCAGTTAGCAAATGTATAGAGGTTTTGGGGACAAATTACTAAAAAAAATTTTGGAGTGAACTGATTATTTATGAAAAGTTAATTATCTTAGGCTGATAGATAAAGTGGATGAAAAGTTAATTAATTTATAAGCTAATTGTCCAATGCATGCAAGTTCAGGAAATAATTTGGCATTTGGCCCTTTTTTTTTTTCCTTAATGCTGATTGAGCTAGTTTGTTGAAATGGAATCACCATGCAAAGCCTATTTTGTTATCTGTTTAAAATTCTTGATTGAATGTCATTTCTGGAAAATAAAAAGTTGTGGTAAATGCATATTCCTTTTACCTTCAGGCATCAGTTCTTGGCCCGGAAAGCAAATGCATAGCCACAATTACCGGGATCCTGAGCCCTTTCAAGACCAAGTATGGATGGGATTTCTTCTTCTCCTTGCCTTGTTGCGCATCGGAGAAATTATTGAATGAACCAGTTCGTTATATAAAATTATAAGTTTTTCACTATAAATTTGTTAGTAATTATGGTTAGATATTTTTTTTATATAAATGAGTAATATTTTCAATATTTAATAATTATTAAAAAAATTTATAACTAAAAATAGTATAATTAGATATATTTAATATGTCAAAAATAATATTTATCAAAATGTGTTAAAATAAATAATTTAATTTAAATTTAAAATTAACGAATGAAATCACTTGTTATTATTTTAGAAAATAACCTATAATTTTATATGAAAAAAGTTCACAATATATGGCATTTTAAAAAATAACTCATACTAATTCTTAAAAAAAAAGGTTCATAAATGTGTTAAAAGTGATTATGGTTAGATGTTTAACTTTTAAAGTTAGAAACATAATAAATGCTAACTAATTATGCTACATGTCAAATTTATAGTAGAGAGTTCATAATCCTAAGAATTTCTCCCAAATTGGGCATATTTAATTTAGCTTATTTGGGTTTTTGAGTTGTTTGCACTTTTTCTCTTGTGATCTAGTTATGTCCATTCCCTTATGTAGTGTTTCTATGTGAACAATTAAGGTGGTAGTTTTGATCGGGCGTTCGGCAAGTTCTATGGACTTGTCCAGAGAAATTGCTTGGGTTGCCAAAGAGGTTCATGTTGCCTCAAGATCGGTTCAAGATGAAACATATGAACAGCTGCTTGGGCATCATAATATATGACATCACTCTATGGTAAGTTCTTAAGTTAAAAGAGTGAATGAATTATCATAAGATATGCTGGAAGTAGCTTTTGACATTTACGCTGGGAGAATGAGTTGATTTAAGATGATTGTTTTTACTGAAGTAATGCAGATAGAAAATGTTCGCAAGGATGGTTCAGTGATCTTCCAAAATGGGAGAGTCATCCATACTGATATTATTTTGCATTGCACTGGGTAAGTTTGATTTTACTTCATTTTAAGGATAACTTGCAAATACAAACACACTGATTTGGCAATATTTGAGAAGAAATGAATTGAAATTTTGTTTTTGAGATCCTCATCTAAGGTACAAATATCACTACCCATTTCTTGAAACAAAAGGCATTGTAACTGTGGATGATAATCGAGTTGGATCGTAACTATGGCTTTATTTTGTGGGGATACCATTAAAGGTTTGTTTTCTATTCGATGTCATAATGCTTTTATTGTGCTATGGTATTAAAGTTTGACTGAAAAATAACACATTTATGGTAATTGCTGCTAGGGCATACCTTTTCTTATGGCTGAATATTAGAGCAAGTGGATTGCGGGTGTTTTATTGGGTAGAATTGAGCTTCCATCATAAGAGGAGATGGAAGATATTGAAGCTTTCTACCTATCACTCGAAGCTTCAAATACTCTTAAAAGATATACTCACGACATGCTTTTTTCTTAGGAAATTAAGTCTTATAAATGCTAACCTCAATTAACTGTTGGGTAGAGAATAAAAACAGAGTAAAAAGGGATATAGTAGAGAACTGATGACTAGAAAAAAAAATAGAGCTTATATGAGCTGAGAACTAAATGTTTGTTTACTGACTTAACTTGCCTTTAAATAGGCATTACATGAAATAACTAACTTAAAGAAAGTAGAAATTTTTGACACTAACATAACATGATAGTAATAAACAGAAAAATCAGCAACTAATTAAAAAAATCATGGAACCAACTAGCTAGTAATAGCTGAAACTACAGCTGTCAATTTGAATCATATTCCAACACTCCCTCTTGATTCAAAGTTGCAAACACCAAGTTGATTCCTGAAATAGACATGCTTCTCATGAGGAAGGGACTTTGTTAGAATATTAGTCACTTGCTCATTTATATTGCAATACTTCAAGACGATGGAACCATTTGATATAAGTTCTGAAATAAAATGAACCTGAATGTCAATGTGTTTTATTCTTTCATGATAGGCTGGATTTTTGGTCATTACTATTGCAACTTTATTATCACAATAAACTTCAGTTGCTTCCTCTTGTTATTGATTTATATCAACAAGAATTCACCTTAACTAGATTGCTTGACATGTTTATGAAGTTGCAGCTGCATATTCAGCTTTTGATGAAGATAAGGCTACTGTTGCCTGCTTCTTTGAACTCTAATATGTACTAGTTGATACAAGGCTGAAATATATCCAGAAGTGCTTCATCTATCCTCCAAACATCTTGCCCATTCACTATCAGTATAACTAAAAAATTTGAACTCTGAAACATGACCATACCACAACCCAAACTCAGTTGTTCTAGCAATGTATTGTAGCACTCTTTTTGTAGCTCCAAGATGATGCATTGAAGGAGAGTACATGAATATTGAAATTACACCAACTGAAAATGCTATATTTAGTTGAGTATGAGTTAAATATATCATGCCTCCAATTAACCTTCGCAAATAACTTGAATTTTCTTCCTCCATACCATCATTAAGCTATAACTTCTCATTCAAATTCATTGGACTGGCTCTACTTTTGCAATTTAACATGTTAAACCTTTTAAAGAGATCAATTGCATATTTCCTTTGTGAAACAAATATCCCATCTTCAACTTGTTTCACTTGAAGACCATGAAAATAATGCAATGGACCCAAATCTGACATCTTAAACTCTTTCTTCATGTATATCATATTGTTAACATAAAGATAAACAATAAAAAAATCATTCTTACCCAACCTTTTAAAGTACAAAGTGGGCTCATTCTTGCTTCTCTCAAAGCCATTTTGATGAAAATATAAGTCTATTTTGTTGTACATGCTCATGGAGCCTACTTTAGGTCGTAAAGAGCTTTCTTCAACCTATACACCTTCTCTTCTTTGCCATGAATAACAAAGCCTTTAGGTTGATTGACATACACTTCTTCTTATAACTCCCTATTGAGAAAGGCAGACTTCACATCAAATTGATAAACAAGCTAACTCAATTGTGAAACTAAGGCAAGAAAAGTTCTCTGTTTCAAAATGAGCAACCAAAGAGAATGTGTCATCAAAGTCAATTCCTTGTTGCTGTGAATAGCCTTTTGTAACAAGGCGAGCTTTGTGTTTTTCAATTGTTCCATCTAATTAATACTTTATTTTAAACACCTATTTAACTCTAATTGCATTTTTGCCTACTACTAAATCCACCAATTCCCATGTTTCATTCTTTTAAATTGAATTAAGCTCTTCTTTCATTGCATTACACCATTCTTCTTTCTCCATAGCTTCTTTAAAGCTTATAGGATTAGCAACAAACAAGGCTTATGTTGACTCATAGATTTCACTTAAAGATCTAAATTTTCTATGTGGGATTTCATATAAAGATGAGTTGCTACTGCTTGAAGGACTTGAAGTTATTGAAGTTGAAGGAGATGTGCTTGAAGAACTCAATGGAGTTGGTGTAGTTTCTTCAATTTCTTCAATTGGTGAAGCTTCAATTTGAACAGCCTCATTGCTTTCATTCCACTTCTAACTTGCATCTTCATCACATACAACATTCCTGCTTATAACAACTTTGCCACTAATTAGATTATATAACATATATGCTTTAGATTGAGAGCAATAACCAACAAAGATACATTTGTTTGATTTATTATCAAGTTTTCTATGATTATATGAATTAATCAAAGCATAGGCAATACAACAAAAAATCTTTAAGTGGCTTACCCAAGGTTTCTTACCACTCTAAACCTCATATGGTGTTTGATTTAAGATAGCCTTTGTTAGTGAAAAATTCAATAAATAGATAGCCGTTGTAATAAATTTTGCCCAAAATTCATTTGGTAGTCCTTTAGCTTTGAGCAAGCTTTTTTCCATCTCAACAATAGTTCGATTCTTCTGTTCAACTACACCATTTTAATCTAGAGTGTTTGGAGCAGTCAACTCTCTATGTAGCCCTTTTTCTTCATAAAAATGAATGAATTCTTGTGACAAAAATTCTCCACCTCTGTCCGTACGAAGAGTTTTGATGCAACTTTTACTTTGCTTTTCCACAAGTGCTTTAAACTTCTTAAAGGTCTAAAATGTCTTAGATTTGAGATGAAGAAAGTAAACCTAACTCATGAAACTGTAGTCATCTATAAATAACAAAAAAAAAAACTACTCCCACTAAATGATTTTGTTTGCATAGGATCACACAAGTTAGCATGTGCAATCTTAAATGAACTAGATGCCCTTCTAGATTTTCCTATAAGAAATGGTCTTTTACATTGTTTCCTATATATACATCCCTCACATACATCTAAAGACTCTATTTTAGGTAACCCAAAAACCATTTCCTTTTAACTTAAAATTTCAAAACCTTTACATTCAAATGCCCATATTGTAAATGCCATAAACTAGATTCACTCATCTTTTTGACAACAAGAGCATGAATTTCTAATTTAGAAACTTCAATTGGAAATAACCTATTTGCTGCCATTTTAACATTTACAATGACCTGATTTGATTTTTTATCCTTAACCACATATGAGTAATCATCAAACAAAATTGAATACCCACTAATCAAGAGCTGCCCAACACTTAATAGATTAGATGACAAACTAGGAATAAAATAGACATTATGTAGGAGATTTATGTTACCATAATCATTCTTAATTGCCACAATGCCTTTGCCCTCTACTTGCACTTGTCTATTATCTCTAAGCGTCACTTCTAGTTTGATTGTCTCATCTAACTCTTTGAATAACAACTTTGCACCAGTCATATGATTAGAGCAGCCACTATCCAAATACCAAATGCCATTTCAGCAGTTGCATCTTTTTGATAAGCCATAAAAAACTTGATTTGCTCTTCTTCTTTAACATAGTTTGATTACTATCCTTTCCTCCAACATTCTGCTTTCATATGCCTGTACCTCTTGTAGTGATAGCATTGGACATCACTTCTATTATTTGGCTACATCCTCGTCCTTTACCATTACTGTAACCACCTCTACCACGCCATCCTCCTTTACTACATCCTTTACCAGCTGCTTCTCTTTAATCATTTTTTTGATTATATGTCCCCCTTCACATGAAATGCTTTTTCTTCACTCTTCTCATCTTGCCTATTTAGCCTTGCCTCATGAAATTGCAATGATCCTATTAATTCATCAAATGAATATATAGCCAAGTCTTTTGACTCTTCAGTGGCTGCTACAACATAATCAAACTTTGGAGTGAGACTCCACAGCACCTTTGCAATAATAGTTTGATCAGAAACCTCCTCCATGTAGGGCCTCATTTGATTAAGAATTGCAGCCACTCTTGATAGAAAATCGTGCACTGTTTCTCCACTTTTTATATGTAAGGTTTTAAAATCATGATGAAGAGATTAGAGTTTCATCGTGATTACCTTTGAAGAGCCTTGGAATGCCATTTGCAAAGTTGTCCAAGCTTTTTTAGCTGTAGTTACTGCTGTAATTTTAGAGAAAATTACTTATGAATAGCTTATTAAATGAAGAATAATGCTTTAGAGTTCTTTTTCTTATTTTCTCTCAATCTGGTTTCATCATCTGGGTTAGCATATCCATTTTCTACCAAGTCCCATAACTCTTGAGACTTTAAAAGAGTCTTCATTTTGATACTCCAAAACTCATAATAATCACCTTTAAATAGAGGTATTACTGGTTGAGAAATGCTCACAACATTGCCATTTTTTGCCATATTTTTTTTTGCCTAGTTATAAAATGAATCAGCTTTGATACCATAATATTGGGTAGAGAACAAAAATAGAGTAAAAAAAGATAAAGTAGAGAACTGATGAATATTAAAAAATAGAGCTTATATAAGCTGAAAACTAATTGTTTATTTACTGAATTAACTTGCCTTTAAATATGGATTACATGAAAAAAACTAACTCAAAGAATGCAAATTTTTTGGCACTAACATAACATGATAACAATAAATAGAAAAATCAATAACTAACTAAGAAAATCATGGAACTAACTAGCCAGTAACAACTAAAACTACAACTATCAATTTGAATCATATTCTAACATTAACCATATGCTTCCTTACTATGGTCATCATTTTGATAGAAAATTTTTGAAGTTTCACTTAATTCTCTATAGTGAAGACAAATTAACAGATCATAAGTTTATTTACTGACACTACATGCCACCTAAATTTTCTTATGGCAGCCTTAACTCGCATGTTGTTACACTTTTTACAGTTTGAATATTATAACTAGCTTGCTACTGAATGTGGAGGTGAATCCATCCAAGAGTGGAGAAAATAAATATTCAATAAGAATTCTACCAACCTATTTCTTTAACCAGATAAGTATTGCAATGAATAGGAAGATGACAACTTGATCTTGGAAGCTGTTTAGGACTTCACTAAATACTTCACAAATAAAAACTCAATTTGAATGATACAGATATAGTTCAGAAGAGCCATATACCACCCTCTTATTGTTGCTTAATTGGATTCTATGAATTCCAGCCATAAATAAGTGGAAATTAGAGTTATAAAATATCATCTGAGAGGAAAATAAAAAATTCTATCATTCCTCTTTTAAAAGGATTACAACTCTACAGATTATATACAAGTAGCTATCCAAAGAAAATATGACACTTGGCTATTTATATAATTATTCTTTATAATTAATTTTGTTTGTATTTATAGCTAATAAAAGGAATAAGAAAATGTTATAATAAATTTTGGAATCAAGAAAGTACTTTGTTGACACATGTTGATATTGGTTGGCCTACTGTAAGCTCATGTGGATGTGTAAATGATGTAGCTACTACTGTGAGCTGTTGTGAATGCTGTTCAAATATATTCTTCATCCCTTCCTCAAGTTAGAGCATGGTGTGGATAAACCAAGCCCAACTTGAAAATCATGGCATTAAATTGGGGTGCTGAAAGTGCCTTTGTAAAAAAATTTGTCAATTAATTTGAAGAGCTAATATGCTTAGGAATTATAAATCCTTCTATAAAATTTTTCCTAACTAGGTGGCAATCAATCCCTAAATGCTTAGTTCTTTCATGAAAGACTGGATTGGCAGCAATGTGAATAACTACTTTGTTGTCACACCATAATGAGATAGGTAAAACAATGCACACATCAAAATCCTTCAAAATATATGTGATCCATTATAACTCATAAATAGTAGTTGCTAAGCTTCTATACTCTACCTCTGTTGCTGACCTTGAAATGGTATTTTGTATTTTTGTCTTCCAAGAAACAAGAGCATTCCTAATGTGACCACAGCAATATGTCAAGGACCTTTTAGTGTCCAAACATGACACCCAATCTGAATCTAAGTAAGCTTGCAATGCATAATCATTTGATGTAGGGAAGAAAAGGCCTTTGGAAAGTGTTCCTTTGAGGTATCTAAGTAGATGAATGACAATATCCCAATGTATTTTGCATGGTCTGTTTATAAATTAATTAAGTTGTTGTACTCCAAAACTAATATTCGGCCTTGTGAAATTTAAATATAGCAGCCCACCTACCAATCTTCTATATTTTTTTGGATCAGATAATGAAAATTGTTCATTTTTAATTAACTTGGTTCCCTTTGGAATAGGTGTGGTAATTGGGTTAGCACCCATTAGCCCTGCATCTTTAATTATAGGGTTTATTGCACTGTTGGTACTATTTTTTTCCCATGTTCAAAATGGTACTGAATTTTAAATTTTTTTCTTTTTAGTTACTAAAGTTCTAATTTTGTTTCAAGTTAAAGTACCTCAAATTTATCTGATCAAATTTAACATACGTGACAGTCAGAATAAACATATTTTTAGTATATTTATCATAAAAATATCCCATTAAACAGTCTAATAATCTTGTTGATGCCATAAAATAAAATTTTTTTATGGGCCCCATAAAATAAAATTTGCTAAAATTTTATTTTATGGAGCCCACAAGATGATTAAGTTGCTTAATAGGATGCTTACGTGGTGAATATATAAAAAATATATTTTTTTTGGCTGCTACTAATGTTAAATTTGATCGAATATATTCGATATACTTTAACTTGGAATAAAAATAGAAATTTAGTAATTGAAAAGAAAAAAATTAAAAATCTTTTACCATTTTGAAACATGGGGCAATATTGTGGTACCATTGGTGCAATAAACCCTTAGCATATATTTTCTTTGATTCACATAGATTCCTTACTGGTTCTGCATGATTTCATTGCCTAAAAAATATTTTACTTTTCCTAAATCTCTAATAGTGAACTGTTGATGCAAGAGGGCTTTAATTGCTTTTATTTCCTTCATATCATTGCTTTCCAACAACACATCATCCACATATATCAACAAGCCTATAAAACTTTTACAATTTTGCTTAATGAAAAGGCAGTGATCATAAGTTGATTGCTTAAAGCCAAATTATTTGAGCTTTATACAAAATTCCTCATTCCATTGTCTAGATGCTTGTTTAGGCCATACAAGCTTTTTAAAGTTTGTAGACTTAACCTTCTCTTGATTTCTCATACCCTTTTGGTGGCACCATATAAACTTCTTCATCTAAATATCCATGCAAGAATGCATTATTTATGTCTAGTTGATGGAGGTTCCATGATTGTGCAGCTACAATGGCAAGAAATATTATAACTGTGACTGATTTTGCTATTGGTGAAAAGCTATCTTGATAATTTGCCCCTAGTAATTGATTATACCCCTTTGCTACTAACCTTGCCTTGTATCTTTATATTGTCCCATTAGAGTTAAGTTTCACTTTGTATACCCATTTTGAACTAATTTCCCTTTTTCCAGTTGGTAATTCTGTTAATTCTTAAGTCTGGTTATCTTCCAGTGCCTTTAGTCCTTCATCTAGGGCATGAACCCAATTTTGGTCTTGGCTTGCTCAGTGATACAAAATAGGTTCTTACACATTAGATATATTTGCTAGAAAAGACACGTGTTTGATCTAAGGTGGGCGAGATGATAAAAGGATAACTTTGTGGAGTGTGGGGTGAAGAACAAGGTGTTTTACAACTTGAATTGTTTTTAGCATTCAATAATTAAGTATCAGTGCTTATATTTTTTATGTAATCTTGCATCCAAGTAGGTCTAGCTCTCATTATAGTACTTCTCCTATATGTCTTTTGGGTTATTTTTATATGGACGTCTGGTTCTAATTGTTACAAGAGTAATTCTTGGTTCAAGAATTCTTGGTCAGTATTGGCTAGGGTATTTGATTTGTAAATTATTGGTTGTTTATTAAGATAATTTTCTTACAAATCTGGAAGTGATACTATAGGTAAATGAGTTTCATCAGTAGACTAAAATTTTTTTTTCAAAAGGAAATATGTTCTCATGAAAAATGACATCTTTTGAAACATGGATTTGTTTGGTATCTAAATCAAAAACTTTGTAGACTTTTTGACTAGGAAAATAACCTAAGAAAACACATTTATGTGACATGATTTCAAACTTGTCCTTATGAGGCTTGTTGTTGGTGATGTAGTATAAACAATTAAAAGTTTGATGATGGAATAGTATGGTTTATGACTATGTAAAAATTCAAAAGGAGAATGCCAATTCAAAAAAAAAGTAGGTAATTTATTGACTATATGAGTGGCCATGAGAAGAGAATATGGCTAGAATTTTAAAGGCATAGAAGCCTGAAACATAAAGGTTATAGCTATTTGCAGTAAATGTTTGTGTTTACGCTCCATTACTCTATTTTGTTGTGGAGTGTAAACACATGATTTTTAATGTATGATTACAAGATTTTAAACAAATTTTGACATTCTACATTGGTAAATTCAATACCATTATCTGTTCTAACATTGTGAACAAACCATTTTAAGGAAATACTCAAGAGTGTTAATCAAAATAGTATGAATTCATATTTGCAAAGTCACCCACATTAGTAAAATTCACTTGATTGCCACAATCAACAAGCGATTTTCCTTTTAAGATCTTTGCCAATTCTTATCGTATAATTGAGGTAATGGTAATGGTCTGAGAAGCTTCCTCAGTTCCAATTGCATATTTATCTTCAAAATCAAAAGGATTGTTAGCTATATTTGCAATTTGTTTGCCTCTAATTATAACTTTTCCTCTGTGTTCTTTTAGATTTTTATACCATTTAGGATAGCCATGGATTTTGAAACATGTTTCCTATGTATGTCCATTCATATTGTAAAAATCACAGTGTTATTAATCCTTGGCATTATTCCTTATGAAGTTGCCTATACTAGCAAAAGTTATTCTCCACGGATTACTACTTCTATCAAAACCTCTACCTCCTTCTTTTTTGTTGTTTGAGTTCCTAATCATCATTGCCATATTTTCATTCTTTTCTGGATATGCTGTGTGCACCTCTCTCTGCTTCTCAACTCTTAACTCTCAACTCTCAACTCTCAACTTTTAACTCTTAACACCATGGAATAAGCTTTATTACAGAGGGTAATGATTTTATCATCAAGATTTGGTTTCTAACATGATCATAAGTGTCATTTAGACCCATAAAAAATTGCATTAACCTATTAAAAAAGGTTAACTCAGATACCTACTTTGTAGCCTCACAAGTACAAACAAGTATTGGCATCAAACATACTAACTCATTCCATAGCTTTTTCAATTTAGTGTAATATTTTTCAATTGTTAGAGTTCCCTATGTTATGCTATTGATTTCCCTTTGTAATTGGTATAACATTAGCCCATTACATTCCCCATATCTTTCTTCTAGTTCATCCTATAATACTTTAGCCATATATTACCCAATAGTACCTTAACTTTGCCATCTATTTCATTTTAGTACTAGATTTTTAATTTTTTTCTTTTTAGTTACTAAAGTTCTATTTTTTTAGGTTAAAGTACCTTGAACATATCTGATCAAATTTAGAAAACGTGGCAACCAAAATAAATATATTTTTAGTATATTTGTCATGTAAGCATCCTATTAAGCAACCTAATCATCTTGTGGGCCCTAGAAAATAATTTTATTTTTTATTTTCAATTTTGTTCTCTTTAGTAATTTTATTTTCTAGGACCTATAATATGATTAACTTGTAAACTGGGATGCTTACATGATGAATATATTACAAATATGCTTATTTTGGCTACTATGTGTGCTAAATTTGGTTGGATATGTTTAAGGTACTTTAACCTAGAACAAAAATATAACTTCAGTAACTAAAAAGAAAAAAGATTAAAAATATGGTACTAAAATGAAATATATGGCAAAGTTCAGGAACCATTGGTGCAATAAACCCTACTTTGGTGTGATAATTGAATAAGAATTCAGAAATTCTAAACCCTAAAAATGCTATGAGATGTTCGAAAATGGTTGAAGTAGTTAAATAGGAGGATCACTATGACTATAGCCCTTGGTAAATTTACCAAAGATGAAAATGATTTATTTGATATTCACTAGTTGTATAGATAAAAGCATCAACAATGTCTTTTGAGATTGAGTTAAGGATCTAAGATCTTACCATGCAGTCCATGTAAGCACCTAATTTTGGGATGCATTGATACGTAGATGGGATAGAGGATTCGATGATGACAATTTGTTATAAATAGGTCTTTAGAGCTTTGAATTTCAAATTTTAGGGCTAAATTGTAAAGTTTTAAAAGACCTAATTGCAAAATTTTTAATTTTTCTGTGGGCTAATTTCAAAATAAAAGAAAATTCAAGAGGGATTAGATTATAAGATTCCAAATCAAAATTGTATAATTCCAATTGGAATTGTATATTTATGATCTTTAGAGCTTTGAATTTCAAATTTTAGGGCTAAATAGTAAAGTTTTAAAAGACCTAATTTCAAAATTTTTGATTTTTCTGTGGGTCAATTTCAAAATAAAAGAAAAATCAAGAGTGATCAGATTATAAGATTTTGAATCAAAATTGTATAATTACAATTGGAATTGTACATTTCTTATTAGAAATGTACAATTCCGATAAGAAATGTACAATTCTGATTAGAATTACACAATTTCGATTAGACTCTGATGCCTATTTTAAATTTTTGAAAATTATTTCTTTGAATTTTTATTAGCTCAAAATTGATAAAAAGTTAATTTAAAAAAAAAGATAAATGTATTTTTCTTTGATAATTATGCATTTATCGCTTTGTTTTGTTTTTTTAAAAATGGATGATACTTTTTATCCTATAATCTTTAAAGATAAATGCAAAACCATAAAATCTTTCTTGGAACAAATTGAATAGAGATTTAAATTTTAAAAAGTGAGGAAGGTTTTATAAAAACTTATAGAAGCTTTGAGCTGAGGAGTTTTTTTTAGGGGAGACTTTGAAAAAAAAAAGGAGGAAAGAGGGCTATACACAGAGAGCAAATGAATTTTTTTTTTCATAGAGAGAAAGAAAGAAAAAATATTTGTAGAGAAAATTTTTTCTCTTAGATGTTCTTTAAAAGCAAAATGCAAGGAAGTTTTGAAAGAAAGGAGATTTTCGATTGATTTTATTAAAAAACAGCTTCTTCATCATATCTCTTTCTTCTCTTTCTTTTTTATTTCTTTGTTTTTTAATTCTATTTTATTTACTTTATTATTTATTCCTTTTCTAATAATTTCTTTTGTTCTTTTTGTTTTCCTGTGTTTGTTTTGGTTTTGGTGATGAGTAAAACATGAGGGAGATGTGACTGCATAGTTAAAACCAGTCGAAGATCCATGGGATGCCATGAATTTAACCTATAGTTATTTCATGTAGATTTTAGGTTTATTTTTATTCTATGTTGTTTTTTTTATGTTCTGCATTTTATTTGTTTTTTATTGGGTTTGAATATAATTTTCTATTTTTTTTATTGATGTAGGTTGTAATAACCCCAGTAGTAGGTAATATAGTGAAATCTTTATCTTTCTACACTTTAAAAATGGTTAGTAAATTATGGTTCATTTGGTAAACTTTAATTAAAATTAATGAGGAAGTAGATTAATTTTAGGTTACATGTAATTAAAATTAGGGTTAGAAATCATAGTATGCATGTTTGATTGTTATTTGCTCTATTTTTGTTATTTGAGCTTTTTTTTTTGCGTTTTTATTTGTTTTGGGCCCGAAGTGTACATTAGGTTTTAACCCATTTAATTAATAGGCCTTTAAAATTGGTTTTAGGTTTCTAATTAGCTTTAAAATTAATTTAGGCCCATTAGGTTAATTTAGACATAGGCTGACTTAGTTTAATTAAAATTAACTTAGACTTAGGTCAACCTATTAAAGCATTTCCTTTAAAATAAATATATTTAGCATCACTTTATTTAATTTAAAATCAATTAGACTTAAGCCTATTAATTTAAAGCCTTTCAGAAATTATAGAATTAGGCTCACTTTTTTTGGAATTAAAATCAATAGACTTAGGATCATTTAAATTAAAATTAAATAAGAATTAGGCCCATTAGCTTTTAGTCTCATATGTAAATAAAACATGTAGATTTAGCCCATTTAATTAAAATCAATGTATATTAGACTAACTTAGGGACCATTTTGCTTTATGAATGTAGTTTTTATATGTACTTTTCATGACCAGTTGCCTTAGAGTTAGATGTATGTTAAATTAGGGTTTAAATGAAATTGCATGTAAAATAAGGAATAATTTAGTAATTAATAAGGTAATTCTAAACCAACACAAAACTGAAAGAAGTTAGTATTTCGTATCCAGAATCTCTTGGTTGTGGTGCTAAGTCTCTTTTAGAGAATTAAATTACCACCACATTTAAATCGTCCTAGTTATTACCCTGGATGGCGACTCTTTATATTCACATTATGTCTTTGTGGTATAGTAGTGTGTTCTTTAGAGCCCTGTGGTTGCTAAAATCTTGGATGCATACTAAACACCATCATTTATAGAGGTGACTCCATTAAGGATAGGAGATACTAATTCTACTTGTGTTCTTTAGAATCATTTTATCAATTATTATTTTATTTTTGCATTCATTATGCATGTCCTTATAAATCAATGGCATTAGTTTATGGTTCCATGATTCTACTAGCTTTATGGGATTATAAATTGGCTACCATCACTCTTAGCCTTAACTCGATTCAAGAGAGGTTACCAGGCTCATCTAACCAGAGTCTGTGACCCAAGTCTTAAAGGGGGTAGCCTTCTTTTGAGTTTGTAAGGGTTACTAGGCCCCTCTAACCTTGGCCTATAACTCAAGTATTAAAGGAGGGCATCTCATTAAGAGGACCTTAACTTTTCCACTAGACTTAGCTCATGTAGTGGCCTAGTTACTTCCTCTAGGGTTACCCAAATTGCTTGTGTTTATTGCCATGAGGTATTTCTAGTATAAAGGCCTAAGCCTATACTTTTGAGGCCTATTGCATTAATAAAGATTGGGTTAATCTTTTATTCTTAGAAATGCTATTTCTATGCTTTATCACTTTGAGAGATATGGCATGCTCGTTAGTTCTTGATATCCCCTATTGATATTAAGGCCAAGACAAAAAATCCTAGGAAAGAGACTCACCATTGAACTCATGTATGGGAGGAATAAGGTTGGAAGGATGTATGTTATACACATTGACTTATTACTTGTATACTTGACTTGACTTGACTTGCTACTTGCTACTTGTTGCATAGCACTTACATCATGCATACATGCATTTCATGCATCATGCTAACACTTTATGTTTTAGCCATCATAGATTCATCTAGGGCTTCCTGTGTTTGGAAATAGAAAGGTGGTAGAATAGTAAAAAATGAACCAAATCCTAGATCAATAGCTAAAGACATCCTTAGACGATTAGAAAAGAGTCCTATAAACCCTTTTTAACTTAGAAGCACCATCAGCATCGACTAGTCACTCAATTAAAGAAATGGAACAACAATAGGGAGGAAATTGGACCTTAGAAGACATTAAGGGAGCTCTAATCGATAACATAAGAGTAATGATGCAAGATGAACTAACATAAGCTTTAGCTGGGTTAATGCCACCTGCTACTGTTGTAGCTGTACTTATTGCTGTAATTCCACTTGCTATTGTTATAGAAGATCCACCTATTGAAAATGACAATATTGGGAGGCAACCATTGAATGCTGCTAAGAATGTGTCTGCTATTGAAATGAAATATGAGGATATAAAGAACTTTATGGTCGAGAGCTGGTTTAAGAACCCAAGTCAAAGCAGATGCAAGCATTAACTCAGAAGATGTCTAAATGGAAGAGTTGATAAGGGGTCAAGGCATTGGGTATTCATTTGATTTTAATGACATGATGAGCACTAATGGAGATAAGCTTCTAGATATATTTAAAATGCCTCAGCTTTAGAAGTTTGATGGAACTAGAGATCTGAGGATACACCTTAGCTAATATAGCATAACTATGAGCACCAAAAGAGCCCCATTAACCGTGGCTGTTAAGTTATTTATTCTATCCTTAGAAGGAATGGCTATGAATTAGTATAATGTGTTAGAGAAATTTGTTTAGGTTGATTAGAGAGAACTATGCACTGCTTTCTTGAACTAGTATAATCATAACACCAAGATGGAAGTGTCTATTTAGGATTTGAAATTGACTAAGCAGAAACTTAATGAATCTTTTTAAGTCTTTTTAACCAAATTCATGAATAAGGCAGGATTAATGAAAAATAAACTAGTTGAGAAAGATTGGGTTAGGATGATATTTTGAAATGTGTCACCTAATCTGGTTGAAAGGTTACAAATAATGAATCCTAAAACATTTATGGACCTTTATGATGATGGATTGTAAAATGAGGAAATTGAAAGTGAAATAAAGAAGAGCTTTAGAACTGTTAGAACAAGGAATTACCTAACTGGGGGTACACAATAAGGAAATTCTAGCTGAGTGTCATACCTTAAATTTGACTGTCCCTAAAAAGGTCCAATGATGAAATGAATCCCTAAGATGACTAAAGTCTGCTCATTTATAATACCTCTAAAGTGTGCAACCTTAAAAAACCTAACTGATTGTACCAGTGTGCAAAATTGATCATTAAGCCATTAAGTTATGCTTTGACCTTATGAAATATGAATATAAAAATAATAAGAGGTTTATTTTGAGAAAACTCCTTTAAAAATACTCAGCTCATTGGGTGGGTGTGAATTTTGTTAGAAAGGGACCCAACTTCATGAAAAAATGGAAATCAATTTTGACAAAACAGACTTTGGAAACATGTTCGAAAGGCTCTAAAACCTCTAAAAGTGGTCCTGGAATGGTCCAATACAACCCAATGATCAACGTGTATTGCTTAGAAGTGCGCATTAATGCCCTTAGGTGTCACATGCTAAAATTGAGGCTGAATTTGGCAAAAAGAACTATGAAAAATGCATCCAGAATGCCTAAAAACCCAAGGAAGCAACCTCTAAATGGCATGCATAAAACTTCAAAAGTGTGCATGAAGTGTCAAAGTGCACATGGAATGCACACATGTGAGTGCGGCCATGTGCATGACCACATGCATTTAGTGTGGCCACACACATAATTCTTGATATATGCGCATGACCATGCCCCCACGACCCTATTCTACCTAATTTTCCCTATAAATAGACCCCTTCACACCCCATTTTAGAGGGGGGAGCAAGTGGAAACACACACACACTCAAAAATTAGTTTGATCGAAGGTACTGGAAACCCCTTCTAGATAGTTTTTGCTCTCCTACAACCTTTCTCTTAGGTTGTTATATCCATTTTCCACCAAACCAAGCCTTATCTTTATCAAAGCACGCTTCAAAGGTATACAATCTAGCATAATTTTACTATGATTTTGAACTTCTCGATGAGGAATGCTTGATAATCTCTCTAAGCTAAAGCTTTAAAACTTATATAAGCTCAGTCGAGTTTGAGGACCACATAATTATGTTAGCACATTTATTTTATCGCATTGAATTTTATTTTACTGTCATAAGCATTTAGGAATACTATTGTGCTTGTGTGATGAGACTGGCAATCTTGCATGCTATATGAATAATATATGCTTTATTATGCTTATTTCATATCATCATTCTTCATCCTCTATTTCTGAAATCATGAAATCACATTGTAAATGTTAATGATGTGAAAAAGTTCATATCTTGGAATAGAGTCATCATGCTCTTGGTCCAGTGATGACCTCATGCATCATTTATATTATCATCATACATTATCATAACATAAATAATCACTGCAGGCATGATCATCCTATCATTCATGAAATTGAACAATCTATGTGAATGGTTGTGTTAATCTTGTAGATCAATCATATCTAAATTAGATTTACTTTTCTGTAATCATTTTTTCCTTTTTCATATGTATTTTATAAGGAAAGTGATGTAATAATATTTTCAACTTTATTATCTACCACTATTTAATGTACTGTGTGAATGCTATATAAACTGTCATTACTGAAACTAGGGTGTTACAGTAGCTATACATCGAATATTATATAATGAGAAATAGTCAAAAAGTAGATGCGATCCCCCAAACTCAAAAATCTCTATTGGGGACAATACTCGTTGAGTGACCTAATGTTGTCCCTTTCTTTTCCTGATTTTTTAAAAATCGAGTGGTGACTCACAAAATCAACTCCCCCTGAGACTAATTATTTACCCTTATTGATAAAGTTACCATGTCCCTCGAAAATGGAAAGACCAGCACAATGTCCCATAAAAATATACTACTATCTAAAAGTGAGAAGACACATCACATGGTCATTCATAGTGGCGACTCGACTAGGGACTTCTAAGTAACAGGGATCAACTCGAAAATGACTATTTCTCATTATATAATACTCAATTGTATAGAGCCCCTCACCACTCCATTTGCACTACACATCACACGTGCAGCACTTGTCCCTAAAAGCCTCGATAATACTAAAAGAAATTGCCACCATGATTCCACTTGAGTCACGAGATGATGACGATATGGTATTATTACCTTTAGTCTTTACTTGTGCATTCACCAAACTCATCTGACCAGAGTCTATAACCTAAGTCCTTAAGGAGGCGATCAAATTATCAAAAGAATGCTAGACTCATTGACTAGAGTCCATAACCTTAGTCATATAGGGGCATTCTGGCTAAAGGAACCTTAGCCTTTCACCCTGATTCAACTCATGTAGATAAACTAGTAGTAACATCCATTAGGATTCCACCAAGTTATACATGCTATTCTTGTCTTAACACTATCCGTTTGACTTGATATTCGTAAATGACATGACCCTCATAGTGTTTATCATTAAATGATGTCATAATGTCAATTTTCATAGAAAATTTATGCTTAGGACCACGTGATTCTCATATACTTCATGTGAGCCTGAAGCATGAGGAATGATAAGAATCATGTACCTCAGCTTGAATATTCTATGCAAATTAATAAATAACAACATCCCTCGATGACAGAACCTATGAGATGTCATCCATTTATCCTTAATAGATTAAATGAATGGGCTAGGAACCTAACTAGATTATGGACCTTTATGTTGGAAAAATTAAACTATAAACTATCAAATGATACTTTCATGACTCTCAGTAAATATACTGAATATCAACATAGGGGCAATAACTCAAAATCCATTTGATTGACCTTAGTCCTATGCATACGGGTGCATACGAGCTTTGGACATCATTTGAAGCCCAATAATTGACCTTCATATTAACATTTTATGATTATCTTAAGCATATTTTAGTATCGTTCCTCAATTTACCCTTTGGTTTTGACCAACATAAATCGAAACAACCTAGTTTCAAGAGCGAAATGATAGTCCCCCGATGACTATAGGTTCAAAATCCACCTAGGAAAGAGACTAAATGACCTCATGGAGAAATAAAGTTAGAAGTGAGAACTTGCTTGTGATTAGTTTATTCACTATACAGGAAAACTAACCAGCTTTAATTATGTATACATCACATACATGTAAATAGCATGTACTAACCACCATTTCTTGCATGAATAATCATTTTTCCATCATAGGATTTTTGATCTACTCCATGCATACATGCTCACCCTTTTCTTTTGTAGGCACATGTTATGCATAATTCATTTAGCTAACCCTAATAAATGTATAGGAATACGACATTTAAACATGAGTGATCACGAAGCTGAGTCTTCTCATCGAAGCAATGGAAAATTGAAAGCCAGGATATAGGAACTATTTGACGATGGCATTATGATTGAAAACCCCTAAGCCTAAACCATTATCATTAGAATTTCCTCCATAACCTTAATAAGGCTGATTGGAAAAGCCTACAACCATAGGGAATGCTGTGCATTAAGACATTCTAGCATGTGCATCTTAATCATAAACTCTTGAATGCTGCTGTGTCATTCTAGGACTCTTAAGAGCACGTGTTTCAATTTAACACTATAGAACTATGCCCATTGTATGAGGAATTTAGTGCCATAGCAGTACAAATCCCCATTATGACCGAAGAAGCAGTCTTTACCAACCAAGAAATTAAATACCTAGGACTTGGGGCCACTTTCCTTGACCTAAGCTCATAAAAGCTTGATGAGCTAGTCACTAAGTGCAAACGACTGATTCTTATGCAACTCCTAGCTGCCTGCACTACCAAGAAGACTGGTACTATAATTTGGGCACTTCTCCTTAAATGTTACCTCTTTATGCAGTACTTTACCATCTCGAGTGATGGGCTAGGAGATTATAGGATACTCCAGGTCATTGATGGAATAGGATGCAGAAAGCCTCCCTTCCTACTGATTCTAGCAGAAACCATTCAAGGTTTGGATGACCTCAAATATGGGAAAAGTTTGAACTTTATTGGGAGCCTTATGTTGCTTCAAATATGGCTGCAAGAAAAGCTGAGTCTACTCAACAAACCTGTAGGGAACTGGATGAGATACTAACCTAGGAACCACCTAGAAAGGCACTTCAAGGACCTCCATGGGCACTCAGCCCACATCACAACCCAACAGTGGTTCGAATGCATAAAGGATACACCAGAATATCAAGTAAGATGGATGTGTCTATGGTGGAAGCTAGAACATGTGACTCTCTACACATATGTCAATTGTGAACTAATCTCAAGATTTAGATCATGCACCTATTACTATCCAGCACTAGTGAAGAGATAGTTTGGTGAGAAACAACATGTACATTCCGAGCTTGCAGATTTATCTAATGGTAGGATACAACAAAGGTTTGTGGATCACTTTAGAGCAATATGGAGGAAGAGAATCATCTACCAATTTACCACTAGTATTGGACATGGTATTACTAATAAAGCATACAAGCAGTGGATGATCCAAAGACAAAAACATTTTTCTTAAACCACTAATCCAAAGAAAGTTCACTTCTTTAATTTCTATGTCTTTGTTTGAAAATGATGATATAATGAACTCCAAAGTAAATGTAATGAAATCTAATTTTGCTTACTTGTTTGATGTCTTTCCTAATGATTGTGTGCATTGCATTTATTAAAACATTAGCATATTTGACATTCATTCCATATGCACTGAATCATTTAACATTGGCACAGAATCTAAACAACGCATTTTGCATATTTTGAAAGATGTTACCCCTGAAGGGAGGAGAGAAATTAAAAAAATATTAATAAAGTATTCAAAAGTTTTTTCTTGGAAGTATGATGATTCATTCTTACTAAAGATGGGTGCAAACCAGTAAAGCAAAAATTGAGAAGACTCAGACTAGAATGGGCCCAACTAGTGAAAGAGGACATTGAGAAATAGATCAAGGCAAAATTCCTAGAGGTAGTAGACTATCTAAAATGGTTAGTAAATGTGGTGCCAGTACCAAAGAAAGATGGAAGGGTTAGAATCTATGTCAACTATAGAGATTTGAATAAGGCCTACCCGAAGGATGATTTCCCATTACCTTATATAAACATACTGGTTGACAGCACCACCATATATACAATGTACTCCTTCATAGATGGATTCTCTAGGTACAATTAGATCTTAATGGTCATTATTGACAAAGTAAAGACAACTTTAATAACAAAATGGGGTACTTACTGCGACAGAGTAATGCCTTTTGGACTAAAGAATGTAGGGGCAACCTATTAGAGAATGGCAACTGCAATGTTCAATGACATGATACATAAAGAAGTGGACGTACACATCAATGACTTGATGGTCAAGTCTAAAACTAGGGAAGAACACCCCTCTGATCTCAAAAAGGTCTTTAGAAGGGTAAAAAAGTACAGTCTTAGGCTAAATCCAAAGAAATGCATATATTGTCAGTTAGAGCGGGATTAAAATGGATCCAGACAAAGAAAAAGCCATCAGAGAGATGCCAGTGCCAAAAATAAAGAAGGAAATTAAAAGGTTTCTAGGGAAACTATAGTTCATCAGCAGATTCTTCGCTAAGTTGATAGCAGTGTGTGAACTGATCTTCAAGCTACTCAGAAAAGATCAGCTGGTTGAATGGAACGAATAATGTTAGCTAGCATTTGATAAGATTAGAAGCTACCTAGCCAACCCATAAGTTCTAAGACCACTTAAACCAGAGATACCTCTAACCCTGTATTTGGCAATCGAAGGGAATGCAATTGGTGCAATGTTAGCCTAAGAGGGAGAAATAAAAGCAGAACACATAGTCTACTACTTGAGTAAGAAGATACTGCCATATGAAGAGAAGTATAGACAAGTTGAAAAAATATGCCTGGCAATGGTATGGGCAATGAAAAAGCTTAAACACTACTTTTAATCCTATAGAATTCAGGCTGTGTCTAAAATGAACCCAATGAAGTAACTTTACAAAGCTCTCTCTCTAGTGGGGAAACTTGCCAAGTGGCTCGTATTGCTAGCAGAATTCGACGTGCAATATCTGACTAAAAAGGCAATAAAAGGAGAGCAATGGCTAAATTTTTAGCTCTCAACCCCATTCTAAACTTACAAGAAATCTAACTAGACTTCCCAGAAGACCTCAACTCAGCTATTAAAATCCAAGGATGGCATATGTACTTTGACAGAGCAATTAGTTTGGCATGGGAGTTAGTGTTATACTACAAGCTCTAGAAGGTGAAGTAGTACCAATTGCTAAAAAGCTCAAGTTCAAAGTCATAAATAATAAAGCAAAATACGAGGCATGCGCACTCAGAATAAAAGGATTGATGGCCTTAGATGTCACAGAAGTTGAAATCTTTAAAGATTCCATGCTAGTAATCAACCATGTCATAGAAGAGCGGGAACTAAAAAAACAACACTTAAGGCCTTACTAGGACCACTTGAGGCTACTTACCATGTCCTTTCAAAAATGCAGATTTATTCATCTCCCCAGGAATCACAATCAGATGGCAGGTGCACTTGCTTCCCTAGCATCAGTATGGGAAGGACCATTCAAAATGCCTATGAAACCTCTGATTCTACTCAAATCGAGACAACCTTGTCATAAAAATTACATAATAGCAAAGAAAGAAATAACTAAAAAACCCTAGTTCTACAACATTCAGAGATATTTGAAGGAACAAGCCTATCCTAATCAGGCATATAAAAAAGACAAAGTAGTCATTTGATGACTAGCATCAAAATTCAAATAGCCCTAGGGTGTGTTATACAGGAGAACCTTAGATGGTTTACAACTCTGATGTCTAGATAAAACTAAAGCTGCAAGAGTAATAGAAGAAGTACACGATGGTGTGTGTGGTCCACACATGAATGGAGCAATCCTAGCTAAAAAGCTAATCAGATAAGGGTTCTTCTGCATGATGATGATGGAAGACTACATCAAATTTGTATAGAAATGCCACAAGTGTCAGATCTATGGGAATGTCAGCCACCTTCCCTTAACAAAATTACACTACGTCTCCTCTCCATGGCCCTTCTCAGCATGGGGACTAAACATAATTAGGGAAATCCACTCGACACCTTGAACGGACATAGATTCATCCTAGTGGCAGTGGACTACTTTACAAAATCAATCGAAGAAAAATCATTCGCAAAGATAGGAGCCAAGCAAGTGGCTAAGTTCATCAAGAGGAACCTATCCTATTGATATGGAATCCCTTATCACATCATCTTTGACAATGGTGTCCAATTCTATGAGGAAGTTAGAGAGCTACTAAGGAGTTATAAGGTAGAACATCAAAAATTTTACTGACCACAAGCAAATGGGGCCATCAAAGCTATAAATAAGAACATAAAAAAGATTTTTTCAAAGATGACTCAGACTTACTGAGATCAGGTAGAAAGATTGCCATATGCCTTATGGGGGTATCGAACAATAGTCAGAACTTCAACAGGAGTGACTCCTTTCTCATTAGTGTATGGATCAGAAGCAGTTCTTCTAATCAAAATAGAGATCAAGTCTCTTTGGGTAGCAATTGAATATGAATTGCTAAAAGTACAGTGGTCTCAACAGAGGCACGACAATCTCACTCTTTTAGATGGCCAAAGGCTCAAGGCTCTATACCATACACAGTTGTATCAGGCTAGACTGGCCAAGACCTTCAACAAAAGAGTAAAATGTAAGAGTGTGAAAGTAGGAGATTGGGTGCTAAAGCAAGCAAAACAGAACGTTCTAGACCCTAGAGGGAAATTTAGACCTAATTAGGAAGGCCCATATTTGGTCAAACATGTCCTATCAAAAGGAGCAGTCAAGCTGATGGATTCTGAAGGCAACAAATTCTCTGAACCTATTAATATAGATAGCCTGAATAAGTACTACATTTAAGGCATAAAAAAATCATCATTCTGCTAAGTTGAAAAGCTAAAAATAGTAGCTCAGGCAAAATTTAGGGACTTCCCACTGAGTTAAAAACCTAAAAATAGTAGCTTAGGCACAATATAGGGAAAGAAAGAGAATACTTAACTAGAAAACCTAAGAAGGCTAGTTAAGGATAGGGGTAACCTCAAATTTAAAATTTGTATGAATGCACCTATGCTCTTCTTAAATGATTACAGTGAAATGAGAATGATTGCCAATTTACACAAAATATCTTTGAAAAGTGCAACACCTTTTATCATTATGAATTACATCAAGCATGCTTTACATTTTCTTTCATTACATGACCATGGTTTTTACCATCTTCTCTGAGCTTGAGACCAACTACTATCGTCAAAGCCAAAATAAAAAAAGCCCAATTAGGCATGAAAAGCTTCGAAGGGAGACACCCTAGGAAAAAAAAGGAAGAAAAAAAACCTAGCTAAGTATGAAATGCTCCAAAAGGAGATGCCTTAGGCAAAAAAGGGAAAAGCGGTAGACAATCATAATGGCAAACGTTATCATCAATGATACGTAATAAAAAGCATATACAGTCATCGTCGTATAAGCATTATACAACATGTGGGATGAATGCCTAGATACAGTACCTAGAGTCCATAACCTCAAGAAAATAATATAACAAAGCAAACCATAAGCCAAAAGTCCTACACCTAGCTCCTAAAATAACTACATCAGCCATGGCTACCATTAGAAGTAAGCACTAATCCTAGCTAAGCATCCCCTTCATTTGAACCTGACTTATCATTTTTCATCGTAAAGGATGATAGCTGTGACTCTAGCTTACTGATGCGGTCATGATAAGCTGCATGCTCCTGCTCCCATTCAAGACTAATGAGACGGTGCTCAACCTGAATTACATATTGCATATCATACAATAATACATAAAATATATGCATAAAATAAACAAGTTTAATAAAAAAGGCATATCCTCTGAGTGGTAGCATATTCCAAAAAGCACTATTGCACACTCCTTACAATAGTATACTAGTACTGACCAAAGGACACAAGAATCTACAAAATCAAGTAAACAAACAATCACCACTCACTAAATAAATGAAATAGAGGCAAAAATAAGTGGAGAACATGAACATGGGTAGCATTAGTAGAAGCAACACTTGACTGAGGAAAGCCAAGTCTAGGCAAATTGATACTCATTACCCTACTAAGGATATCCATCCTAAGTAAAGACAAAGATGGCTAAACCATCAAGTCCCTAAGAGTAGTACTACTAGAAGCCACAACATTGGCATGGGCAATCACCTCAGTATAGAACGTGCCCTCATGCTCCTTAAAATGAGATCTAGATCTTCTCTGACGTTGTTACAAATAAGTTCTCACAACTCATATCAATTATAGTTTATTACTAAGAAAGTTTGCTACATGCTTGTACTAAAATAGGAATAAAGGCTTACCGAATCAAAAGAAGTGACTCTCGATGACCCACGTGTTGGCCTAATCCTCGAACCCAAAGGACAAGATGCATTTGCCTGAGAAGGTAGAGGTGGAGGAAAAGTCCCACTAATGTTAATCAGCTGAGGGATCAATACATTAGCATAAGGCAAGCCCATGCTCTCTTAAAGGCTCTTAAAGGGGAATCCCATTATAACAACAGCAAAGTCATCACCATAAAGCTCATGGCCTTAGAACATGTCACTAGGAGGAAGGATGGGAACTCTCCTCATATATGGGCCATTCCACCAATGATGGACTCACTCACCCAAATAGCACACTCTACCGATGAGGCCAAAGAGCAACACTTATCTCTCCATCAGCTGCCATGCAGCCACCATCTCTATCATCCAATGAGACCTCGCCACCCACCAGCAAAGAAAGTTCTACTTAAAAGGGTAAGAATGAAAAAAAGATCCCTAAGAAAGAAATAATCGACACACCACTCTATCAATGCATATATGGAAATCTGACTCAATGAATATGAGTTATAAGATAATGCAGTAATGGCTCCATCAAAGCCCTTCTTGGTAATCATCTGCTTTACACACATTAGAAGACTTTGATTATACATGCTAACTATGTTGAAACTACTAGGAAACATAATAACATACCTACGAGGCTACAAACAATAGGTACACTATCAAACATTTGCATAACTACTAAATACTAACACATCTCTCTCTCTGTGATTCAACAGGATCAATAACAAAAGCCAAAAAATAAAGCATCGCGACAAACACTAGCAGACAATCATAAGAAGAAAATAAAGCAAAAGATATTAGCCATCAGCATTCACAATAAAGGTATGACTCAACAGACAGTTACAATAAGAGCTAAAGAGCTATAGCTATAAGAACCTCATACAACAAAATAAACAGCAAAGCAGCTAATGAATAAACTTTAAAAAATAAGGGCAAAGAATGACCTACCTTGCAATGATGATGCACCCAAGCATGAGTCTCCAAGTTATAAATAACAGGGATCATATCTCCCTAAGAAAGCCTGGACGGTTGAGAGTTTTGAGCACCAGATGTACTAGTCCCTACAGTGGATGTCCTAGCTTTAGTTGCCTCTGTAAAGTCACCCTCAATATCAAGATCAACAAAAATATCCTCTAGACCATCAGGATTGTTGGGGAAATCCATTTTATGTAGAAGAAAATGGAAGTACATAAGCAAAAATAGAGCAAATAACACCCAAAACATAAAATAGGGTTAAGAAAAGTTGAAAAACACTCAAAGAAGCCTAGGAAAAGCCTCCCTAGATCTCTAAAATAGCCATTTAAATAGGTCTAGAGGGGAAGAAGTGCATGACCATACACCAGGTGTGTGACCATGCACCAAGTGTGTGACCATGGGCATAGGCCTGTGGTCACACACCTTCCACGTGCAGTCACGCACACTTCTCCTTTCCACGTGCTCTTCTGTGGTTTTATGCGCACTTCAAGATTTTGCACACTCATTTATTTAGTCCTAAATTTCTATTTGAGCATAAGACATGCACCAAACTCATATAAAAGTACATTGATATGGACTCCATCTGTGTAAAGACACCGTGTGTGCACTATTTTCTTTAGAAAACTCAACATCTTACAAAAGAAGAAGAGCAAGGAAAATTCACGTAAGGATATCTCTCTCCAAATCATCAAAATAACATCCTCAACATAACTGCATCATTATAGAGAATATTACTGCATCATTATCACATCATCATGGTATCATCACTACTACCTCATTCATACTGCTTAAAAGCATCTTCTCATTACTTAGAAGCACTTTCATTACTTAGAAGCACTCTCACTGCTTAGAAGCACTCTCACATTTCTTAGAAGCACTTTCACTGCTTAGAAGCATATTCTCATTGATTAAAAGCACTTTCACTACTTAGAAGCATCCTTACATTGCTTAAGAGCATCCACACTGCTTAGGAGCATTCTCATTTTCTTAGTAGCATCTTCATTCATATGACACCTAAGAAGGTTATAGTCACATCTTCATTTATGTGACACCTAAAAAGGTTATAGTTGCATCCTCATTTGTGTGACATCTAAGAAGGTTATAGTCATATAATCATTTGCATGACACCTAAGAAGATTATAATTGCATCTTCATTTTGCATGAAACTTAAGAAGGTTATAGTCATATCTCTTCATGCTTAGTAGCATTTTCATTTGCATGAAACCCAAGAAGGTTATAGTCACATTCACATTTTGCTTAGTAGCATCTTCATTTGCATGACACCTAAAAAGGTTATAGTCGCATGTTCATTTGCATGACACTTAAGAAGGTTATTGTTGCATCCGCATTTTGCTTAATATCATCTTCATTTCATGTGACACCTAAGAAGGTTATAATTGCATGACACCTAAGAAAGTTATAGTTGCATTTTTATTGCATAGTACCATCCTCATTTCACGTGACACCTAAGGAGGTTATAATCATATTTTCACCTAAGAAGGTTATATTCACATAAATCCCAATGCACTTTACATGAATCACAAGCTTGCATATGTCCTAAATAGCACCTTATGTGACAAATAAGTGACATAATAATAGCAATAAACAAAACACAACAATAGTAGTAAAATCTTGACAAGACATCTAAAGATAACCCACAGGTAAGTACCTCTCTCCCTATTAAAACATTTTTTGCATCTTTATATTTACTTCATGTGTATTGACATTAGCGCTAGGTGGCTATGCAACACACATGAAGTAGGGGGCAACTGTCATACCTTAAATTTGACTATCCCTAAAAAGGTACAATGATAAAATGAATCCCTGAGATGACTAGAGTTTGCTCATTAGTAACACCTCTGAAGTGTGCAACCTTAAACAACCTAATCAACCCCACCAGTGTGCAAAATCAATCATTGCGCCATTAATTTATGCTCTGGCCTTGCAAAATATGAATTATCAGAATAATGAGAGGTTTATTTTGAGAAAACTTCTTTTAGAATACTCAACTCATTGGGACCCAGCTTTGTGAAAAAATAGAAATCAATTTTCATAAAACGAACTTCAGAAACACATCTGAAAGGCTCTAAAACCTTTAAAAGTGGTCTTAGAGTGGTCCAATATAACTCGAGGATCAGTGCATATCGCTTATAAGTGTGCATAAATGCCCTTAGGTGTCATATGCTAAAATTGAGTTTGAATTTGGAAAAACAGACTATGGAAAGCCTAAAAACCCTAGGAACCAACCTCAAAAAACATGTGTAAAACTCGAGAAGTGTGTGTGAAGTGTTGAAGTGTGCATGGAACACACATGTGTGTGCATGGCCATGCGCCAAGTGTGAGACCATGCACCAAGCATGTGACCACACGCACAATTCTAGATATATGCACACGACCATGCCTCCACCACCCTATTCTACCTAATTTTCCCTATAAATAGACCCCTTCACACCCCATGTTGGAGGGGGGAGAAAATGGAAACACACACACACACTCAAAAATTGGTTCAATTAAAGGTGCTAGAAACCCCTTTTTAGATAGTTTTTTCTCTCCCACAACCTTTCTCTTAAGTTGTTAGATCCCTTTTCCACCAAACTAAGCCTCATCTTTGTCAAAGCATGCTTTAAAGGTACATAATCTAGCATCATTTTGCTATCATTTTAAACTTCTCAATAAGAAAAGCTTGATAATCTCTCGAAGCTAAAGCTTCAAAACCCACACTAGCTCAGTCAAGTCTGAGGACCACATAATTATTTTAGCACATTTACTTTATCACTTTTCATTTTATTTTATTGTCATAAACATTTGGGAATACTGTTGTTCTTGTGTGATGAGACTGGTAATCTTGCATGCTATGTGAATAATATATGCTTTATTATGCTCATTTCATATCATCATTATGCATCCTCTATTTTTGAAATCATGAAATCACATCATAAATATCAATGATGTGAAAAAGTTCATATCCTTGAATAGAGTCATCATGCTCTTGGTCCAGTGATGACCTCATGCATCCTTTGTATTATCATCATACATCATCATAACATAAATAATCATTACAAGCATGATCATCCTATCAGTCATGAAATCAAGCAAGCTATGTGAATGGTCATGTTAATCTTGCAGATCATTCATATCCAAATTAGATTTACTTTTCTAAAATCCTTTTTTTCTTTTTCATATGTATTTTATTAGGAAAGCGATGTAATAATATTTCCAGCTTTATTATCTACCATTATTTGTTGTACTATGTGAATGCTATATAAACTATCATTACTGAAACTAGGGTGTTGCGGTAGCTATATATCAAATATCATTTGATTAGAAATAGTCAAAAAGTAGATGCGATCTCTCGAACCCAAAAATCCCTATTGGGGACGATACTTGCTAAGTGACTTGATGTTGTCACTTTCTTTTCTCAATTTTTAAAAAATTAGGTGGTAACTCCATAAAATCAAAAGCATCTCATCCCCCTGAGACCAATCATTTATCCCTGTTTGGTAAAGTTACCATATCCTTCGAAAATGGAAAGACCCGTACAATGTCCTATAAAACATACTGCTATCCAAAAGCGAGAAGACACATCACATGGTCACTCACACTAGGCTTTGGAAGTGCATGCTGTTTAAACACTAAGGAGATTCACTAATTTTATCCAACCTTTAGTCATAGTCTACCTAATACAAAAAGGCTTGCTTTGACCTTTAACCTTTTCCAAACCACTAAACCCAAATGTCCCAGGCTATAACCTAAATAGTTACTATAAATTCCACTAAGTAGTTGGCCATTCCACAGATACCTGCATTCACCTTAAACATGAGATCCAAAACCTTATAGACTTTAGAAAAATCACAGACCCTAAAAAATAAAATCCAAACCCTAACATAAAAAATAACCCCTTTCTAAACTACTAAAATGTACCTCCCTTAACTACCATTATGATCAACTCAGGAGTTAGTAAGGAAGAAGTGCTAAGCTCCTTTGAGAATATAAATCTACAAAATGATGGGAGATCTTATGATGCCCCTATGATGAAGGAAAAATTTTGGAATCTTAAACTCTTAAGTAACCCCAGAGAGGAGTTAAAGATCTATTAGGCCAACCTTTAGGGAAGTTCGATTACAAGGTTTTTTATTTTAAGCCACCTTTATTTGACATTCCATTAGAGTCAATTACACTTGGAGGATGGGGTGATGAGTTTGATGAGAAGCTATTGAAAAAGGAAATATGCATGATTGAGGTTTGGAAGGATGGGAAGGAAGACTAAACTATTGGGGCCATTAACATCTGGTACAACTCTGAGGATGAGGAGAATGAGGGATACAATATATGGATAGATAACCAAGAGGTTAGCCATGTTACTAAGAGAGGCAAGAATTACAAGCCATATGAAAAGAAAGTAGAAAAAGCAGTAGAGAAAGAAATAGTAGACGAAGAGGAAGTGAAGGATGAGCAAAAAGATGACTTGATTCTTGAACAACTCAAGAAAGCTAATGTAAATATGAGCATATAGGAGCTGTTGATGCATTCTAGTAGTCATATGGAAGCTTTTATTAAAACCTTAACTAAGTTAAACATTAAAACTACTGCCACACCTAAAGCTATGATAGCTAAAGTAACAGAGAAGAAGCATGGTTATAACATTCTCAAATGAGGATTTGTCTCTAGAAGGGAGGAATCATAATAAGGCATTATTCATTACAATTGAAGTAAGAGGAAAAAGGACCAATTATGTAATAGTGGATGATGGATCTATAATTAATGTATGCCTATTGAAAATCCTACCTAACCTAGGTTTGAAAGCTAATAACTTAATAAATTCAAATATAGTAATTTGAGCTTATGACAATAGTACTAAAGATGTGGAGGGAACATTTCAAGTTCTTATGAAAATTAGGCTAGTAGAATCAATTGTAGATTTTAATGTATTAGAGATCCCTATTGCTTATGCTTTACTTGTAAGAAGGCCTTGATTCTATGTTCTTTGAGGTGTGCCTTCAACTGTACATTAGAAAATAAAATTCCCCCATGAAGGAGAAGGAGTAACTATAGATGCTAGTATAAGTAAGATTGTATCAACCATAATGTATAGTCAAAAGCAAATGATTGCTCCTCTTACTTTCCAAGTAGCTGGGATTTTTAATGGAACTGAAATGGATCCAAGGGTTATAGGGATGGTGGAGAAGATGCAATATTAGCATGGATAAGGACTAAAAAAGAATCAACAAGGTAGCTTAGAACTCCTAGAGTTTAAAGGCTAAGGTAGCACAAAAGGATTGGGTTACACAGAGACAGGTCAAGTAATAAAAAGGCAAGGAGATGGTCAAAGGATAAAAAAAAGTTCCTATAAGAGCTGAAGCCACTGAGTGAGAGCTTTGTTAAAAAAGGAAAGGGGAAGACCTATCTTGGTTGAGAAGAGCCTGTCAATGTAGCTAGAGTAGATGTTCTTGGATTTAAAATCTTCAAGGAGTAGATAGTGGAGAACTTGATGTGAGACAACAAGGAGCAAATGATGAAGCAAGTTGCTGAGAAAATGAAATCTGTTGTTATCGAGGAGCTACTTTGTCTGTCACCTAATGAAGAGCCACCATATGATTTAGCTACCATAATTAGTAATAGTTTAAGTGATGTTTTATTATGAAGAAACTAATGTAATAATGTCTGACCTTTATGAGGAATAAAACTCTATTTTTCATGTGGTCAATGATATGAACTCTGGTTTGGCTTAATTTTGTGATGTTCATCCTAATGGTTCTGTGCATTTTAATATTGATAGTATGTGCATATTAGACATTAATTTCATTTAATTAGATTCATTTAACATGGACATAAATGATAATCTAAAGAACATTTCTATATCACATGATACAACTCTTGAAGAGAGAGAATTTTGAGAGAATATTAACAAAAAGAAAGATAGTATTTGCTTAGACCTATGAAGACATGCCAGGTTTAGATAGAAAAATTATAGAACATCATATTCCAACATATACAGATGTTAAACCAATTAAACAGGATTCACAGATTAAGACCAGAATGGACATAGAAGATAAAGGAAGAGATTGCTAAATAGAATAAGGCTAAATTCCTTGATATAATAGACTACCCTTAATGGTTAGTAAATATAATACCAGTTCTTAAGAAATATGATAGGGTTAGAATGTGTGTTGATTTTAGAGACCTAAACAAAGCATGCCCAAAAGATAATTTTCCTTTACCTTATATCGATATTCTAGTTGATAGTGCATCATTTAGCATAATGTATTCCTTTATGGATGAGTTTTCAGGTTATAATCAAATAATGATGGCAGTAATAGACAAGATTAAAATCACTTTCATTATAGAATAAGGAACAAAGTAATGTCTTTCAAATTGAAGAATGCAGGTGCAATTTATCAAAGAGTTGCAACTGCTTTATTTTATAACATGATGCATAAAGATGTAGAATTATATATAGATGACATGATGGTCAAGTTAGAAATAAAAGAGGGACACTTTGAGGCCTTAGACAAGTTCTTAGCCAGAATTGAGAAATATAATTTAAGGCTTAATCTAAGAAGAGCGTCTTTGGGGTAATTTCAAGTAAGTTGCTAAGGCACATAGTCAGCCAAAGAGGAATAAAAGTGGATCCAGATAAGATCAAGGCTATTCAAGAAATGCCAATGCCTAAAACTAAGAAATAAGTAAATAGGTTCATTAGGAAATTACAATATGTTAGTTGGTTTATTGTAAAGCTTGCTATTATTTGTGATCCTATTTTCAAGCTCTTGAGAAAGAACCAGTCTATGAAGTGGAATGAAGAATGATAGGAAGCATTTGACAAGATCAAGAAGTACTTAACTAGACCACCTATTATGAAACCACCTAGGCAAGGTATACTGTTGATTTTGTATTTGGCTTTGGAAGAGAAAATAATGGGGGAAATGTTGGCATAAGAAGCACTATAAGGAATAGAACATGTAGTGTATTACCTTAGCAAGAAATTTTTACCGTACGAGGAGAAGTATGACTTGGTAGAAAAAACATGTCTGGTTATGATATGGGCCATAAGGAAATTAAGGCATTATTTTCAATCCTACAAAGTACAAGCTATTTTAAAGATAGATCCTTTAAGATACTTATTTTAAGCACCTACTTTGACTGGAAGAATGTCTCGATGGTTAGTACTCTTGATTGAGTTTGACATAGATTACATTACCACAAAGGTTATTAAAGGAAGGACAGTAGCAAAGTTCTTAGCTCATAATGCAGTTGAGGGTGATGAATAGTGGAATTTAGAGTTTCTAGATGAGAATTTAGCAGTTATAGAATGTAAAGAATGGAAGCTTTATTTTGATGGAGTTGTGAACAATAGAGGAGTTGGGTTAGGAGTAATTTTGGTCACACTAGAAGGGGAAACTATTTTGATGGCCAAGAAGCTGGATTTTAAAGTCACAAACAATATGGTTGAGTATGAAGCATGTATCTATGGGATAAAAGTAGTTGTAGTGAAGGACCTGCTATTTTATGAAGACTCTTTATTGGTTGTCAGCCAAGCTAATGAGGAGTGGGAAGCTAAGGAAGAGAAGCTAAAGCCATACATTTGCTATTTGAAAGCTTTGATGAAAAATTTTACCAAATGTCTAATGAAACCTTTGGTAATTATGAAGTCAAAAGTTCTATGTTATGGTACTGAATAGTTTTACATCTATGTGGCCTTTTGCCACATGAAGAATAAATATCATAAGAGAAATAAGGCTGACAACATCAAATGGGCATAAATATATAATAGTGGCAATTGACTACTTTTCTAGATGGGTAGAGGTTGAGTCTTTTAGCACATTAAAAGCAAAGTAGATGGTAGGGTTCATAGAGAAGAATCTTATTTACAGATATGGGGTCCCACATCACATTGTAATAGATAATGGTGTTCAGTTTCAAATAGAAATAGCAGAATTGTTATAGAAATACAAGATTGAGCATTAGAAGTCTTCGCCTTGTCAACCTTAAGCAAATAGAGTAGTTGAAGTAGCTAATAAGAATATAAAAAAGATCCTTTCTAAAATGGTTAAGACATACAAGGATTGGTCTGGATATCTCCTTTTTGCTTTATGGGGATATAGAACTACGACACAAATTGCAACAAGCCAAACACCATTCTTATTAGTCTATGGAAGTGAAGTAGACTTGCCTGTAGAAATAGAGATCAAATCTTTGAGAGTGGTTATAGAAGAAAAAATTACTAGGAGTGAATGGGTACAAAAGAGATATGATTACCTAGTATCTCTAGAAAAGGAAAGGAAAGGATGGATGCTTTATTCCATACTCAGATTTACTAGAAGAGAATAGCAAGATCATTCAACAAGAAGGTTAAGCCCGGAAAGATAAAGGCTGGAGATATGATGTTGAAGTAGTTAAGAGCAATAGTGTTTGATCTAAGAGGAAAGACCGTATTTAGTTAAAATTATTCTACTTAAAGAAGCTGTGATATGTTTATTATTTACATGTTACAGAGTTGAATTTTAATAAATTTTAAACAAGGAATAAATTAATTTAAGTAGTTTTTAGGTTTAATTAGGAGATTTTTATAAGTTAGTATTTAATTAGGATTCTTTTTCTTTATTGTATATTTAAGAAGTTTTATTTAAGTTTTAATTGATTTTGTATTTCATGTCTAGTGTGGGCCCTAGGAATAAAAAGGAGTTGGTATGTTTTTGATATAGCATGGCATGCACTATGTCGTGTGATGAAGAAGCTTATAAGGAGAAGCCATGCACCAAGCCATGCCCAAGCCATGTGTGAGCCATGAAGAAGCCAATATCAGAGTAGTAATGTCATGGCATCAACATGCCATGTGAGTGAAGATTCTGACTTAGAATGATGCATGGCTAACAAACTTGCTTGTGCTGGAGACCATGTAGTGTGCTGAGTAAATGCATAGATTGATTTGAATTAGCGTATAGCCTTGCTTCAAAACTATGTTATGAAAGGAAAAATTTCCTATTTTGAAAATAATAAGAGTTGGAGATTAAAAAGGTTTCTTTTCATACCCTACCATTATATAAAGAAATAAAACACCCTTTTAGCCAGGGGGAAGACACAAAGAAAAGGGGGATGGCTAGACAAAAATCAATGAAGACTAGAAAAAAGACTAAGAGCTTATTTTATTTTCTATTTCATCTTCTTATCTTCTTGGTTATGTTTATGGATTTTACTATAGCCATATGTGGCTAAGTTTTCTTTTAAAGTCTTAGTTAGGAGTAGTTATTCTATGACATGATTTGAATATAAGTTTTTATATTTGATTTGAATTTTAGTTAATTCTTTATGTTGTAATATTTATCTTGTTATCATTCTAGGCCTGTTTGATTGCATGTTTATGGATAAATTCACCAATGAGAGTTAGAGGAATTCATTAGCTTAAGACACTTAGAACTTAGATTACTTGACCATGAGAGTTGGCGAGCTCTTTGGGGAGTCACGACAGTGGATTACGGTGAAAAATCAATTACTAAAAATCTTAATGAGCTTAGATTAAATTATTAATCATGAGAGTAGGTTAGATTTTAATCCTTGCATACTTAATTGAACTTGAGAGAGTCTTTAAGTATTTTAGAGTAATTACCCCTAACTGAATTCAAGATTTCTACTTAATCATGTGTTCATGATTGGATTAGAATAGTGAAACTAAACCTAGGCTCTGTGTTTATAAATATTTGATTTTACTTTTAATTAAGTTTCTATTATTTAAATTTTAAACCTTGCTAAATTACTTAATTTACTAGCTGAGATTATAGGTAAAAATTATTAGTAATCAATATACAATCCTTGAGGGAATGATATCTATCTATTGTAACCATAACAGTGTGTTTATAGGTTTAAAATGTAACAAGTTTTTAGTGCCATTGCCAGGGACTAGTAATATTGATATTAATTTAATTTTTATTTTTCTTATATTAGTATTCTTTCTTTTGTTTTAACTTAATTTGCTAATTGATTTTTCAAGTAACTTTTGCTAGTTTATGTACACTTGATCCAAGGGCATGAACTTAGAGAAGACTAACCCTGAAATCTAGAAATCATGTAAGAAAAACTGAAAGGAAAAGTATGAGAAAGACAAGCAGAAGATGGTTGAAGATCAAGCACCACCACCACTGGGTAGGAATTGCGCTCTTCAAGAGTACACAATGCCTAATCTAGGAGATACCCATAACAGTATTGTCAGGCCAACTGTCGATGCCAACAAATTTGAGATCAAACTAGCAATCATTCAAATGGTCTCATAATTTCTATTTAGAGGTCTTCTAAGCGAGAATACTAATGCCCATTTAGCTCAGTTTTTGGAGATTTGTGATACATTTAAAATGAATGGGGTTAGTCCTGATGCAATAAAGCTTAGGTTATTCCCTTTCTCCTTGAGGGATAAGGCTAAGTTATAGCTGCACTCTCTTGCACCACAATTGATTACTTCATGGGATACACTGTCAAAGACATTCTTGGGCAAGTATTTCCCATCGGACAAAATAAAAAAATTCAGACAGGAGATCACAAGCTTCACTCAACATGGTGGTGAATCTCTTTATGAGGCTTGGGAATGTTTCAAGGATTTATAGAGACAGTGTCCTCATTATAGAGTTCCATAGTGGTTGCTCATTCAAACCTTCTACCAAGGCCTAATAGAGCCAATGAGGATCACTATTGATGCAAATGCCCAAGGCTTATTCATGAGTAAGACGCTTGATGATGCCTACAATCTTCTTGAGACTATTGCATCCAAAAACTACCAATGGCATGGTGAGAGAAGCGCACTAGAGAAAGTTGCAGGAATGCATGAAGTGAATAGTTGGAATCTCCTTAATGTGAAGATTGATTTGCTTACTAAGAAATTAGAGGCATCAACTAAAGATTTAAATCCCATGGCTGTCTATTCCTATAAGAATTATGGAGGAGGACATTCAACCCTAAAGTGTTAGAGAGGTTTTTCTCAGGATTCCTGTGTTGAGTAGTTAAATGCACTTAACAATTTCTAAAGGAATCAAGGGAATCCCTACTCTAACACATACAACCTAAGTTGGCGAAACCATCCAAACTTTTCATGGTCTAACTAAGGAGGGGTACAAAATACCCATCAAGGGTTCAAATAACCACCTCCTGGATTTTAGTAGAAGAATGCCTTCCCTTAATAAAGCAGACTAAAGTTTAACCTTTAAGTGATGATGGAGAAATTCCTACAAGATCAAGAGAGGTACTAAAAAGACCAAGAGGAGCAAAAGGAAGCAATAAAGAATTTGACATCTTAAGTAGGATAAATTTTTACCCACAACAAGATATTAGAAAACTAAATTGCATTATAAGCTTTAAGTTCAAGGTAGAGTGGAATGTTTCTTAATCAACCTCAAAATCTTAGAGAATAGGCTAAAGTGGTTACACTCAGAAACAAAAAGAAATTGCTTGAAATAGAGACCAAGAATAATGTTGTAGAAACCATTCATGATACCAAAGAGGAGAAGACTGAGCATTTACAAAATAAGAATGAGGAGAAGAAGGACTCACCACCCTTAGTACCGCCACTATCATTTCTATGAAGGCAATAGAAATCCAAATTAGATAGGCAGTTTGAGTAGTTTATGAAGTCGTTCTAGGAACTCAAACTAAATATACCTCTCCTAGATGTGATCAATACCATGCTTGCATACTCTAAATTCTTTAAAGACATAATCTTACACAAGAGCAAATGGGAGGATCATGAGACCATTCCTATCAATGAGGAATGCAGTGTTGTCATTCAAAATAAGCTTCCCTAATACTCCATAATTTGTAGATCTAGCCCATTTTTTAGAATTAAAATAAATAGACTTAGGTTCATTTAATTAAAATTAAAAGGAATTAGTCTTTAGCTTACTTGTAAATTAAAACATGTAGATTTAGGTCATTTAATTAAAATCCATCTATATTAGACTAACTTAGGGATTGTATTGAATGCATTATTTACTTGTATTTTCATGATTGGTTTGCTTGGAGTTAATTGCTAGAATAAAGGTTTACATGAAATTGCATGTAAATAGAGGATAATATAGTAATTCATAAAGTAATTCTAAATGAACATGAGATTAAAAGAAGTTGGTATTTTATACCCAGAATCTCCTGGTTGTGGTGCTAGCTTTCTTTTAGGGAATCAAGTACCACTTTTTCGATCTATCCCAATGATTTCCATAGGTGGCAACTCCTCATCTCCATGCCATGTTTTTATAACAATGGTTAATGTGTTCTCTAGAGCCCTGAGCTTAAACAGTGTCATGGTTGCTAAAATCTTGGACGTGCGGTAAACCCCGCTATCTATAGTGGCGACTCCACTGGGGATAAGAGATACTGATTCTACTTGTGTTTTTTAGAATTATTTTTTTAATTATTATTTTATTATTACATTCATTTTGCATGTTTCTATTAACCGATGGCGTTGTTTTATGGTTCTTAGATTCTACTAGCTTCATAGGATTGTAAATCGACTAACCATCACTCTTAGCCTTAACTCAATCCAAGAGAGATTGCCAGGCTCATCTAACTAGAGTCTATAACCCAAGTCCTTAGGGGGGGTTAGTCTTCTCTTGAGTTTGTTAAGGATGCCCGGCCCCTATGACCTTGGCCTGTAACTCAAGTCTTAAAGGAGGGCATCTTGCTAAAGGAACCTTGACCTTTTTACCGGACCCTAACCATATATAATGGCTTAGTTATTTCCCCTAGGATCTACCCAAATTGCTTGTGAATGTTCCTATGAGGTATTTTTATTTATAAAGGCCTAAGCCTATAGTTTAGAAGCCCATAAGGACTAATAAAGATTGGGCTATGCTATTATACCTAGAACTACTGTTTCTATGTTTTTCTGCTTTAAGAGAGATTTGGCATGCACGTCAGTCCCTGGTATCCCCTATTGATATTAAGACCAAGACAAAAAATCCTAGGAAAAAAGACTCACTGTAGACGGTAGGATTTAGCACGCGTCCAAGATTTTAGCAACCGTGTCACTATTTGAGCTCAGGGCTCTAGAGAACACACTAACCACTGTCACAAAGACATGGCGTGGAGATGAGGAGTCGCCACCCAGGGTAATAACTGGGACAAATCGAAAAGGTGATACTCGATTCCCTAAAAGAAAGCTAGCACCATAACCAGGAGATTCTGGATACGGAATACCAACTTCTTTCAGTCTTATGTTCATTTAGAATTACTTTATGAATCACTATCTTATTCTTTATTTACATGCAATTTCATATAAACCCAAAATAATAAACTCCAAGGCAAACTAGTCATGAAATATACAAGTAAATAATGCATTCAATAAATCACATAATCCCTAAGTTAGTCTAATCTACATGGATTTTAAATAAATGAGTTAAATCTACATGTTTTAAATTCTAAGTGAACCTAAAGGCCTAATTCTTTTGATTTTAATTAAATGAACCTAAATCTATGTATTCTAATTCTAAATATGAGCCTAAATCTACAAATTTTGGAATATTTAAATTAATGGGCCTAATTCTACATGTTTTAATTAAATAGTGATATTAAATCTACAAATTATGAAAAAGGTTTAAATTAAGTGGGCTAAGTCTAAATTAATTAAATTAAATTAGGTGGATCTATGTCTAATTAACTAAATCGGCCTAAGCATATTTCTAACCTAAAATCTAATTAATTATGAACCTAGAAGTATATTTTAATTAATTAAACCTAATTAATTATTAAGTGATATGGGCTAAAAGAATTAACTAAACTTAAATAAATAAATCAAGACCTAAAGTGGGCTTAAGGCCCAAAACACATAAAAAAATAAACCCAAAAACAAATAATAACATAAAAGAAATAATTAAATAAGATCAAACAAATAATTAAATTATTCCTTACTAAAACTCTAATTTTTATTAGCATGTAACCTAAATTAATCTACATCCTCCATTGATTTTAAAGAATTACCAAATTAAAACCTAATTTTTACTAACCAATTTAATCAAAATAAACATGCAACCACACATATAATTTTATTACTCCTACTATTGGAGCTATTACATTAATTCATAAAAAAATTAATAAAATAAAAAATAAAAATCAATAAATAAAATAAAGATAATAAAAATAAATAAAACCCTAGAAACTAAGTCTCTACAAGGCTTTATTCATAGTCTTCCATAGACTTCACATGAAATTCATCCCTCTCATATGATCATCATACGTTTCCTCCATAATCACCACAAAAAGAAGATAAAAAAATGATTAATGAATAAATTATGATAATAACTTGAAAGAATAATAATAAAAAAATAATAATGTAAAATAATCAAATAAATAAATAAGAAAATAAAAAATGAAAGAAGATGATATGCTTATGGATGATTTAGGGTGCTCCTCAGATTGATGGTTCACCGTTCTTGACAAATCTTTGAATCTTTTTCTTCAAAAATTCTTCACGAGTCTTGAATTAATTGTTGAATCAAAAGGAATTTTAGTAAAAACAAATTCAAAAGAAAATCATGATTTTTCTCCTTATTCTCCCGTCTCTTCTCCTTCTTTTTTCTTTTCTTTTCTACGCCCCTTTTCTGCTTTTCCTTTTTTTTTCCTTTGCTTTTTTCCTCCCCTTCGACTACTTCCCTTCCTTTTTTTTTTATAGTAGAACCAGGAAGCCTAACCCTAATCCTAATGTGATTATAATTCCTAAAGTGTATTTAGGAATTTTAAATCGGGTAGGATTGAGTTAATTAGGAAGTTTAAACCAATTAAAACATTGAATTGGAAATAAATAGAAATAGGAAAAAATGGAAGAATTCAATTCCAACCGGGATTGTGTAATTCCGATCGGAATTATACAATCTCGATAGGAATTATTGTAACTCCGATTGGAATTACATAATTCCCATTAGAATTATGTAATTCCAATAGAAATTACATAATTCCAGTCAGAATTATGAAATTTCGACACACTTTTTTTAACATTTAATTATAAAAAGGCCCCCAGAAAAAATTGAATTTTGCAATTAGGTCCTAAAAAGAACTTTGCGATTTAGTCCCTGAAAACATTAAATACTTCCTTTAAAAGCCCTTAGAATTTTTTAAGGATTAACTATCGAAGATATTTTCATCACTGGAGTCTTTTGCTGCATCCATAACATATCATCCCGAAATTGGGTGTCTACACTCACCATTGAATACGTGTGTGAAAGAAATAAGGTTGGAAGTATGTACGTACACTGAACTTGACTTGTTACTTGCTACCTATTGCATAGCACATGCATCATGCATACATGCATCATACTAACATTTGTCTTTTAGCCATCATAGATTCATTCGGGTCTTCCTATGTTTGGAGTCGAAAGGGTGGCAGACTAGTGAGAACTGATTCGAGTCCGCAATCGATTGCAAAAGAGATCCTTAGCAGACTGTGAAAGAGATCCTTAGCAGACTGGAAAGGAGTCCCATCAATCCACTCTACCTAGAAGATACACCAACTCAAATAGAAGAGATGAAATAACAAAGAGGAAATTGGACCCTAGAGGACATCAAAGGAGTAATAATGGATGACATAAGAGTAATGATGCAAGATGAACTAAGACAAACTTTGGCTGTATTAATGCCACCATCTGCTGTTGCACCTTCAGTTTTAACTAATCCACTTGTTATGGGTGCACCACCTACTGCTATTATGGAAGATCCACCTACTGGGGGGCAGCCATTGAATGCCATTAGGAATATACGTGTTGTGGAAATGAAACTTGAGGATGTTGAGTGTTATATGGTTGAAAAGGCAAAAAGGGAATCGCTTGAGCAAGTTCAAGAGCTGGAATCCAAGCAGATGAAAGCACTAACTCAGAAGATATCTGAAATGGAGGAACTAATGAGAGGAAAAGGCATCAGATACTCATTTGACTTTGATGATATGATGCAATTTGAGGAAGATAAATTGCTTGATAATTTCAAGCTGCCATAACTACAAAAGTTTGATGGTATTGGGGACCCAATGATTCACCTTAGTCACTACACAACTACTATGAGCACTACTAAGGCTTCCTTATCAGTAGTTACCAAGTTATTTGTACTATCCTTGGAGGGTATGGTTGTTAATTGGTATCACGGGTTAGAGAAGTCCATTCGAGCTGACTGGAAAGAACTATGCATTGCTTTTATGAAGCAATATAAATATAACACTAGGATTGAGGTATCCATTAGGGATCTATAACTGACAAAGTAAAAGCCTAATGAGTCATTCTCAGACTTTCTAACCAGGTTCATGAATAAGGCGAGACTAATGAAAAATAAACTAGTTGAGAAGGATCATGTTAGGATGATTGTTCGAAATGTGTCACCTAATTTGGTTGAGAGGTTACAAATGATGAACCCTAAGACATTTGTAGACCTTTATGATGATGCGTTGCAAGTGTAGGAGATTGAGAATGAGAAAAAGAGGATTGCTAAAAGCACCAGAGCAAGAAACTACCTAGCTGGGGGCATATAATAGGGAATCATTAACCGAATTGTGGAAGTGCATGCTATTCAACAACTAAGGAGATTCTTTAATTTTAACCAACCTTTGTCAAAAGTCCTAGAGCGCCTAATGTAAAAGGGCTTACTTCAACCTTTACCTAATCCAAACCTACCAAACCCAAACATCCCAGGCTATAACCCGAACGGGCACTGCAAATTCCATTAAAACCTCCAACACTCCATGAATAACTGCATCCATCTTAAACATGAAATCCAAAACCTTATAGATTCCGAAAAGATCACAGACCTCAAAAACCCAAGTGCTAAAAATAATCCTTTCCCAAACTACCAAAATGTACCACCCCTAACTACCATGATGATTAACTCAGGAGTTAGTGAGGAAGAAGTGTTAAGCTCTTTTAAAGATCTAAACCTTAAAACCAATGAGAA
Source organism: Mallotus nudiflorus (assembly GCA_947683625.1). Taxonomy (NCBI): domain Eukaryota; kingdom Viridiplantae; phylum Streptophyta; class Magnoliopsida; order Malpighiales; family Euphorbiaceae; genus Mallotus; species Mallotus nudiflorus. The sequence goes on from CANTUR010000553.1 coordinate 304,890, forward strand.
ATCTCCTAAGGCTCCTAAAGATGTGAGAATAGTTGAAGATTTGCTGGGTCAGCCCTCAGGCAAGTTTGACTATAAGGTGTTTTATACTAAACCACCTTTTTTTGACATACTCTTCAAGTCAATTATGCCTACAGGATGGGGTGATTAGTTTGATGATGAGAAGTTGCTAGAAAAGGAAGAAACATGCATAGTGGAGGTATAGAAAAATGAATTCATGGAGACAGTTGGCAAGAAGATGCAATAATAGCTATTATGTTAGCCACCTGAAGGATAACCACTATGAGATTCAGCATCCCTAGCGTCTAGAATATGAAATAAATTTTCTTATTGTCTTCTTTAAATAAAATTTTAGTTTTTTATTTTAGTGATCGATGATATAAATTATGATAATGCTTACTTATGTAATGTACATCCTAATGGTACTATGCATTATGATATTGATTGCATCTGCATGTTTGACATAAATTCAATTCAGTATGGGCACAAATGCAAATTCAAAGAACATTCATATATCATATGATGTAACTTCTAAAGATAGGAGATTTGAGGAAAAAAAATAAAAAGAATGAAAAAAAAAGAACAAAGAGAAAAAAAGAAAAAAGAACAATGAGGTAAAAATCAGAGAGAAAAGTTCATGACTGGCTGATAATAGGAGTTGTATTATGTGATGTAATGAATGTTCTCATTTTTGCCCTAATGAATGATTAAAATTGAATTTGAAATTTTTATTCAAATATCACATATTCATTTTTATCATACTGCATAAGTACTTAAATGGAAAGACATTACATAATGAAAGCTAAAATCAGAGCTATGAGATCACTATTTTAGTTATGTTTTCTTTTTTGCCACCCTTTTGTAATTTTCCTTATAATCCTAGCACCTTGAGAATTTAAGTGTCTCAGTAACTTGCAATGTAAGTCTTGTCCTATAACTATCATTAATCATTGCATCAATATTAAGCTTCATATTTTGCTCAAGAGTTCTTTAGTCATTAAGAACTTGCTTCAGTCAGTTTGCCCATTCCTCTACATCTCCAGTGCATGAGATTGCAACTAATAGGGTTAGTAAGTCAAAGGATCAATAATAGCAGTGAACAAAATGGGTCTCTCACATATGAAAATGAAAAAAGACTACTAGAATAGCATGAATGAATCCAAAATGGAATTGGGGGAAAAGTACAATTGTGGGAGCAAATTGAGTCTGCATTCAAAGAGTAAAGATGGAACACTGAAGTATAAGATCTAGTATAAAAGATCTCAGGGCAGAAACAAGCATACAAATACATCAGTTATCATACAACAAAAGTATTAGCAAAAAGAAAAGTTCAACAGTGCAAGTCGGTCAATCATAAGCTCCACTATCAAGCCATGGACTCCACTTGCTAGCCTAGTCATTAGTTCGATGAACTGTATCAGAAGCTCTAGCATCAGAGGTACCAACAGTGAAGCATTCAATAATCAAGCCTATAAGCTATTGATGAGGCACCTAATTCTTACACTTTAAGATCAACAACGTGGCTCTGTTCCATACAGGAGACTTATTAGGATCATGCATGTTATACATAATGTGCATACACTTGCATACATTTGTTATGAAATACTTGTTTTGCATAATAAAGTCTTTAAGCTTAGGTGAGGTTGTATAGATACTCTACTACTAACATTTGAAATTAGTGTCATGAAAGTATAGGAAAGTAGTTAGAGTATTTATGTATGAAGCATCTAAAAGAGTAAAATAGGAGGAAGAGCAACATTATAAAAAAACCTTATCTTGGCAATCTCAAGAGGCTAGATAGGATGCTTAAGCTCCTCAGATTCAATATCCATCTCCATAGTCTCATCTGGAATATCTCTCTATAAAAGTTAGACCAGTGTAGGGTATGGAATATGGTGATGAGATGGTCCAAAATGTCAGTAATACATTTGTTGGCCCTAAAAGGGAAGAATGCACTCTAAAACTAAAATGAATGCACTCTAAAAAATTATTTGATCATGAAATAAGGCCTCTAACTCCTGAACCTTTTTTGTAGGAGATGTCAATAAAAGGAATAAAGCCCTCTACTATAGCATTAATGAGAATGGTAGAAATACAAATGCAGCCCAAAGCCTCAACTTCAATGTTGGAGTATTATGACCCTGCGATCAGAGACAAATCTAAAGGGAAGAATGAAAAAAAAAGAATAACATTGAATTTTGACAAAATTTCTTCACTTATGAATAGACCATACTAACTTATGGTAATTTGTATAGGGAATAACAAAAGAGAATGAAGAAGGGGAAAGGAACTGATACATCAATAAGAATAGGCAAGATATCAAATGCCAAACACTTATCAAAATAATTAAGGGAAGAAACAGAACTCTCTTTCCATAAATTCTCTAATAAAGTACCATCTCAATCATAAAATTCATGAATGAAAAGTAAACTCATCCATTTCATGAGATCATGTGTGAAAAGCCTATCTCATGACTTTTGATCATAGTGGCTTTCTTTTATTAGCCTCGTAGAATTTAGATGAATAGTTAATAGTTTTGTGCTGAGAGTTTATAAACTCTAATCAATCTAATGCTTGCTTTACACCCAAACGAAGAGAGGAAAATGCAAAAACAAAATCTGTGGACATGAAGCATAAATTGGTTGAATTTTAAAGTATCATTTTAGTCTTTTGAATAATAAATGTGCATATAATCTACTCCAATGCTCATAAATGAGTATGAGTACAAAATCCCTTGATGGTATCCATGCTGAGTAATATAAGAAAGGCGGGGGAATACTAAGAGGAGAATAAAAAAAAGAGCAAGCATAATTACTCCAATGCTTAGAAATGAGTAATAGTATTAACATGAAACCTTTGGCGGTATCCATGCTGAGTAATACAAGAAAGGTAGGGAATACTAAAAGAGGACCATGCCAAAACAAATTGCTCTATTTACTCCAATGCTTTGTAAGAGTATGAGTATCAAAAGGACCTTTCCAATGGTATCCATATTGAGTAATATAAGAGAGGCAAGGGAATACTCGGATAAGGAAGGAAAGCACAAAAAAAATTCAAAGCCTATTTTGATACTCAGAATTCAATCTTTTTATGCTAAATTTCCATTAGTTTTATTTAGCAAATTCTCCCTAAAATTAGGTGTGGAAGTAAGCTCTTCACTTGGTAATATACATGCTCTCAGCATAAGATGGTTAATGATGCCTCTGACCTTTACAAATGGAAAATAAATGATAGTCATGACAATTATAAATAGTGAGATTCGTTGAGTGCACACAATCTGTGAAAAGTGATGAATTTTCTCATAAATTTTAAATGTCATAATGTACTTTTATACATTCATCATGATTGAAACTAACTTTAATAAGTTTGCAGGAATTAAAAATCTAGAAAAAAGTGCACCCAACTTGTAGAGATGGTTGGCAAAGAAAAATTGAAATAAGTCAGCAAAGAAATTCTAATTAGTCAACACAGTAAAATTCAAAGTTAGTTAGCACAAACAATTCAAAGCATTCAATTCAAACAACCAAATTAGCGAGTAGTTATGGACTATAGCACTATCATCGATAAGCAATGAAGGGGTTGCAACTAATCGCAGGCAATTATGGATTGTAGCATAATCATATAAGACAATTTAGACTATACGTCTGAGTGTAGTCGGCATTGTACGACTGAGTGCAATGTATTTTTAATCAAGATTATACGACCAAGTATAATTGGCATCATACGTCTGAGGTGTGGTGTTTCTTTTTAGTACAAACTATACAATCGAGTGTAGTCGGCATTGTACGACTGAGTACCATGTATTTTCAATCAAGATTATACGACTGAGTATAACCGGCATCATACGATCGAGTGTGATGTTTATTTTCAATCAGACTATATGATCAAGTGTAGTCGGCATTATAAAACTAAGTGCAATGTATCCTCAATTAAGATTATATGATTGAATATAATTGGCATCATATGACTGAGTGTGGTTTTTCTTTTTAATACAGACTATATGACCGAGTGTAGTTGGCATTGTACGACCGAGTGTAGTCAGCATTGTATGATCCAGTACAATGTATTTTCAATCAAGATTATATGACCGAGTATAATTGGCATCATATGATAGAGTGTGATGTTTCTTTTCAATCAGACTATAGACCTAGTGTAGTTGGCATTGTACGACCAAGTGCAATGTATCCTTAATTAAGATTATACGACCGAGTATAATTGGCATCATATGATCGAGTATGGTGTTTCTTTTCAATACAAACTATACGACTGAGTGTAGTCAACATTGTACGACCAAGTACAATGTATTTTTAATCAAGATTGTATGACCAAGTATAATCTGCATCATACAACCGAGTGTGATGTTTCTTTTTAATCAGACTATACGACCGAGTGTAGTTGGCATTGTATGATCGAGTGCAATGTATCCTCAATCAAGATTATACGAACGAGTATAATCAACATCATAAGACCGAGTGTGATGTTTCTTTTCAATTCAAACTATATGACCAAGTGTAGTCAGCATTGTACAACTGAGTGCAACGTATCCCTCAATCAAGATTATACGACTGAGTATAATCAGCATCATATGACTGAGTGTGGTGTTTCTTTTCAACACAAACTATATGACTGAGTGTAGTTGGCATTGTACAATCGAGTGCGATGTATCCTCAATCAAGATTATATGATCGAGTATAATCAGCATCATACGACCGAGTGTGGTGTTTCTTTTCAATCCAGACTATATGTCCAAGTGTAGTTAGCATTGTACGACTGATTGCAATGTATTTTTAATCAAGATTATATGACTAAGTATAATTGGCATCATACGACCGAGTGTGGTGTTTCTTTTCAATCCAGACTATACGTCAGAGTGTAGTCGACATTGTACGACCAAGTACAATGTATTTTTTAGCATCATACGACCGAGTGTGATGTTCCTTTTCAATTCAGACTATACATTCGAGTATAGTCAACATTGTACAACCAAGCACAATGAGTCCCTTTCACCCAAGATTATACGATCGTTTATAGTTAATATGGTACAATAGAGTATGATATGTCATTTCAAATCAACGCTATACATTTGAGTATAGCAAGTTTATAAGCAAAAGCTTCATAAAGCACATGTAAGTATCCTAACTTCCAATTAATAAATTAAGTGCTATTGTCATAATTTTTCAAGAAAACAATGATAAAGGGGGCCAATTATAGATACCCAATTTTAGGATAATGAGTTATGGATGCGATAAAAGACTCCAATGATGAAAATGTCATGAATAGGTCTTCAATACTTGAACTTTAAAACTTCAAAGGTCTGATTGCATTTTTTTCAAAGAAAGAATTTAATGTTTTCATGGACTACATTGCAATGCCTTTTAAGGGTCTAATTGTAAAATTTAAATTCTTTTAAGGACCTTTTTGAAATTAAAGTTAAAAAAAGTGGTTAAAATTACATTAATTTTGATCGAAATTGCACTAATTTCGATCAGAATTACACAATTCTGATCAGAATTAGACCTCTTCCAACTGTTCTTGATTTTTTTAGAAAAATTGAGTCCTAATTGATATGAAATTCTTCTAAAATTATTTTGATAATGTTTTTTAAGGAAAAAGAAGTCTTTTAGGAATCAATTTATAACTAGGCTTTGAAGACGTTATACCTATATAAGGAGTGTTTTGGATTTAAAAATAAGGGAGGCAGGAGGGAAAAATAAAAAAAAACTAAGGGACGCAGAGGAGAACGAAGGGAAGGAAAAAAATAAAAGAAAGAAAGAAAAAAAAGAGAGAAAATCTTATTCCCTATAAATTATTTTGCTTAAATAAAGATCTTTGGGGAATTTTTGAAGAACAATATTCGAAGACCTATCATGAATGGTGATTCTACAAAATCTGAGGAGCACTCCATTAAAATCATCCATAAGCATCATCTTCTCCTTATTTTATTTGATTTATTTATTTATTTATTTTATTAATTTTTAATTTTATTTTATTATTGATTCACTAATCATAATTTTGTTCTTTTTATGGTGATTATGGAGGACAAAGCTCATGAGAAGTCCATGGGATGTCATGGATAAGACCTTGTAAATTTAGTTTTTTTCTAGGTTTTTTTATTTAGTTTATTTTTATTTTTATTTATATTTTTGGGATTGTATTAATTATTTTTATTATTATTTTCCATAGATTATTGTAATAGCCCCAATAATAGGAATAGTGGAATTATGTGTGTGATTGCATGTTTATTTTAATTAATTGGTTAGTAAACTTAGGATTTTAATTGGGTAATTAATTAAAATTAATGGTGGAAGTAGATTAATTTGGAATTTCATGTTAATGAAAATTAGGGTTTTAGAAGGAATAATTAATTAGTTGTTTGATATTTAATTTAATTGTTTTGATATGTTTTATTTGTTTTTGGGCTTGTTTATTTATACTTATGTGTTTTGGGCCTTAGGCGCACATTAGGCTTTAACCCATTTAAAATTAGGTTTTTTAGGTTTAATTAATTAAAATGCATTTTAGGCCCATAATTAATTAGTTTTAGGGTGTAGATAACTTAGGCCTATATAGTAAATTAGACACAGGCCACTTAATTTAATTTAATTAATTTAGACTTAGCCCATTAAATTAAATCCTTTTTCATAATTTGTAAATTTAATGTCACCTTAGAATTAAAATATGTAGAATTAGTCCCATTAATTTAAATACTCTATAATTTGTAGATCTAGGCCCATTTTTTAGAATTAAAATAAATAGACTTAGGTTCATTTAATTAAAATTAAAAGGAATTAGTCTTTATCTCACTTATAAATTAAAACATGTAGATTTAGGCCATTTAATTAAAATCCATGTATATTAGACTAACTTAGGGATTGTATTGAATGTATTATTTACTTATGTTTTCATGACTGGTTTGCCTTAGAGTTAATTGCTAGAATAAGGGCTTATATGAAATTGCATGTAAATAGAGGATAAAATAGTAATTCATAAAGTAATTCTAAATGAACACGAGACTGAAAGTAGTTGGTATTCAGTACCCAGAATCACCTGGTTGTGGTGCTAACTTTCTTTTAGGGAATCAAGTACCACCCTTTCGATTTGTCCCAATTATTACCCTAGGTGGCGAATCCTCATCTCCATGTCATGTCTTTGTGACAGTAGTTAGTTTGTTCTCTAAAGCTTTGAGCTTAAATAGTGTCGCGGTTGCTAAAATCTTGGACTTGCGCTAAACCTTGTCGTCTACAAGTAGCTATTCCATGACATGATTTGAAATCAATATTTTATATTTAATTTGAATTTTAGTTAATTCTTTATGTTTTAATATTTATCTTATTATCATTCTAGGCCTATTTGATTGCATGTTTATGGATGAATGTACCAACGAGAGTTAGGGGAATTCATTAGCTTAAGACACTTAGAACTTAAATCACTTGACTACGAGAGTAGGCGAGTTCCTCAGGGAGTACGATAATAGATTATGGTGACAAATTAATTCCTAAAAATCTTAATGAGCTTGGATTAAATTATTAATCACAAGAGTAGGTTAGATTTTAATCCTTGCATGATTAATTGAACTTAAGAGAGTCCTTAAATATTTTAGAGCAATTACCCTTAATTGAATTTAAGTTTTCTGCTTAATAAAATGTTCATGATTGGATTGGAATAGTGAAACTAAACCTAGGCTCTGTGTTTACACATATTTGATTTTACTTTTAATTAAGTTTCTGTTATTTAAATTTTTAACCTTGCTAAATTACTCAATTTACTAGCTAAGATTATAGGTAAAAATTATTAGCAATCAATATAAATTCCTTAAAGGAATGATATCTATCTACTGCAACCATAATCATGCGCTTGCGGGTTTAAAATGCAATAAGTTGCAAAGATATTGAATTTGGAAGGGAATGAGTTCACAGAGTCAGTTAACGTAGATTGTCTCAAGAAATACTATGTTTCAAAAATAAATAAAAGTAGTATAAAGAAATAAAAGTAGTATAAAAAAATAAAAGTCCACTGTCTAGAAAACCTAAATAGGCTAGTTAAGCAAAAATTAGGAAATTCCCACTGTTCAAAAAACCCGCTTAGGGTTGGCAGATAAAAGTTAGGGAATAAAATAAAAAAGGAGTGATCCCATTGATTAGAAAACCCATAAAGGGCTGGTCAGGTAGGAATTAGGGAAATAAAAGTGGAAGAAAAATATTTAGTTAGAAAATTCGAAAGGACTAGCTGATAACAAGAGATATATCATATGATGTAGTAAATCTACTCATTTTGGCCCTAATTAATGAATCAATTGAAATGGAATTTTTATTTGAATATTGCATTTTTTATCTTTATTATAAGGCATAAGTACTTAAAGTAAAAACAAAACATGAAAAGCCTAAAAACTAGACCTATGAGATCACTATTATAAGTATGTCTTGGTTTCTTGTTTTATGACTCATCTTGTAATACTTGAGTCCTCTTGTACTTAGTAAATCCTGGTGGCTCTGTAGCTTGCATGATAACCCAAGCTTGTAGTTGTCATTAATAGTCACATCAGTATTCAAGTGCATATTCCTCTCCAATCCTCTATGAGGCCATAGGTTCTTTACCTTGTTTAGAAAATCTTGTCTGAGAGGAAAGCCTTCAAAGTTAGGTAGAATAGTCACATTGAATTATTAGTGACCATACTGATGACAAAAGCATGATGGAGAAAAGAAGGTCGGGAAGTACAATCCAGGAGTAGGGACATAATGATCGTATAGGATGATGGTTATAAACTTTAATCTCCACCAAGGACAGATCCATGTGATCTCAATATCTATAATGTCTTTTAGCCAGTCAATCCATTGGCCTGTGGTATGCTTATCCTTCATCTTCAATGGACGAGACTATAGCTGATGAGGTTAATAAGATAAAGCATTGGTAGGATCATTGAGCAGAATTAATTTCTCCTATAAAAAAAAGAATAATAAATACAAAATAAAGCCCAGTAAGTTGAAAACCCAAAAAGGGCGACTTAGGCAAAAGTTAAGGCAAGCCCGTAAATTTGAAAACCTAAAAAAGGGTGGCTTAGGCAATAGTTAGGGCAAGCCTGCTAAGTTGAAAACCCAAAAGGGCAGCTTAGGTAAAAATTAAGGCAAAAAAAAAAAAAAAATTTCAGTTGCATACCTGAAGGAGAAGCAAACTACTTGAAAGACGGTGTTGAGTTCTAAAACTATCTAACCCAATGATAGTCTCAACATGAATGATAGGCATAAGGTTAGCTCTAGTCTTTACTTATTCCAAAATACTCACAATCCGTGCATCATCATCACCATGAAATGAAACTAGCAAAAACTGAGCAAACATATAGAAAGTAATGGTTCTAATCCAAGCATCACTATTCTTATCCTTGGTCCTATAAGAAGTAATTAGAGAAGAGAGATTGATAATCTTGGGATTATGTGCATACAAATAGATGTTATCTAGGGGCATGTTAAAGAATGCCACTAGTTTACTTGGAGATTACATCTTAAGGTCAGGAAGGGCAATCATGGCAATTGAGTCTAATGAACACCCAAGAATAACATCAAAGTCTTTAATTAGTTGATATAACTCTTGTCCATTAAATCTGAAAACATGATTCTTAACATCCCAGAAAGTTGTAGCAGCATATAGAAAGATGTTATCAACTTTTAAATGTTGAAGAAATTTTAGGGATTTGGCATGGAAAGGTAGGAGTATATTCTAATAATCCCCATTAAGGCTCTTAAAGAGTTTCTTCATTAACTAAAGAGCGGTTTGTGCTTGATGGAGGAGAAAAAGAATGAATGGAAGAAATTGGTCTCCTTTTGGTATTTATATAGGATTAGGAAAGAGTTTACATGGAATTAAGGTTTTCTTTTCTTGATAGGATTTGGATTAAAGTTAAGTTGATAAATAAATGAGATAAATAAAAAATAAAAAATAAAAAAGATAATGGGATAAATAAAAGATAAATAAGATAATAGGATAGATAAATATATAAATAAGACAACATAATTAATAGATAAATAGGATAATAAGCAAAAAAATTATAATTAATTAATTCATACTTTTTATCTTGTTCATTTATTAATTAAAATTTAATTCAAAGGAAAAGAAGTTCTTAATGCATTCAAACACAAGAGAACAATTTAGTTCTACAATAGAAGTTAAGGGTAGTTTTCAGTTCAGAAGTTAGAGGTGAAATAGTAGAATACAAGCACACTAAACAGTCAGTTGAAATACTTGAAGATAGTCATAGATGAGGGATAATTAGTCATCATAAGCTCTAGTGTCTGGCCAAGGATTCCATCCTCTAGTCTAATCATCATGCTGATAGGTATCAGGAGGCCTAGTGGTCAAAGTCCTAACACTATACGGGTCAAAACTCAAGTCTATGAGCTGTTATCAAAGTCTCTTGTCCTTACACTCCAAATCCTTGGCATAGCTTTATTGCATTTAGTAGTTAGAATCATGTAAAACATATATACATTTGCATATGTGTTGTAAATACTTACTCTCCAACTATCTATGACTCACATAGTGAATAATCTCTGAGATGAGTCAATTACATAAAGGTACTTTGCCTGTGTTCGGGGAACCTACAATGTAAATTTCACTAATGTAAGTTTAAGTGTTTAGTTTGTATAAATAAATAGATAATTTCACTCTTATGAGAAGCATTAGGAGGTGAAAAGTTGGGAAGTTGAGCATTATCAAAACTCATATGCTACTCAATAGGTGTCTGAACTACATGAGACCAATAGTACATTGACCTATCCAAAAGCGAGAAATCACCCAGGGTAGCAGTCAATGAAGCTTCACCACGAGTACTCTCAGTGTACTAAGTGTAAGACTCATGCATAGTCCTCTCAGTACTAGGCTCAGCCTAGGTCTCTTCCTTCATAGCAACATCAGCAATAGGAGAACCAATTCCCTCAACCTATGAGGAAAATAACAAGTTTTTACCAATGAAAACTAGGACAATAAAGAAAAGCATAATAAGAGACGTACCTCAACCAAATCAATAAAAACTTGCTCTAGGAGGTTCTCTTGAATAGACCTCTGATACCCATGAGAGTGCTCAATCAAAGTCAAAACATCATATCCCTGTAATGCCACTCTTAGCTCTAGACCAGTCAAACTAGAACTCCATAACATTGAAGATGGTATGGAAGAAGGAATGCGACGTTGTGAGGGTCCTACATCCCAACAATACACACGCTCTCCTAGATGCCACATTTTATAACCATATCCTAAAAGTAAGACTCTTATGGTCTCTAATCTTATAGTAGTAACCACAAAATCATATCACTAAATGTTTTTCAGCACTACCAACTTATAATTCATCAGTTTAATTATTTTAAAGTTTGTGTAACATTAATAATTTTATACTAGATTCCACTCTAGGGTGTTTAGCTGTTCTCGACAAGTCTAGAGATTGTGCCTATTGCTAGAAAGGTTAGAAGAACCCCACCTCTACATCAGTGGGAAACTCCTATCAAGGCTAACAACACTAAAGCCTTAGATCACTCCTATCTCAATGCTCCAAATATGCAAAAGAATGAAATAGTTAAAAAAAATAAAGAATTGTAGATAGTAAGAAATCAAAGAGGATGAGAAGCATACATGCAAAATGTGCCAAAATCCACACATCGTGATAGTACCTCTACAGACAATGTCAAGCTTGTAATAAAGATAGGCAAGTGTTGTAGAACCCCAATCAAATGTAGCAATTCAGTTTAGGTCACGGGGAGGACCAAGGAGTGTAATGCTAACCTCGTGATCAATCTCATAGAATAAAGTAGTGCCTAACAATGTCAAGAGGAAGCATCTCACCTTCTGAATGATCTAGTAAGGGGTGGTAGTAGCCAGTAACCTAAAGCTCTAAACCATGGAAGATAGCACAATGTTCTTCTAATGCTTCCTCATCGACACAAATCCAAGAAAGTCACAAATATATTGGCTCCTAGCATCCTCAAGAAGGTTGCAGTAGCTACTATAGAAAGGAATCGGGGTACCTTTGAAGGCAATCCTAGTGATAACAGAGAAGCTCATAAAGGAGATAGTCAACTCACCTATGCAAGTGTGAAAGGTGTGGGTGGCGCCCATCCATCTTTTGATCAAAGTAAAAAAAGAGTAATGGTCTGATCAACCTCATGTAGTTGGTAAAGTAGTGACAAAGCATTTGAAGCCTAATGCCCAGACATATCGGGTCATATCCTCAGATAGACCATGAAAGAGCTCTCGGGCCAAATGAAAGCATCCCTAGAATTTTAAGGGATTCTGAATAAAATTCATAAAAATTACTCTCTCCTTCCAAATATTTTTATTTTACATATGCACATTATTTTATTTGCATTTATTATTTCTTTCAAAAAGAAAAAAATGAAAAATCAAATTTTTATAATTTTGGAACTAATTGGAAGATTGGATTTTCGATTGGAAATTCAAAATTCTAATTGGCACTATAGAATTTTGATTAGAAATCCTAAATGCCAATCAGATTTTTAGATTCCCAATTAAAAATATTGAATCCAGATTAGTCAAACATATAATTTCGGTTTAATGTTGGTGTGTAATTCATATTCTTTTCTTTAAAAATTATTTTTAGTAATTAATTTTACTAATTCATCAATTTATTAACATTGAAGGAGCCTTTGGGGGGGGGTGAATAAAGCTAATGAATGTTTTAATAAAATAAAAATGATTTTAAGGAATTAATCAAGAATTGAGTAAATATTGAGAAGGAAGAATGAAGAACATAATGATTTAAGGAGTTTAGATTCAACAACAATCCTACGTCTCTACCTAACTTATCCCCAAGTTAGGATTTTCAATCACTCACAATCTTATTCATAAGATTGTGATTACATAAGAGTTTTATGGCTCACTTTTACAACCTTATAACTTGAGTTTTCAAGGCTCACTTAAAAAACCAAATCCTAAGTGTTTTAATGGCTAAACACTTAAACCAATTCCTTTAGAAATAAATATCATATCCCTTGTAATCTATCCTAGGATTTAAGATGAAGAGAAATTCTATTTCTAACACACAACCAACTCTCATAAGAGTTACATAAACAAAGAATGAATATTTGAGAGATTGAAAGATTTGATGAATGTTTATATAGAAAATTGTAATAATCAAGCTTAACTTCAATTAAGCTCAAGTAGGTGTTTATATAGATAACACTAAAAAATATGGCTATTAGAAATGTCTAACATTTCTCCAACATCTCTTTTTTAAATTAAAAAATATGGCCATTGGGATGTCACCATAGTAGTAGAACTTCAGTTGCAGCCCACTGTTCATTTTAGATTTTTGTCACTAATAGTAGCCTTGCTTCAATTGTAGCTTACTATTCACATTATGTCTCCAATGTTTCTTTTCTTAATTTCAAACATATGTTTGTTGGGTTGTCACTATAGAAGCAGAGATTCAGTTGTAACTTACTATTCATCTTAGCTTTCTGTCACTATAGAAGCTTTTACTTTAGTCGCAAGTTACTATTTTGTCACTATATAAGCTTTTGCTTTAGTCATAGGTTATTATTCATCTCAACTTTCTGTCACCATAGAAGCTTGTGCTTTAATCACAACTAACTATTCACTTAAATTTGTTTTTATTTGAGTCCTAACTTATACACAGTTAAACTAAACATATTAAATGCTCAAAATTAAGTTTGTTAAGATCAAAATTAAGATTGATTATTGCTAAGGTCAACAAACATGCATATATGAATTCTGCATTATTCAATCTAGTTTCAATTACTAATCAAGCATAAAATAAAATAAATTTTACAGAAATTAAAGTACAAGGATAAAGCCTACCTTATTGTCGGTATATGAGCATTATTGTAGGTCCAATTGGGTCAATGGGAGGACAGTTGCACATTCATTTAGTCCTAGATTATTTTTTGGAAAATGTGGGGCCATAATAGGTGGATCTACTGGAATGTCTTCTCTTGCATGTGGTCTATGTGGTGGGTGAGCCATAGGATCAGACAGATTCAGAATCAGATGATAGAATAAAAAGTAATTGAAAATTGAAAAATTAAAATCAAAGTGAAAGTGAAAGAAAAAGAAAAAAAGAGAGAAGAAAAAAAAGAAGATATGCAAGGATCGGGAAAGGAAGACATTGATAAAGTGGAAAATATCAACTTTAGTCCATAAAGGTTGTTTGCATTCAATCCATAAGTTTTCTTGCAATTTAGTTCTAAATTGCAATTTAATTAGGAGTTAATTCCTAATTAAAGTAAAAAATTGCCTCATCACAAATCTAATAATTCATGAAATTATTAAATTATCAAGTATACACTCTCTTGGCACAAAATTTTTAGTCGACATTAATACAGAAATTAAAAATTGTATTTGCTGCATTGCATTAATATGAATTTTCAAATTCACTTTGTTATGTTCTACACAATAGCTATAGACAATATTTAAATTCACTTTATTATATGCTACACAGTAGTTATAACCAAAATTTCAAAAAATCACAATTTGCTAGATGCTCTATATGACTCATATCACCTTTTTCATAACTTGCTAGGCACTTTATGGGACTTATAACATGATCATGATTAGCTAGACACTACATAGTAGTTATAGCACATTTTTGCTAAATGTTCCATGGGGAATGTAGCAAAACTTTCAGTCATAAAAACTAGATGTTCCACAGGAACTATAGTATAATTAGCAAGACACTACACAATAATTATAACATTATATTGTTAAATGTCCCATAGGGAATATAGTAAAAATCATAGTCATTAAATGTCATACAAGGAATATATTGAAAATTACAACCACTAAACATCCCATAGGGAATATAGTGAAAATCATAATTGCCAAATGTCTCAAAGAATATAGCAAAAAATCATGTCGTTGAATGTAGTGAAGTTCATTGATCACAACCACTAGACATTCCACAGTAATTATAGTGTAAATTGCTTGAAGCTACTTGACAACTAAAGCATTTATCATAAGTCTACAATTAGTCATAATAAAGAGTTTCAAAGAAAACAGGTAAGTATCCTAACTCTTTATTTAAAATTTTGTGTTTATCTATTTTGTCGCAATTTGTCAAGCAAATAGTGACAAGGGGGGGGGGGCAACTGTAAGTACCCAATTTTGGGATGCATTGATATGTAGATGCGATAGAGGATTCGATGATGACAATTTGTTATAAATAGGTCTTTAGAGCTTCAAATTTCAGGGTTCAATTTTAAAGGACTTAATTGAATTTTTTTTATTTTTCTACGGGTCAATTTCAAAATAAAAGAAAATTTAAGAGGGATCAAATTATAAAATTTCAAATCAGAATTCTATCATTCTAATTGAAATTCTACATTTTTGATCAAAAAATAGAATTTTGATTGAACTTCTACATTTATGATTGAAATTCTACATTTCCAATCAGAAATGTACAAGTTCGATCGGAAATGCACAATTCCAATTGGACTTTGATGCCTATTTTTAATTTTTAAAAATTATTTCTTTGAATTTTTATTAGTTCAAAATTGATAAAAAATTAATTAAAAAAAGATAAATGTATTTTTCTTTGATAATTATGCATTTATTGCTTTTTTTATTTTTTAAAAAATAGATAATACTCTTTATCTTTTGATCTTTAAAGATAAATACAAGACCAAAAAATCTTTCCTAGAACAAACTGAATGGATATTTGAATTTTGAAAATTAAGGAAGGTTTTATAAAAACCTATAGAAGCTTTGAGTTGAGGATGTTTTTTTTAGGGGAGACTTTGAAAAAAAAAGGAGGAAAAAGGGTTGGATGCACAGACCAAACCAAAAAAAAATTCATAGAGAGAAAGAAAGAAAAAAATATTTGCAAAGAATTTTTTTTTCTTAGACATTCTTAAAAAGCAAAATGCAATGAAGCCTTGAAAGAAAGAAGATTTTTTACTGATTCTATTAAAAAACAGTGACCAAATCCTACTCTGAGGAGCAATCAAATAACTTCTACATCACATCACATCACATCTCTTTCTTTTTTATTTCTTTGTTTTTTAATTCTATTTTATTTACTTTATCATTCATTCCTTTTTTGATAATTTCTTTTGTTTGTTTTGTTTTCCTATGTTTATTTTGGTTTGGGAGAATTCTTATTTGCCCTTTGTGTTTTGGCCTATTACACTACTTCATCCTTGACATTTGAAAAAAAATACTTATTCATCCCTGCTATTTGCAATAGTTAACACTCATTAGTCCTTCTTTACGGATGAAATAGTGCATGATTTTGTAGATATCAAGGATGAATAATTGTTTTTTCAAATATCAAGGATGAGTGTAATAGGTCAAAATATAGGGAGCAAATAGCAATTATCCCTTTTGGTTATGGTTATGAGCAAAATGTGAGGGAGATGTGATTGCATAGTTAAAACCAATCAAAGATCGATGGGATGCAATGGATTTAAACCTATAGTTATTTCATGTAGATTTTAGGTTTATTTTTATTTTGTGTTGTTTTTTTATGTTTTATTTTTTATTTTTTTTATTAGGTTTGTATATAATTTTCTATTTTTTTATTCACGTATGTTGTAATAGCCCCAGTAGTGGGTAACATAGTGAAATCTTTATCTTTCTGCACTTTAAAAATAGTGAGTAAATTAGGGTCCATTTGGTAAACTTTAATTAAAATTAATGAGGTAGTAGATTAATTTTAGGTTGGATGTAATTAAGATTAGGGTTAAAAATCACAGTATGTATGTTTGATTGTTATTTGCTATATTTTTGTTATGTGGACTTTTTTTTTGTGTTTTTATTCATTTTGGGCCCTAAGCCCACATTAGGCTTTAATCTATTTAATTAATAGGCCTTGAAAGTTGGTTTTAGATTTCTAATTAGCTTTAAAATTAATTTAGACCCATTAGGTTAATTTAGATAGAGGCTAACCTTAGTTTAATTAAAATTAAATTAGACTTAGCTTAGCTTATTAATGCATTCCTTTAAAATAAATAGATTTATAATAACTTCATTTAATTTAAAATCAATTAGACTTAAGCCTATTAGTTTAAAGCCTTTCATAAATTATAGAATAAGACTCACTTTTTTTGGAATTAAATTCAATAGACTTAGGATCATTTAAATTAAAATTAAATTGGAATTAGGCCCATTAGCTTTTAGATTCATTTGTAAATAAAACATGTAGATTTAGCCCATTTAATTAAAATTAATGTATATTAGACTAACTTAGGGACCATTTCGCTTTATGAATGCAGTTTTTATATGTAATTTTCATGACCAGTTGCCTTAGAGTTAGATGTATGTTAAATTAGGGTTTAAATGAAATTACATGTAAAATAGGGAATAATTCAGTAATTAATAAGGTAATTCTAAACCAACACAAAACTGAAAGAAGTTGGTATTTCATATCCAAAATCTCCTAGTTGTGGTACTAACTCTCTTTTAGAGAATTGAGTTACCACCACCTTCAAATTGTCCCAGTTATTACCCTAAGTGGCAGCTCCTTATATCCATGCTATGTCTTTCTGATATAGTAGTGTGTTTTCTAGAGCCTTGAGCTCAAATAATATTGCAGTTGGTAAAATCTTAGATGTGTGCTAAACCCCGCCATCTATAGTCCACTCTAAATCCATTGCTCAAGCTTGGGCGAATCACCATTTGGTTGTTTGTACATGCCATTGATGAATCCCAACTTTAATTTAGCCCCCAATGCAATATTAATAGATCAATTCTAGCTCAAGTAATTACTTTATATCAATGGCGATGTTAACAAGATCATCTCTGGATGATTTAAGCTTTGTAAAAATAAAGGATCATCGTTAAATTATAGATTCATCTATTTATCAACTCCTTTATTCCTTTCATTATCTTCAGCCATATTTCTTCTTACTCAAAATTATAGCAATAAAGTGTAAAATAGATGTTTTTGGATGAGATGTGCTATGATACCATGTGGATATTATAGTTATAAAATATTATTTAAGAGGAAAATAAAAAATTATATCATTCCTTTTGAAAAAGGATTATAGCTCTATGTATTATATACAAGTATCTATCCAAAAAACTATGACAGTTGGCTATTTGTACAATTATTCTCTAAAACTAATTTTGTTTGTATTTATAACTAATGAAAGTAATAAGAAAACTTAATAACAAATTCCTGGAATTAAAGAATTCCTTTATTGACATATGCTGATATTGGTTGGCCTGCTGTTAGCTCATGTGGATGAGCAAATAATGCAGCTGTTGTTGTGAGCTATTGTGAATGCTGTTCAAATATATTCTTCAAATTTTCAATATGTAATCTTGAAATAAGAAACTGAGATAGAATTCAGAAGTATAAACAATATAGCTTTTATCCTATGAAAATTACTAGCAAAGAAAAACTTTAAAAAATAGAAATTTTAAATCAATGATGTAATAAAATGAATTATAAAAAATTTTCTATTCTATAGTTATTAAAAAGAATAATAAAAGTAAAGTGTTAATAATATCTATTAACTAGTTTCATTATGTGCGTGGACTATTGAGACTTTTACTTCATGTAGTAAGTTTGCATTCGAGATTTTCTTCACACATTCAAAATCTTTAAAATCTTTTAGTATTTCATAAGGCTATCCATAAATTTGTTTGAATAAGTGATAAAAATAACTTTTTACTATCTTTAAAAATAAACTTAAATAGAAATAAAAATTGCAACACAAGTTTAAAAAGTTAATATTTATGTTTAATTTATTATTTAAAATAAATCACATAAACACTTTAATAATTTTAAACTCATTCCAAATATTTCATTTTAAAAATTAAATATTAAAATTTTGAAACTTAATGAAGAAATAGCAAATAAAGAATAATTGTGAAAAATTATTTTGTTCCCACACACCGTGAGCAGTGTAAATATTCACAGTGTAACATTTCTGTATAAAAAAATTGTTATTATTATTATTTTTAATCAGTGTCGCTTGTTACTACCTAATAAGGTCACAAATTTTAGCTATTAGTATTAGTGTGAGAGGGAGAATTATAATCCTATCAATGTGGGATCCATAAATGTGGATCCAATTCATCAGGCTGGCCAAGAAATTATCCTTAGCATTGCCATTATTTGAACCTAGAACCTATGGACTTTGACCATTTGATCTAGGCATCACAGGTATATTTCTCTATAAAAAAAGGAAAAATTATAAATTTGGTGTTTTAACTTTTGTGGTTTTTCTATTTGAGTATTTGAAATTTGAAAAAACATATCAATCAGGTGTCACTAGTCGATTTTAAGTTGACTGTGTGTTTAGTCAGTGCAAACGGGGTCTACTTTTTTCAGCTCACATGCAATTTTTTTGAGCTCATTCCTATTTGAGTGTCTAAACTTTGAGAAAATATATCAATTAGATGTATATAGCCTATTTTAAGCTGACTATGTGCTTAATCAGCTCAAACAGGGTCCACTTTTTTTAGCTTACATGCCATTTTTTTAGCTCGTTCCTATTTGAGTGTCTGAACTTAAAAAAAAATCAATTAGATGTATCTGGTCTATTTTAAGTTGACTGCGTGCTTAGTCAGCTTAAACGAGGTCCACTTTTTTCTAGCTCACATGCCATTTTTTCAATTCATCCTCTATGATTGTCCACTTAAAAAAGGGTAAAGATACTTGGAAAAAAGTGCACAACATTTGAGCTAACTAAGCACATAGTCAGTTTAAAATAAGTTGGATACACCTGAATAATATATTTTTTCAAAGTTCAGACACTCAAATAGAAAAACCATAAAAGTTTAGACACTAAATTTATAACTTTTCCTACAAAAAATTGGTTGTCCAAAGTCGACAAAAGTTAGCTTCTTTAGATAACTTTATGTAAATAATCACTACTCCACCAATAATCACATCGGTCAATGATAATGACTCTCGCTTCTCGCCAAGTAGCTATTATCGGCATTAGAGCCATCGGTCTTATTACTACACATGAGCTCTGGCGAAGTCATAGTCTTTGAATGAGAATCCTAAATTGTTGGCACCTAGGTCTACAGTTCCACGGTAGAACTAGACCTTTTAAGCCTTTATCCAAACTGACCTATAATTCAATCAAGCCTTTATAAGTCTCCACGCACAAACCTTTCTAGGGAAGTTTTTAAGGACTACCCTTTTATACCAAAAAATGATAGAAGTAGAGACTCGAGAAGGTGTGCGGGTCATGAAGAGTTATTACTATATTTGCAGGATTTTACAAGGGAGTGTGAGATTGAGGAGATGGTGAGATTCAACACTGAGGGGGTTTATATTGGGTTACTTGCAGATAGTAATAAGTGGAAAGTGAGGTTTAAAAACAAAAGATGTGATTTTGATTTTGGAAAAGAGGTTTATGTTGTTGTTATTGTTTATAATGGGCATTTCACAAGACCTTGTGTCACTGACATACAAGGTAGGTAGTCAATTTCTTGTTTCTGATCTTTTGGGTTTGCTATGTTTTTCTTGTTTGATTGAGTTGTGAGTGTTTTTTCTTAGAATAATTACAAATTTGGTGTTTAAACTTTTCAATTTTTTCTATTTGAGTGTCTAATCTTTTTTTACAATCAAGTGTCTGAACTTTAGAAAAAGATACCAATTTATTGTCTTCAGCTAATTTGATATTGACTGGGTAATGAGTCAGATCAAACTAAATCCAATTTTATCCTAGTTATTAGCCATGCCATGTGTATTGCATTATTTAAAGGATAAAAATGCCCTTATTACTTTATTAAATATTATAAAAAGATAAAAATAACCTCAATATTAACTTCTGCCATAGACATAAAGGGTGATTAAATAAGGGTAATTTTATTTTTTAAATAATACAACACATGTGGCAAATGATATGGTTAATGATTAGGATAAAAGTGGGTTCCATTTGATCTGACATAAGTGGTTACTATATTGGTATACTTTTCTAAAGTTCAGATACTTGATTGCAGATTAGACACTCAAATAGAAATAACTGAAAAGTTAGACACCAAATTTGTAATTTTTCCTTTTTTTCTTTAGTGATGATTGAGCAAGTTTGTGGGTTGGAATCACCATTCAAGGCCTATTTAATTTATTTTTATAGCTAGCTTCTATTATTTGTTTAAGATTCTTCATTCAATTTATCTTTATTAAATTGCATTTCTAGAAAATAAGAAGTTACTATAAATGTGTATTCTTTTTACCTTTAGGCATAAGCTCTTGGCCAGTGAAGCAAATGCACTGCCATAATTATCAGGTTTTGGAGCCCTTCTAAGACCAAGTATGCATAAGATTTCTACTTTTCCTTGCCTTATTAATTATATTATTTCTATATTTCACTGCAGAGTTCACTAATTGCTACAATGTTGTTGAACTTTATAGACTTGCTTTCTAAAATGTTAAAAGCACAAGAAGATCAGAATATTTAAAAAAATTTGAAAAAACATGGCCTCTTTTATAGGTTTATTTTCACATCCATTAATTTTGTGGACATGCTTTTCCTTCTAACAATATATAAACTAAAAAATTGTAGCTCTTTTAAAGTAAAACAAAAAAAACAAAATCATAGCTCTTGTGCTATTTTCATTTTGGATTTTTGAGCTGTTTACCCTATTTCTCTTGTGATCTAGTAATGTCTATTCCTTTATGCACTGTTTTTATGTGAAAAGGTGTTAATTTTGATTGGTTGTTCAACAATTTCTATGGACTTGTCCAGGGAAATTTCTGGGGTTGACAAAGAGGTTCATGTTGCCTCAAGATCAGTTATAGCTGATACATATGAATAACTGCCTGGATATCATAATATATGGAATCACTCTATGGTAATTCGAAGTGAAATAGCGAGTGGCTTATCATAAGATGTTTGCAGACGTAGGCCATTATGCTGGGAGATTGGGTTGATATAAAATGATTGTTTTTACTAAAACAATGCAGATAGAAAGTATTCATAAAGATGGTTAAGTGGTCTTCCAAAATAGGAGAGTTGTCCGTGCTGATACCATTCTACATTGCACTAGGTAATTTTGATTTTACCTCATTTTAATGATAATTTGCACGTACAAACACACTAATTTGGCAATATTAATTTGAGAAGAAATGAACTAAATTTTTGCTTTTGATTATATCATCCTAAAGGTACAATTGTCACTTCCTTTTTCTTGAAATGAAAGGCATCGTCATTGTAGATGATAATCGTGTTGGACCACTATATAAATATGTTTTCCCTCCAGTTTTGGCACCATGGCTTTCTTTAGTGGGAATATTGTAAGCACTCAATTTCGGGATAGTTGAGTGTAGATACGATAGAGAACCTAATGATGAAAATTGGCTGTGAAATTAAATTTATTGGATATGATTTATTGGTTTTGAATTAAATTATAAATTATTTTTAAATTTCATTTATTTAATTATAATTTTTTTAAAACAAATTTTCAAAAAAAAGAGAAAATTCAGAAAAAAAAGTTTTCAAAAAAAAGGAAAAGAATGAGCTGAATGTGGCCCATTTAATTTGTAAAATGAAAAGAAGTGGCAAAGTCTTGACCAAAAGAAAGGGAAAAATATGTGATTGGCTGAATGTGGCCATAAATGGCCAATGTCCTATTATTTTCTTTGCATTTCCCATTGGAAATGTAGATTTCATTAGAAATATAGATTTTTGATCGAAAATATAGATTGTCGGTCGAAAATCCACACTTCCGATCAGAAATAAGGCGGTTCGCAATTTTTTTAATATTTTGTTTTAATTTAATTTAATTTATATATTTATCCTGATTTTTATTAGTTGTTATTTTTTTTATTTGATAAATATGTTTTTTTATTAGTTAAATAATAAAAAAATTATTTTATTTTATTTTTATCTTGAACTTAACATAAGGTTACAAGACTAAGATTCTATATATTTATCATTTTCTTTTCATAAAAGTGGAGGCTCTTCCTAGCTTTTTTTTTTTTTTTAATTTTCTCTGCTTGATTTTAGTTGTGAGCCAAAGCACAGTGTTTCTATTTTTATTTTTCATGTAATTTTTTTAGTTCTTGGCTATCAATCAGATTAAATAAAAACTAAAAACATAGACAAACACAACAAAAGTCACAAACTTCCATCAATGGTGATCAAACTTTGAGGGAAATTAATATTGCATCTAAACATCTTCATGTATTCTTTTATTTTTTTTAATTCTATTTTACTTTGTTACTTTACTGATTCATTTATTATTTTTGTTTCATTTTGTCTCTATTCTTCTTTTAGTCCAACTTTTATTTTCAATTGTTTTGCTTTTTTTATTTCTTTGTTTTTACTTTATTTTTAATTTTTCTTTTCATCCAATTATTTTAATAATATTTATATTTGTTGTTGTTTTGCTTTTATTCTTTCATTTTTATTGTATTCCTTTCTATTTTTTGATCTTGTATATTTTGTACTTTATTTTTTCCTTATTCTTTTTGTTTGTTTCTTTTATTTAATCTTATTTATTAATTGTTTATGTTTCATGATGGTGGGAGTAATCTAAATGGACAAGAGAATGGAGTCACATGATTGAATAAATAATCCACCCTTAAAGGTGTAGACGGCGGGGTTTAGTACACGTCCAAGATTTTAGCAACCACGACACTGTTTGAGCTCAGGGCTCTAAAGAACACACTAACCATTGACATAAAGACATGGCATGAAGAGGAGGAGTACCACCCAGGGTAATAATTGGGACAAATAAAAAATGGTGGTACTCGATTCTCTGAAAGAAAGATAGCACCACAACCAGGAGATTATGGATATGAAATACTAACTTCTTTCAGTCTCATGTTCATTTAGAATTATTTTATGAATTACTATCTTACCCTCTGTGTACATGCAATTTCGTATAAGCCCTTAAACAATTAACTCCAAGTAAACTAGTCTTGAAAAATACATATAAATAATGCATTTATTTAAGTTCACAATTTCTAAGTTAGTCTAATCTATAATAATTTTAATTAAATGGGCTAAATCTACATGTTTTAATTTACAAGCAACCCTAAAACTACTGGGCCTAATTCTTATTCACTTTTAATTAGTGATTCTAGGTCTATTTGTCTGAATTCTAAGAATGAGTCTAAATCTACAAATTATGAAGTATTTAAATTAGTGGGCCTAATTCTACATATTTTAATTCTAAGGTGATATGAAATCTACAAATTATGGAAAAAGATTAAATTTAATGGGTTAAGTCTAAATAATTTTAATTTTCCTAGGTGGGCCTATGTTTAAATTAACTAAACGGACCTAAGTTATCTCTAACCTAAATTCTAATTAATTATGGGCCTAAAATCAATTTTAATTAATTAAACCTAGTCCTAATTAAACTAGTAGACCTATTAAAGAAAAGGTGAATTTAATCATTAAACCTAAAAAACCTAAAATCATGACCTTAAAGCAAACACAATGAAAACACGATATAAAAATCACAAAATTAACAATTCAAATATAAAAATAAAATAATCAAACAAATAATTAATTAAGATGCATAAATCAAAAGAATAAAAAAACATAATAAAATAAACTATATAATAAATAAACTACATTAATCATGCATTCAATGATATGTAACCCTAATAAATTATATGCAACTTAAATTTACAACAACCACTGTTAATTTTAATTAAAATTTTACCAAAGAAACCTAATTTTCTAATCAATTAATAAAATAAAATACACAACCACACACAAAGGATTTCACTATTCCCATTATTGAGGTGATTACAATGATCTACTGAAAATAAAAATAGAATTAATACAACCTAAAAAAACTAAAGAAATAAAAGTACAAAATAAATCAACCAACAAAAATAATAATAAATAAATAAAACCTAGGAACTATATTCAACCACAAAATTCAATACATGGCATTCCATGAATCTTCATGGATTTTGTTCTCTAAGTGAATTCGTCATGTAACTCACTCCATAATCATAAACACAAACACAAAAGTAAACAATGATTAGTGATTAAACAAAATAACAATAAAAATTAAATAAAATTAAAATTAAATAGAACCAAAATAATCAAATAAAAAAATAGAAGAGGGTAGGAGAGGAAATGATTGTATGGATGCAGTTTTGATTTGCTCCTCAGAGTGGTATGAATCACCATTGCTTAGAATAGGTCTTCGATGTTGGATTTTTTTCTCCCAAAAGTCTATTACTTCTTCATAAAATAATAGTACTTTTAAAGAAAATCTTTATTTGAAAAACTGCTTAAAAACTAATAGAAGAAGAAGTAGCAAGTCCCCCCTGCAGGAGAGTTGAGTTGGGTTTATATAGAAAACCCTAGCTCTACTCACATATCCTACTGTGACTTCTTTATTCACAGTGATAAAGTTTTGGTTTAATAAGGACTTTTAATTTCCTAAAAAAATAGATAAATCATAGAAAAGGGATTTATCACATTATTTTGACCAATTAAAATTCAAAAAATGAAAATTTTTATTTACTAGAAAATTAAAAACACAAACGGAACATGTTTAATTCCGACTGGGATTATATAATTTCAACTGGAATTATATAATTCCAATTAGAATTATAGAATTCCAATCAAAATTACAAAATTTCAATATTTTTTTAACTTTTAATTACAAAACAACCCCTAAAAGAATTTAAAATTTTTAATTAGGTCCTTAAAGAAAACATTACAATTAAGTCCTTAAAAACCAATTAAGTTCTTTTGAAAATGAATTTAGGCTTTTGAGGTTTCAAACTTCAAGTGTTGAAGATCTATTTATAATATTTTCATCATTGGAGTCCTCTATTGCATCCACATTCCATCATCCTAAAATTGGGTGCTTATAGAAGGTCTATGGAATGCCATGGATTTGATATTGTTATGATTTTTATTTAGTTTTTTTAGGTTTCATTTTATTTCATTTTATTTATCTTTGTGTTTTGTGTTTAATGATATTTTCATTATTTATTTGGGCATGTAATTAATTAGTTCTAATTTTTGTACGTAGAAATTGTAATAGCCCCAATAGTGGGAAAAGTGAATATTTACTTTTTTGTATTAAAATTAATTAGTAATTAGGTTAATTTGGTAAAACCTAAATTAAAATCAATGATGACTTTAGTTAATTTAAGTTGCATGAAATAAAATTAGGTTTTAAAAGAAATAATTCTAATTACTTGTTTGATCTTTTTATTTAATTGTTTTAGTTTTTTCTTTCTTTTATATTTTTTAGCTTTCCCTTATTTTTTCATTTTGGCCCCCAAGCCCACGTTAGACTTTAATTCACTAATTAATAATAGGCTTTTAAAATTGGTTTTCTTTTAAGTTTAATTAACTTTAAAATTAATTTAGGCCCCATTTAGGTTAATTCAGACTTATGCCCACTTTAGTTTAATTAAAATTTGTTAGGCTTAACTCTGCAAATTAAAGTATTTTCTTTAAAATAAATAGACTGAGGATCATTTTATTTAATTTTAATTAAATTAGAATTAGGCCCACTAATCCATCCAATGCATCCAAATCAATTGTTCATAAAATCAATAGACTTAGGCTCACTTTTTAGAATTAAAACAAGTAAATATAGGCTTATTAATTTAATTAAAATGTAGGCCCATCTTTAGTTTTCCATTTCAATTTGTAAAAAGCATGTAGATTTAACTAACTTAATTAAAATCAATGTAGATTAGAATGATTTAGGGACGTTGCGCTATATGAATGCATTTTTTATGTACATTTTCATGACTAGTTGCCTTGGAGTTAGATGGATGCTAAATTAGGGTTTATATGAAATTATATGTAATTAGAGAATAATTTAGTAATTAATAAGATAATTTTAAATGAACACAAGACTGAAAAAATTTAGTATTCCGTATCCAGAATCTCTTGGTTGTGGTGCTAACTCTTTTTTAGAGAATTGAGTTACCACCACCTTTGAATTGTCCCAGTTATTACCTTGGGTGGTGACTCCTCATCTCATCACTATGTCTTTGTGATATAGTAGTGCATTCTCTAGAATACTATCGCGATTACTAAAATCTTAGACGTGCACTATACCCCACCGTCTATTATGGCGACTGCATTAGGGATAAGAGATACTGATTCTACTTTTGTTCTTTAGAATTATTTTATCAATTGTTATTTTATTCTTGCATTTAGTTTTGCATGTGCTTATAAATCAATGGTGTTGGTTTATGGTTCCATGATTCCACTAGCTTCATGGGATTGTAGATTGGCTAACCGTCACTCTTAGCCTTAACTCAGTTCAAGAGAGATTACCAGGCTTATCTGACTAGAGTTTATAACCCAAGTCCCAAAGGGTGGGTAGTTTTCTCTTAAGTTTACAAAGGATGTCAATTCTTACCTTGGCTTGTAACTCAATTCTTAAAGGAGGGCATCTATTTAAGGGAACCTTGACTTTTCCACCGAACTCAACTTATATAGTGACCTAGTAACTTCCTCTAGGATTTACCTAAATTACTTGTGTTTATTTCCATGAGGTATTTCTATCTATAAAGGGTCAAGCCTATACCTTTTGAGGCTTATTTGGGAAAATAAAGATTAGGTTAAACTTTTATACCTAAAAATGTTGTTTCTATGCTTTACTATTTTGAGAGATTTAGCATGCACATTAGTTCTTAATATCCTATATTGATATTAAGGCCAAGATAAAAAATTATAGGTAAAGAGACTTACCATTGAACTCGTGTGTGGAAGGATGTATGTACACTTGACTTATTACTTGTATACTTGACTTGACTCGCTACTTGTTACTTAATGCATAACATGTGCATTATGCATATATGCACACATGCATTTCATGCATCATACTAACACTTTGTTTTTCAGCCATCATAGATTCATCCAGGTCTTCATGTGTTTGGAAACGGAGTAAGAGCAAACTAGAGGGAACCATTTCGAGTTTGAATTCAATAGCTAAAGAGATCCTTCATAGATTGAAAAAGAGTCCTATCAATCCACTCAGCTTAGAAGCACCACCAACTAGTCATTTAGTTGAAGAAATGGAATAATAACAGAAAGGAAATTGGTCCATGAATGACCTAAAGGCCATTATTCAAGATGAATTGAGACTAGCTTTAGCTGGATTAGCACTACCTCCTATAGTTGCACCTGTACATGCTGCTGCCATACCACTTGTTGCTGCTGTCCCACTTATCATGGATGATCCACCTATTAATACTGATAATGCTAGGGAACCATAACTGAATGCTACTAGGAATCTACCTGTTGTAGAAATGAAATTTAAAGATGTTGAGAACTACACTATAGAGAAAGCAAAAAAGGAATCACTTGAACTAGTTCAGGAACTTGAGTCTAAGTAGATACAAATGCTAACTCGAAAAATGTCTAAGATGGATAAGCTGATGAGAATGCAAGACATGGGCTATTCATTTGACTTTGATGATGTGCTAGATAAGTTCAAAATGCTTCAGCTATAGAAATTTAATGGTATTGGGACTTGAGAACACATCTATACCAGTATTCAATTACCTTGAACACTATCAAAGCTCCTTGATGTGCTATCTTAAGAAGGCATAGAAGTGAACTGGTATCAAGAGTTGGAAATTCATGCTCAAACTGACTAGAGAGAGTTGTCTAATGCTTTTTTAAAGCAGTATGACCATAATACCAAGCCAAAGGTGTCTACCAGGGACTTAGAATTTTTAAATTTCTTAACAAGGTTCATGAACAAGGAAGATTTTATAAAGACCAAGCTAGTTGAGAAAGATCAGGTGGGGATGATTATTTTGAGTGTATTACCAAATCTAGTTGAAAGCTTGCAAAATGAATCCTAAGACGTTTGTAGACTTAAATGATGGATTACAAGCTACTGAGAATGAGAAAAAGGAAAACATAAGAAGTGTAATAAAAAGGAATTACCAAACTGGGGGCATACAACAAAGAAGCACTAGCTGAGCTGTGGAAGTGCATGTTGTTCAAACAGTAAGGAGATTCTCTAAATTTAACCAACATTTGTCCAATGTCTTAGACCACCTAATGCAAAAAGGCTTGCTTTGAGCATTAACCTTTTCCAGACCACTAAACCTAAATGTCCCTAGCTATAATCCAGACAATTACTACAAATTCCATTAAGTCATTAGACACTCCATAGACACTTGTATTCACCTAAAAAATGAAATTCAAAACCTCATAGACGTTGGAAGAATCATAGACTTAGAAAACCTAAGCACAAAAAATAACCCTTTCCCAAACTACCAAAATATACCTTCCCCAACCACCACAATGATAAAGTCAAGAGTTAGTGAGAATAAAGTACTAAGCTCCTTTGAGGACCTAGACCTTAAAACCAATGAGAAATCTCCTAATGCCCTTAAATATGTGGAAAGAGTAGAAGATTTGTTAGGATAGCCTTCAAGTAAGTTTGACTACAAGGTGTTTTATACTAAACCACTTTCTTTTGACTTACCATTAAAGTCAATCGTGCCTACAAGATGGGGTGATGGGTTTGATGATGAGAAGCTACTAGACAAGAAAGAAACATGCACAATTGAGGTATAAAAAGATGAAGTCATAGAGACAATTATTGAGAAGATGCAAGAATAGCCACTTTGTTAGCCACTTGAAGGATAGCCACCTTGAGACTTAGCATCCCTAGCATTTACAATAGAAAATAATTCTCTTGTTGTTTTCTTTAAATAACATTTTGGTTTCTTTAGAACTTTTATTTTATTGACTGATGATATGAATTTTGATATTGCTTACTTATATAATGTGCATCCTAATGGTACTATGCCTTGTGATATTGATTGCATCTACATGTTTGACGTAAATTTGATCTAATTAGATTCATTTAGTATGGGCATAAATGAAAATTCAAAGAACATTCATATATCACATGATGTAACTTCTGAAGATGGGAAATTTGAGGAAAAATAAAAGAATGATAAAAAGAAAAAGTGAGAAGGGAGAAAAAAAGAAGAAAATATAAAAGGACAATCATGTAAAAATAAGAGAAAAATAATTAGTAAGAAAATCTAAAAAGCCTAGCTGATAACAGGAGTTATATAATAACTATTCTCATTTTTGCCCTAATGAATGAGTAAAGTTGAATATGAAATTTTTGTTCAAATATTGCATATTCGTCTTTATCATACTACATAAGTATCTAAATGGAAAGACAAAAATATAATGAAAGCTAAATAATCATAGCTATGAGATCACTATTTTAGTTATGTTTTCTCTTTTTTTCCACTCCTCTATTTGTAATTCTAGTGTCCTCTTATACATAAACAAGTCAGGTGGCTTAGTAACTTGCATTGCAACTCATACCTTATAACTATCATTAATCATTATATTGGCACCAAACCTCATATTCTGTTTAAGAGTTCTTCCAGCAGAAGCAAGTCTAGTTGAATTTAGTTTTATAAACTCTCTTCAGTCAATTGACTCATTCCTTTACATCTTTAATACTCATGAAGGAAAAAAGAAACTGCTAGAATAGCACTGATGAATTCAGAATGAAACTAGGGGCAACATGAAACTCTGGGGGCAATTTGGGAGAAAAATAGTAAATTTGCATTCAAGGATTGAAGATGAAACATTGAAGTATGCGAGTCAGTAAAAGAGTTATTGGGTAGCTGTAAGCACCCAATTTTGGGATGCAATTGTGCACAATTGCGACGTAAGCCCCTGTGATGAAATTTATTCAAAAATTGAACCTGGTTGTTAATTTTCTGGACTTTAGGGACTAAATTGCAACATTTTTTAGGATTTGATTACAAGTCAATTTTTCAGGGATCTTTTGGTAATTAAAAGTTAAAAAAAATTATTAGGATTGGCATTGGTGTAATGTCGACCGACATTACACAATGCCGATCAACATTATACAATGCCGGTCAGCATTGCACAATACCGATGCGTAAAAAGTCCATTTTTTATTTTTTACCTAATTTTTTTCATTTATTTTTCAGTGTTTTGATTGGTTAAAGAGTTAATTTTATCAGATAATTTTTTTGACGTGTTCAAAACACATAAGAAGATTTTGAAATAAAAAACAAACGCTATCAAATGAATTCTGTTCCTCCAAAAGAGGAAGTCAGTATGCACAGATTCTGCTTTAAAAAGCAAAGAGTCTGCATGTAGATGAGAGGCTTGGTTGGAGACACACACACACAAACTGAGAAAAAAAAGATGAGAGAGAAAAAAAAAGAGAGACTGCGAAAGAGAGAAGAGATTTACGTAAAAAAAACCTTATCACATAAGAAAACCCTAAAAATCTAGACGTGAAGAACACACCATTGTCTTTGAAAACCCTAATTTTGGATACTGTCAGTGTCTTCGAACGCAATCAAATTCTAGTCCAGAATCAACAATACTTAAATTTCAACGGTGAAAATCCTTGTTTGAGGGGCTAAAGAAGGCATTTGCACAACATCTAAGATCATCACAATGTTCATTTTTTTATTCTTTTCTTCTTTAATGATTTTTATTTTATCTTTATTATTGATTTGAGTATTAAATTTCACTAATATGATGTTTTTTGTGTTTTTTTATTTTGATATCTGAGCGGGGATTGAGGAGGAAACAGTCTAATGTTGAAGAATTGAACAGAAGATCCATGGAATGCCATGGATGAACCTGTACTGTTTTCAATAGTTCTTAGGATTTTAATTTTTATTCTGCATTTTGGTGTCCTTTGTAGTTATTTTAATTCATGGCTATATAATTGATTAATTTTAATTTTGTGTGTAGTTTGTAATAGCCTTAGTAGTGGGAATAATGAAAGATTCAATTTTCTGTGTTTAAAATCAATTAGTAATTAGGTTCAATTGGGTAAAAATCAATTAAATTAATGGTAGTAGTAGCTTAATTTAGGGTTTTTATGTAATTGATTATAGGGTTTCTAGAAAATCACTAAAATGTATGTTTGATCCTTTTTTATGTTTTATTTGTTTTGGGTTGTGTTTTTGGGTTATTATATTATTTTGGGCCCCAAGCCCATGCTTAGGTCCAACTCACTTTAAATAGGCTTAAAAAATGGTTTAGGACTTTAAATGATTGAAATCAACTTAGGCCCATTAGGTTAATTAGATTTTAGGCCCACTTAGTTAATTAAAATTTATTTAAACTTAGCTCAGCCCACTTAATTTCATTTCTTTTAAAATAAATAGACCTAAGCCCGCTTCTCATTTTAAATAAAACCAAGTTAGACTTAGGCCCATTAATTTAATTTTCCTTTAAAATTGAGTAGACTTAAGCCCTTTTTTTTTAGACAAAATAAAATAAATAGATCTAGGCTCATTAATTAATAAAAAATGTAGGCCCACCTTCAGTCCCTTTTTCACTTGTAAATAAAATGTAAATCTAGCTAAACTTTATATTAAAATTAACATAGTTTATACTTAGGGACAACACGATCTTGAGTACATTTTTTATATGTAATTTTATTAACTAGGTGCCTAGGGTTAAATGGATGTCAAATAGGGTTTAAATAAAATTGCATGTAATTAGAGGATGAAATAATCATTTATAAAATTATTCTAAATGAACATGAGACTAAGAGAAGTTAGTATTCTGTTCCTAGAATCTCCTGGTTGTGGTGCTAACTTTCTTTTAAAGAATCGAGTACCACCAATCAAATTGTCCTAGTTATTACCTTGGGTGGCGACTCATCTTCTCCACGCTATGACTTTGTGACATAGTAGTGTGTTCCTTAAGGCCTTGAGCCTAAATAGTGTCGCTGTTGCTAAAATCTTAGACGTGCGCTAAAACCCTCCATCTACAATGGCAACAGGCATGTAGATGCATCAATTATCATACAGCAAAAGAAGTAGTGAAAGGAAAAATTTAATAGGGCATCAGTTAATCAAAGAGCTCTAGTGTCAAGCCATGGATCTCATCTACTAGCTTGGTCATCAGTCTGATATAATGTATTAAAAGCTCTCATATCAAAAGTACCAACCTTGAAGGATTCAAAGCTCAAGCCTATAAGTTGTTCATGAAGCATCTCATTTTCATATTCTAAGATTGGAAACATAGCTCTGTTCTAAACAAAAGACCTATTAGGATCATGTATATCATACATAGCATGCATACACCTGCATACATTTGTTATAAAAATACATGTTTTGCATAATAAAAGTCTTTAGGCCTATATAAGATTGAACAAATGCTATGCTACTAACATTCAAAATTAGTATTGTGAAAGTGCAAGAAAGTAGTCAGAGTATTCACATATAAAGCATTTAAAAGAGTAAAATAGGAAGGGCAACACTATTAAGAAACCTCATCTCATGCAACTTTAGGAGGATGGGTAAAAGGTTCAAGCTCTTTAGACTCAACATCCATCTCCATAGCCTCTTTTGAAGCATCACCTAGAGTCTTAACAAAAGGAAAACCTACTCCCATGAACTGTGAATGTAAAAGATAGTCAAAACATGAAGGGCAATAAAAGACAAGCATACCTCTGATGGGTCAATGGGAATATGCTCCAACAGATGCTCCTAAATGTATCTCTAATATCCATGAGAATACTCAAATAAATAAAAAGCATCAAATCCTTAAAACATTTCTCTTAATTCTTGATCAAAAGGTCTAGCATACCAATGATACATTCATCAGCCCTTAAAAGGGAAGAATGCACTCAAAACTTAAGATAAATGCACTCTGAAAACTTCTCTGATAAAAAATAAGACATCTAACTCCTAAACCTTTTTTGGCAGGGGATATTAAAAAGAGGAATGAAGCCCTTTTCCATAGCATCAATGGAATGACAGAAAGACAAATTCAGCCTTAAGCCATAACCTTATGCTAGAGTATCGTGAACCCTGTGATAAGAGACATCATCACCATCACAATAAAAAAGGAAGAATGCAAAAGAATAAAATTATATTTTGATAAAATCTCTTCATTTACAAATAGGTAGGCTAAGTTGTGATATTTTCTGCAGGAAAAAAAAAAGAGACTGAAGAAGAGGAAAGGAACTAATGCATTAATGAGAATGAGCAAGATGGCAAACGCTAAACACTTTTCAAAATAATCAAGGGAAGTAACAAAATCCTATTTCTTTAGAGTTTGCAATATTCTATAATAAAGTACAATCTTAATAATAAAATTAATAAATTAAAAGTAAATTCATCCACTTAATGAGATTATGCGCGAAAAGCCTATCTCATGACCTTTGATCATAATGGCTTTTTTTTATTAGCCTCACAAAATTCAGATGATCAGTTAATAGCTTTGTGTTAAGAGTTTATAAATGCTAATTAATCTAATGCTTGCTTTGCACCCAAACGAGGGGAAGAAAATGTAAAAACAAAATGTGTGGACCAAAAGTATAAATTGCTTGAATCTTAGAGTATCATTTCAGTCTTTTGAATAATAAATGTGCATATAATCTACTCTAATGCCCAAAAATGAGTATAATCATTGACAGTATGTACACTGAGTAATATAAGAAAGGCAGGGGAATACTAAGAGGAGAATCAAAATAAGAGTAAGCATAATTTACTCTAATGCTAAAAAAATGAGTAAGAGTATCAATGTGAAACCTCTGGTAGTATCCACATTAAGTAATACAAGAAAGGCAAGGGAATACTAAAAGAGGACTACATCAAAAGCTGCTATATTTACTCTAATGCTTTATAAGAGTATGAGTATCCAAAGAACCTTTCTAACGGTATCCACTTTAAGTAATATCAAAAAGGCATGGGAATACTTGAATAAGGAAGAAAAGCATAAAAATAACTCAAAGACTATTTTGATATTCAAAATTTGATCTGTTTATGCTCAATTTCCATGAGTTTTGTTTAGCAAATTCTCCTTGAATTTGAGTATGAAAGTTAGCTCTTCACTTGGTAAATAATATGCTCTCAGTATAAGATGATTAATGATACCTTTGACTCTTGCAAATTACAAACAAATGATAGTCAATAAAATAAAAAATGGTGAGATTCGTTGAGTGCATGCTATCTCATGATAAAGTGATGAATTTTCTCATAAATTTTCAAAAAAAGTACCTTTTATAACAATTATCATATTGAACTAACTTCAAGAAGTCTTCAGGAATAGTAAGTATAGAAGAAGAAGATAAACCCAACATATAGAATCAACACTAGCATTAACAAGTTAATAAAAGTCAATAAGTAATAAAGCAGTTGATAAGAGTAAATAAGTAAAATTCAAAGACGATCAACAAAAATTCCAATCAATCAACATAGTTGATTAACACAAAATCTTAAAATCCTAGTCAACATAAAATTCCAATTTAATTTTTGCATTTTGCATACACAATAGAAATTTCATATTCACTTCTTTATATGCTACACAGTAGCCATAATGCAAATTTCAAGATCACTTAGTTATATGCTACATAGTAGCTATAACTCAAATTTTCAAACTCACAATTTATTTGACACTACAAAGTAGTTATAGCATAATTTTGCTAAAAATTCCAAAAGAAATATAGCAAAACCTTTAATCACAATTACTAGATGTTCCATAAAAACTATAGTACAATTAGCTAGACACTACACAATAGTTATAACGTATTTTCACTAGAAGTCCCATAGGGAATATAGTGAAAATTACAATCACTAGACGTCCCACAAGGAATATAGTGAAAATCATAATCACTAAACATTCCACAGGGAATATAGTGAAAATCACTCGCTAAATATCCTATAACGAATATAGTCTGTTTTCAAAATACATTGAACGTAATATCAATTGCTATTCACTAAACATAGCGATAACATTATCGCTGTATGTTCCATTGAAACTATAGATTGTTTTCAAAATGCAATGAATGTAGTGTCAAATGCTATTCACTGAACACAATGATAGCATCACCACTATATGTTCCACCAGAACTATAACCTATTTTTAAAAAGCACTGAATGCAGTGTCAACTACTATTCACTGAACATAGTAATAGCATCACTGCTATATATACCACTAAAACTATAGTTTTGTTTTAAAGTGCATTGAACATAGTGTCAATTGCTATTTACTGAACATAATGATAGCACCATCACTATATGTTCCACTAGAACTATAGTTCGTTTTCAAAATGCACTGAATGTAATGTCAATTACTATTCATTAAACACAGTGATAGCATCACCGCTATATGTTCTATTGACCTTAGTAATAATCAATCTTAATTTTTATCTTAAAAACTTAATTTTGAGCATTTAAATTGTTTATTTAAATGTGTATAAGTTAGGATTCCATTGGAAGTTAAAATGAAGTATAATTATCTTGGGTTGATTCGACCTCTGAGATTCAAGGAGGCTTTTAACATCCTTAGAGCTTTATAATGAGAAAGTTATCTTCTTCACATTTGAAATAGACCTCTTTTTTGAATTGGGCTTGCTTTGTCAAAATTTGAGTTCATTTAGGTATGCAAATATTAAGTCAAATTCAATGTATGCAGCTGCCATTTCAAATTTCATAGCTCTTAGTATTTCAGACATATATTAAGCTACAAAAGCCTAATTAAGGTCATTAAAAATGATATGGAAATCTAAGTCAAATTTATAAAACTTTTATGAAGAAAGTATGGGTAAATTAAAACTTCTTCAATAGAAAATCATGGCTTCAACTTGTGCATAGCTGTTTGATAGTAGTCTATATTTTAGATTGCATAAATCTTAGTATTTTAGACATATCTTGAGCTACATATGTCTAATTAATGAGATTTAAATTGATATGGAAAGATAAGTTAAATATAGATAACTTTTATGAAGAAAGTTTAGGCAAATTCAAACTTCTTTAATATAAAATCATGGTGAACCTGTGTATAGCTATCTGACAATAGTCTATAATTTAGATTGCATAACTATTATTATTTTGGACATATGTTAAGTTATAAAAGACCAATTAAGGTGATTCAAAATGATATTAAAAGATTAGTCAAATATCTATAACTTTTATGAAGAAAGTGTGTGCAAAATAGAACATCTTTAGTATCCAATTATGATTTCAATCCATGCATAGCTATCTGACAGCATCACCTTCAATAATTCAAAATTATAAACATAGAATTAAAAATATAGATGTTGGACACATTATTTACACCTCTAAAAGCTATATTTTTTAGTTTTTACCTATATAAACACCTTAAGAGCTAATTGGAAGTTAAGAAACTTGTTATCATTCATTCTTTCTTAAGCTTTCAATTAAGCTCTTAAATTCTCTTAAACAATTCTTTGTTTGTATAACACTTGTGAGAGTTAGTTGTATGTTAGAAATAGATTTTCTCTTCATCTTAAATCTTAGGATAGATTAGAAAGGAAGTGAGATTTATCTCTAAAGGAATTAGTTTAAGTGTTGTCCATTAAAACACTTAGGATTTGGTTTTTTGAGTAAGCCTTGAAAACTCAAGTCATAAGGTTGTAAGAGTGAGCCATAAAAATCTTATATAATCTTAATCTTATGAATAAGATTATGGGTGATTAAAAATCCTAATTTGAGGATAAGTTAGGTGGAGACATAGGATTGTTGTTGAATCCAAACTCTTTAAATTTTTGTGTTCTTCATTCTTCCTTCTCAACTTTCATTCAATTCTTGCAAAGAATTCTTTTAATTTCTCATTTTTATTTGATAGTCCTATTCACCCCCTCTAGGACTCTTTTAAATTGGTATTAGGGCTTGAATTCTAGGTACTTCATTACTAGAATACAAGATCATAGGGAGTGAATCATAAAAGATCTCTTTTCTTAGACCATTCTTTGATCGTAGTGACTATCCATATTAGAAATTCAAAATGGAATTGTATCTTGATTATGATTCCATTAAACTTTGGGTCATTGTCATAAGAGGTTGGGAACCTTCTACAACTATCATTGGTGGTGTGGTAAACTACTCTTATAAGAAGCTAATGGAGCATTGATCAAAAGGAAGAATCATAAAAATAAAAAAGCTATGATTACTCTAGTCTCTTCAATGATAAGAGAAGAAGGAGGTAAGTTTCAACATTGTATGTCAGCCAAAGAAATGTGGGAGACTTTAAAAAACCACTATGAAGGCAACATTCAAGTAAGAAGCAAGAAGGTTCAACTTCATATGTATGAATATAAACTCTTCAAAATGAAGCCTCATGAATCAATCATGGAGATGACAAACCATCTCAAAGCTCTCCTCATAACCCTCAAGAAACTTGGTAAAAATTTCTCCAAGGAAAAGGTAAATAACAAGATTCTAAAAATCCTACCTAAAAAGGATTAGGAATCTCATGTTCCTTTAATTGAGGAAGCTCAAGACCTCTCCACTTTATCAATCGATGTGCTATTGGTAAGCTCTTAATACATGAGCTCACTATTAAGCAAAAAGGTGAAGAATAAGAAGAGAAAAAAGAAAAGAAAAAGAGTATTACTCTAAAATATCTTTAAGAAGATAGTAAAGAGGAAAGCATCAAAGATTCTAGTGATGAAAATGGTGACATTGCCATGCTCACTAAGAACTTAAAGAAGTTTTTAAGAAAGAAAAACTTCTCAAGAACAAGGGACTTCAATAAGAAGTTCGAAGGAGATGGGAAGAAGAAAACTAAAGAGGTTACTTGTTATGAATGCAAGAAACTGGGACATATCATAAATGAGTGTTCCAAACTCAAATTCAAGAACAATTGAGTAAAAGATAAGAAGAAGGTACTCAAAGCTACTTGGGATGATTTCTCCGAATTTAAAGAGGAAGAGGAACAACAAGAAGTGGCCAATCTTTGCTTCATGGCCCTTGAAAATGAAAATGAGGTACCATATACTTCTTATTCTTCCTTTGATGATTGTGATAATTATTATGATGTTGATGAGAGCTATGAGCAAATTACTTGTTAAATGCAATAGTTTATTATCTAAGAAGAAACATTATAAGCATGAGTTAGGTAGCTTAAATAGAGAATTAGAAAATTAAAAAATTATTTTTGCTAAACTTGTTGAATCAAATGAAAAACTTATTAGTGATGTAAAATCTTTTAATTCTTTGGAAGATCAACTTAAGAAAACAAATGATGAAATTATAAGCTTTCTAAGGAGGTCTTAGAATTAAACAATTCCATTGCTAAATTTAATAGAGGAAAAGAAACTTTAGATAGTCTTCTTGAACCTCAAAAATTTCATGGAGATACCTATAGAATTGGATATAAGAATGGAATGACTTTATCATCTTCATCATATATTAATTTTGTAAAAGCTTCACATGATTCCACTCCTTCAACCTCCAAATCAAATGAGACTTAAGCTTTTAAAGTGAAAAGATCTCATGTGTTAAATACAAAGGAAAGTTTCATAAGATTCATCCTTTATTAACTCAAAGAGGTAAGACTCAAACTAGAGCACCTAAACCTAAGCATTCTTATATGTACATTAGACACAATTATGATAGGCATGCTACAAAATAAAATGCACATAAACATGTTGCATAAAATTATTGAAATACACATCACTATTACCAATGCATGTCTTACTTAATGACATAAAACAATAAAAGATACACACAACACTAAAGGCATGTTGAACACATTAGGAAAGCATTTTATCCTAGGAGGAATAAATTTGAAAATATTGTATGTTCTTATTACATAATCAAAGGACATACTAATAATGTGTACTTATATAGAAGACTACATATGAATTTACTTCCTACGAATTATCTTGAAACTAACCAACCTAGAACAAGAAAGGTTTGGGTCTAAACAAACACTTAAATTGTTTTATGTAGATATGCTTAAAATCCACAAGAATAAAAAGCAAGTGGTATCTCGATAGTGGATGTTCAAGGCACATGACGGGAGACAAAGAGCAATTCAATAAACTTGATGCTAAGGATGGAGGACATGTTACTTTTAGAGATAATGCAAAAGGAAAAATTATTGGCATTGAAGAAATAGGTAATCCTCAATCCTTATCTATACATTATGTGTTGTTTGTTGATGGTCTTAAACATAATTTGCTTAGTATAAGTCAATTATGTGATATGGGAAATAAAGTAACCTTTTATCCTAAAAATTGCTTTTTTAGTAGTCTTGATGAAAACCAAATTATTTTTAGTGTTGAAAGAGTAGACAATGTTTATGTCATTGATTTGAATAAAATTGATAACAAAGACATAAAATGCTTAGTGTTTATCTCCCATGACACATGGATATAGGATAGAAGGTTAGGACATGAAAATTTTGAGCTTTTAAATGATCTTTATAAATATGAACTTGTGATTAGTTTGCCTAAGCTTGAATTCACTAAGGATAAACCTTGTATTCTTGCCAAAAGGGAAAACAATCCAAGTCCTCATTTAAGCTAAAAAATGTAGTGTCCACCTATAGGCCACTTGAACTTATCCATATGGATTTATTTGGACCAACTATAATTGCTAGTCTTGGTGGAATGCACTATACATATGTACTGGTTGATGATTACTCTAGATTTACATGGGTATGTTTCCTTGCTCATAAAAATGATGCATTTAAATCTTTTGAAAAGTTTGCAAAAAGACTTCAAATAGAAAAATGCTTTTATATTTCTTCTATTAGAAGTGATCATGGAATTGAATTTAAAAATAAATTTTTTAAAAACTATTATAATAAAAATGGTATTTCTCATACATTTTCATCTCATAGAACTCCTCTACAAAATGGGGTAGTTGAAAGGAAAAGTAGAACTCTTATGGAAATGGCTAAAACAATGCTTCATGAGTATAATTTACCTCTATACTTTTGGGCAGAAGCCGTTAACACATCTTGTATATTTTAAACTAAGTTTTCAAAAGAACAATTTTAAATAAAACATCTTATAAGTGAAACAATAGAAAACCTAAAATCTCATATCTAAGATATTTGGATGTAAGTGCTTTATATTGAACACCAAAGGACAATCTTGGGAAATTTGATTCTAAAGCCGATGAAGGAATTTTCCTAGGCTATTCTAATTCTAGTAAAGCATATAGGGTCTTTAATAAGAGAACTCTAGTAGTTGAAGAATCAATGCATGTGGTATTTGATGAATCAAACTCATTTGATCCTAGAAAGGATGTTTGTAGTGTTGATGATCTTATAGGTGATAATGAGATTGTAGAAACATAAGAAGAAAATGTTAGTAAGCCTTTGGAACTTGAAGATCCAAGCAAGGAGAAAAACGAGGAGACATCTCAGCCTAATTTGAAGGATGAACTTCCAAAGGATTAACAATTCAAGAAAGCTCACCCTCAAGACCTCATTATAGGTGACACTATAAAAGGGGTAATTGCTAGATCTCAATTAAAGTCTATTATTAATTTAGCCTTCATTTCTTAAATTGAACCCAAAAATATTAATGATGCTTTGTGTGATGAATTTTTGGTCTTTGCTATGAAAAAAGAGTTAAATCAATTTAAGAGAAACAAGGTTTGGACCTTGGTTCCTAGACCTGCACATTATCCTATTATAGGCACTAAATGAGCGTTTAGAAATAAGATGAATGAACAAGGTGTCATAACTAGGAACAAAGCTAAACCAGTAGCTAAAGGTTATAATCAAGAGGAAGACATTGATTATGATGAAACCTTTACTCCCATTGTAATGTTAGAAGCTATTAGAATGCTACTTGCATTTGCATTATTCATGGATTTCAAACTTTATCAAATGGATGTTAAAAGTGCATTTTTAAATGGTTTTACTGAAGAAGAGGTATATGTTGAACAACCTCCAGGTTTTGAAAGCTTTGATTTTCCAAATCATGTATTCAAACTTTCCAAAGAATTATATGGATTGAAAAAATCTCATAGAGCTTTGTATGAAAGATTGAGCAACTTCTTATTAGAGAAGGGTTTCTTTAAAGGAAAAGTTGATACAACTCTTTTTATAAAGAAATCCAAGCATGATTTATTAATTATTCAAATATATGTTGATGACATTATATTTGGTGCTACTAACCATTGCTTATGTGAGGAATTCTCTAATTTAATGCAAGGAGAATTTGAGATAAGTATGATGGGTGAACTCAAATTCTTTCTTAGACTACAAATTAAGCACTGTAAAAATGGGATTTTCATCAACCAAACCAAGTATGCAAGAGATGTTCTCAAGAAATTTGGCATGGATGGAGCTAAGATAAGTAAAACTCCAATCAGCACCACAACCAAACTTAGCAAAGATGAGAATGGAAAATTGGTTGATTAAAAGCAATTTAGAGGTATGATTGGATCCCTTCATTATTTAACTGTTGGTAGACCTAATATTATGTTTGCTACTTGCTTGTGTGCAAGATTTCAATCTAGTCCTAGAGAGTCTCATTTGAATGCTATCAAAAGAATTTTCAAATATCTTTGTGGTACCATGCATTTAGGAGTTTGGCATCCTAGGAGTTCATCCTTTGATTTGATTAGTTATTCTGATGCGGACTTTACCGGTAGTTTATTAGATAGAACACACACTTTTAGAACTTATCAATTTTAGGACAATGTTTAGGTTCTTGGTTTTGTAAGAAATAAGTTTCAGTTGCCTTGTCCACTACTGAAGCTGAATATATTGTAGTAAGTCTCTATTGTTCACAAGTTTTATAGAAAAAACAATAGTTGTTAGACTATAGTGTAAAACTTAATCACATTCCAATCAAATGTGACAATACAAGTGCTATCAACCTTAGTAAAAATCCTATTCAACATTCTAGAACTAAGCGTATAGACATTAGACATCATTTCTTGCATGATCATGTTCAAATTGGTGATATCTCACTTGAATTTGTTGATACAAATAATCAACTTGTAGATATCTTCACCAAACCTCTCAATGAAGAGAGATTAAATTTCATTAAACATGAACTTGACATGATTGATGGTTCTAGTTTATCTTGATTTTATGTTTAATTAGTGGTTGATCTTAATTTTTTTAGTTATCAGCTTATATTTAGTTTATCTTTTTAAATTTCCTTTTTCATTTTTTCAAAGAAGGAGAAATAATTTGAGTTTGCATGTGTACCTAGTTAATTTTTTTAACATGTGTATTTTTTTTAATTTAAAACTCCTTTAAAAAATGAGTTTATGTTAGTGTTTAAATTTTTGCATGCATATTAACATTTTAAGTATGGCTAATTTTGTCATACATCATATGTCACAAAAGACCTTATTTTGGTTACTTTGTTTATGTATGACATAGATTTTATAAAGATTTTATGTATCTTTATTTTCATATCTCTCTATTTTCTTTTTGCTTTTGACAAAGGGGGATAAATATATTTGATTTTGTTATTTGTTACTATACATGTGTATAATATTTTATTATTGTGTTTATACATGCATAAGGATAAGGCATGAATATCTTCTTAGAAATTATTTTGATCTTTGATAAGGCATGAATATCTTTTTAGGAATTGTTTTGATCTTTGATAAGGCATGAATATTTTTACAAAGATTTATTGTATCTTTGCATTGTTCCTATAGGAATTTTGGTCCCTTTAGGTTCATTTCCCTTTATATCTCTCTCTTTTCCTTTTTCCTTTCTACAAAGAGAGGAAAATATATTATGAATAATTTGTGTTTTTTTTATATGCTAAGTGATATATGATTGATTAGCTAGCTAAGTTTTATATGATCATATGATAATTAAGCACGTGTAGCATCAATATTATTATTATATGTACTATTTTTGTGATGCATTTTAGTGGCACTATATGCATATCTATTTGAAATTATTTCTTCACATTGCCTAACATTTATTTAAATGATTATGTTATCATATTTTATGTTATTTTTATTTTTTCTCAAAGGGAATAATCTGTAAATTTATATTTCTTATTATGTCCATATTTTTAGGGGGAGAAATAAAGAAATATATTTTATTTCATTTGGTATCATCATTATCACAAATATTATCACACACATTACTTTGTATTATTTTTTTTATCAAACTTAAAATAAGTTTGTCAAAATAAAAAAGGAGGTGATTGTTGACCTTAGAAATAATCAATCTTAATTTTGATCTTAAAAAATTTAATTTTTAGCACTTAATTTTTTTGTTTAAGTGTCTACAAGTTAGGACTCCATTGGAAGTTAAAATGAAGTATAATTATCTTGGGCTGATTTGACCTCTGAGATTCAAGGAGGTTTTTTAAATCCTTAGAGCTTTATAATGAGAAATTTATCTTCATCATGTTTGAAATAGACATCTTGAGATTTTTTGATTGGGCTTGCTTTTCAAAATCTGAGTTCATTTGAGTATGCAAATATTAAGTCGAAATCAATATATGCAATTGCCATTTCAGATTGCATAGCTCTTAGTATTTTAGACATATCTTGAGCTACATAAGCCAAATTTTTGTGATTCAAAATGATGTGGAAAGCTAAGTCAAATATATGTAACTTTTGTGAAGAAAGTGTGGGAAAATTCAAACGTCTCCAATATAAAATTAAAGCTTTAACTTGTGCATAGCTGTCTAATAGTAGTCTACATTTTAGATTGCATAGCTCTTAGTATTTTGGAAATTTCTTGAGCCAAAGATGTCTAATTGAGGTGATTAAAATTTATATATAAATATAAGTTAAATATCTACAACTTTTATGAAGAAATTTTGGGCAAATTCAAATATCTTCAATGTAAAATCATGAGTTCAACTTATGCATAGCTATCTGATATTAGTTTTCATAGCTCTTACTATTTTTGACATATCTTGAGCTAAAAAAGTTCAATTGAGGTAATTCAAAATGATATAAAAATATAAGTCAAATATCTATAATTTTATGAAGAAAGTGTGGGCAAAATTGAATGTCTTCAGTAGCCAATTACGGTTTCAATCCATGTATAGCTATCTGATAGCATCATCTTCAATAATTCAAAATTATAAACATTGAATTCAAAATAAAGATGTTGGACACATTATTTGAACCATTAACAACTACTTTTTTGATTTTTTTCTATATAAGCACCTAAAGAGCTGAATGGAAGTTAAGAAACTTGTTATCATTCATTCTTTCTTAAGCTTTCAATTAAGCTCTCAAATTCTCTTAAATAATTCTTTGTTTGTATAACTCTTATGAGAG
Organism: Mallotus nudiflorus; assembly: GCA_947683625.1. Lineage (NCBI taxonomy): Eukaryota > Viridiplantae > Streptophyta > Magnoliopsida > Malpighiales > Euphorbiaceae > Mallotus > Mallotus nudiflorus. Next base: position 349,792 of record CANTUR010000553.1, read on the forward strand.
TTGGTTGTGTTTGAGAAATAAAATTTCTCTTCATCTTAAATCTAGGGATAGATTAGATGGGAAGTGAGATTTATCTCTAAAGGAATTGGTTTAAGTGTTATCCATTAAAACACTTAGGATTTGGTTTTTTGAGTGAGCCTTAAAAACTTAAGTTGTAAGGTTATAAGAGTGAGCCATAAAACTCTTGTGTAATCTCAATCTTGTGAATAAGATTGTGGGTGATTAAAAATCATAACTTGGTGTAGACACCCAATTTCAGGATGATGTGTTATGAATGTGACAAAGGACTCCAATGATGAAAATATCATGAATAGGTCTTCGATACTTAAGCTTTAAAATTCTAAAGGTTTAAAAGCATCTTTTAAGGGAAGGATTTAGTGTTTTCAAGGACTAAATTGCAATGTTTTTTTTGGACTTAATTGCAAACTTAAATTCTTCCAAGGGTCTTTTTGTAAAAAAAACCTGTCGAAATTCCATAATTTTGACCGAAATTATGTAATTTTGGTTGGAATTACATAATTTCAATTGGAATTATGTAATTCTGGTAAGAATTACACCAATTCCAATCAGAATTGCACAATCCCAGTCAAAATTGGACTCTTTCGTCTCTGTTTTTATTTTTTATTTTTTTAGGCTTTTAACTTAATCCTAATTGGTCTAAAATTTCTAAATATGATTTTAAGTATTAATCCTATATTTTAGAAATGAGAATCATGTTAGAATTAAGCTAGGGTTTTTGGTTTTCTTTTTTCTATATAAAGAGGATGGCAAGGGAAAATTTAAAAAAAAAAAGGAGAGGAGAAGAAAAAAGAGGCAACAACATATTTTTAAGCTTTTGGGTTTTTTGTGCATTTATGAAAACAATTTTCATCCATTGTTGATTCTTTAAAAGAGCTTCCTTAATTCTTTTTTAGAGTTGTTTTTCTACAAAAATTCCTTTTAGTTTATCAATTAATTCAAGATCCTTCGAGAATTTTTGAAGAAGAAGATTCGAAGACTCGTCAAGAACGGTGAATTACAAATATGAGGAGTACCCCAAATCACTCATAAGCATCATCATCTTCTTCTTGTTCTATGTTATTTATTTATTTCTTTTTGATATTATTGATTATTTTTTTTCTTTCGAGTTGTTATTATAATTTATTCATTAATCATAATTTTGTTTTATTTTTTTGTGGTAATTATGGAGGAAAATGCATAGTGATCATGTTAGAGGGATGAATTCATGAGAAGTCCATGGAAAACCATGGATAAAGCCTCGTAGAGACTTAGTTTCTAGAGTTTTTATTTTATTTTATTTATTGTTTTATTTTTATTTTATTTTATTAACTATTTTATGAATTAATGTAATAGCCCTAATAATGGGAGTAGTGAAATTATGTATGTGGTTGCATGTTTATTTTGATTAAATTGGTTAGTAAAACTAGGTTTTAATTAGGTAATTATTTAAAATCAATGGAGGAAATATATTAATTTAGGTTGCATATTAATAAAACTAAGGTTTTTTTTATAAGGGATTAATTTAATTATTTGTTTGATCTTATTTAATTATTTTTTTATGTTTTTATTTGTTTTTGGGCTTATTTATTATTTTTATTTGCTTTTGGGGCCTTAAGCCCATTTTAGGATTTGATTTATTTATTTAAGTTTAGGTAATTCTTTTAGCTCATCTCACTTAATAATTAATTAGGTTTAATTAATTAAAAAATATTTTTAGCTCCATAATTAATTAGATTTTATGTTAGAAATATCCTTAGGCCCATTTAGTTAATTAGAAATAGGCTCACCTAATTTAATTTAATTAATTTAGACTTAGCCCACTTAATTTAAGTTTTTTTTTTCATAATTTGTAGATTTAAGATCACTATTTAATTAAAACAAGTAGAATTAGGCCCACTAATTCAAATATTCCATAATTTGTAGATTTAAGCTCATATTTAGAATTAAAATTAGTAGACTTAGATTCATTTAATTAAAATCAAAATGAATTAGTTGTTTAGGTTCACTTATAATTTAAAATATTTAGACTTTAACGCATTTATTTAAAATCCATGTAGATTAGACTAACTTAGGGATTATGTGATTTATTGAATGCATTATTTATTTATATATTTCATGACTAGTTTGCCTTGGAGTTGATTGTTTTAGGGTTTATATGAAATTGCATGTATATATAGAATAAGATAGTAATTCATAAAGTAATTCTAAATGAACATAAGACTAAAAGAAGTTGGTATTCCGTATCAAGAATCTCCTAGTTGTGGTGCTAGCTTTCTTTTAAGGAATCAAGTACCACCTTTTCAATTTGTCCCAGTTATTACCCTGGGTGGCGACTCCTTATCTCCATGCCATGTCTTTGTGACAATGGTTAGTGTGTTCTCTAGAGCCTTGAGCTCAAATAGTATCACGGTTGCTAAAATCTTGAACGTGCGTTAAACCCTGCAGTTTACACTTGAAGATTAGTTAGGTGGAGATATAGGATTGTTGTTGAATCCGAACTCCTTAAATTTTTGTGTTCATCATTCTTCCTTCTGAACTTCCATTCAATTCTTGCAAGGAATTCTTTTCATTTCTCATTTTTATTTGATAGTCTTATTTACCCTCCTCTAGGACTCTTTTCATGTTCCACCGGAACTATAGCCTATTTTTAAAATGCACTGAATGCAATATCAACTGCTATTCACTAAACACAGTGATAGCATCACTGCTATATGTTCCACTAGAACTATAGTTTATTTTCAAAATGCACTAAACGTAGTGTCAATTGCTATTTTACTGAACATGGTGATAGCATTATTGCTATATGTTCCACCAGAACTATAGTCTATTTTCAAATGCACTGAATGCAGTGTTAATGCTATTCACCGAACATAGTGATAACATCACCGTTATCTGTTCCATTAAAACTATAGCTTTTTTTCAAATTGCATTGAACGCAATGTCAATCATTATTCAATGAACACAGTGACAACATCACCACTATATGTTCTATATGAATTATAGCCTATTTTCAAAATGCACTGAACACAATGTCAATCAGTGAACATAGTGATAGCATCACAGCTAGAAATTCCATAGAAATTCTGGTTTTCCTAAAATCACATTCAACATTGCATAGTTTCATGCAGAGTCATGGCACACATGTAAATATCTTAACTCTTTGTTTAAAAATTGTGTTCTTATTAGCTTTGTGGCAATTTGTCAAGCAAACAACGATAAAGGGGGGTAATTGTAAGCACCTAATTTCAGGATAGTTGAGTATGGATGCAATAGAGGTCTTGATGATGAAAATTGACTGTAAAATTAGATTTATTTGATCTGATTTATTAGTTTTGAACTAAATTGTAAATTATTTTTTTAATTTCATTTATTTAATTATAATTTTTAAAACAAATTATAAAAAAAGAGAAAATTAAAAAAAAAATTCAAACAAAAGAAAACAATGGGCCAAATGTAGCCCATTCAATTTGTAAAATGAAAAGAAGTGGCCAAGTCTTGACCAAAAGAAAGTAAAAAAAAAAATGTGATTGGCCGAATGTGGCCATAAATGGCCAATGTCCCATTATTTTCTTTGTATTTCTAATTGGAAATGTAGATTTCCAATCGAAAATATAGATTTCCAGTAAAAAATCCACACTTCCGATTGGCAATAAGGTGGTCTGTAATTTTTTTAATATTTTTTTATTTAATTTAATTTATATATTTATCCTAATTTTTATTGGTTGTTATTTTGTTTTATGTGATAAATATGTTTTTTTATTATTAGATAAATAATAAAAAATTTTATTTTATTTTATTTTTATCCTGAACCTAACGTAAGGTTGTAAGACTAGAGTTTTATATATTCATCATTTTCTTTTCACAAAAGGGGAGGCTCTTCCTGGCTTTTTTTTAAAAATTATTTTCTCTACCTAATTTAGCCATGAGCTAAAACACAATGTTTCTCCTTCTATTTTTCATATAGTGTTTTTAGTTCTTGGCCATCAATCAGATCAAATAAAAACTAAAACCATAGACAAACACAACAAAAGCCACAGACTTCCATCAATGGTGATCAAACTCTGAAGGAAATTAGTACTACATCTAAACATCTTCATCTATTCTTTTATTTTTTAATTCTATTTTACTTTTTTTTATTATTTGATTTTCTTTGTTACTTTATTGATTCATTTGTTTTTTTGTTTCGTTTTGTCTTTATTCTTCTTTTAGTCCAACTTTTATTTTCAATTGTTTTGCTCCTTTATTTTATCATTTTTTAATTTCTTCATTTTTTACTATATTTTTAATTTTGCTTGTCATCCAATTATTTTAATAATATTTATATTTGTTGTTAAATTTTTTTCTTTTATTATTTCATTTTTCTTTTATTCCTTTCTATTTTTTGATCTTGCATATTTTGTACTTTATTTTTATGCTTATTCTTTTTGTTTGTTACTTTTATTTAATCTTAGTTATTAATTGTTTACTAATTTTTATTTATTGTTTGTTTATGTTTCCTGATGGTGGGAGTAATCTAAATGAAGAGGAGAATGGAGTCACGTGATTGAATAAAAAAAATCTACCGATAAAGGTCCATGAAATGCCATGGATTTGATATTGTTATGATTTTTATGTAGTTTTTTTTAGGTTTCATTTTATGTATCTTTGTGTTTTGTGTTTAATGGTATTTTCATTGTTTATTTGGGCATGTAATTAATTATTTTTAATTTATGTACATAGAAATTGTACTAGCCCCAATAGTGGGAATAGTGAATATTTACTTTTTTGTTTTAAAATTAATTTGTTATTAGGTTCATTTGGTAAAACTTATATTAAAATCAATGATGGCTTTAGTTAATTTAGCTTGCATGAAATCAAATTAGGTTTTAGAAGAAATAATTTTAATTCCTTGTTTGATCTTTTTGTTTAATTATTTTTTTTAATGTTTTTGGACTTTCCCTTATTTTTTCGTTTTGGGCCCCAAGCCCACGTTAAGTTTTTAATTCATTAATTAATAATAGGCTTTTAAAATTGGTTTGCTTTAAGTTTAATTAACTTTAAAATTAATTTAGACCTATTTGGGTTAATTTATACTTAGGCCCACTTTACTTTAATTAAAATTTGTTAGACTTAACTCAACCCATTAAAGTATTTCCTTTAAAATAAATAGACTTAGAATCATTTAATTTAATTTAAATTAAATTAGAATTAGGCCCACTAATCCATCCAATCCATCCAAATCAATTGCCCATAAAATCAATAGACTTAGGCCCACTTTTCATAATTAAAACAAGTAAACACATGCTTATTAGTTTAATTAAAATATAGGCTCATCTTTAGTTTTCCATTTCACTTTGTAAAAAACATGTAGATTTAACCAACTTAATTAAAATTAATGTAGATTAGACTGATTTAGGGACATTGCACTATATGAATGCATTTTTTATGTACACTTTCATGGCTAGTTGTCTTAAAGTTAGATGGATACTAAATTAGGGTTTATATGAAATTGTATGTAATTAGAGAATAATTTAGTAATTAATAAGGTAATTCTAAATGAATACAAGACTGAAAGAAGTTAGTATTCCATATCTAGAATCTCCTGGTTGTGTTGCTAACTCTCTTTTAGAGAATTAAATTACCACCACCTTCGAATTGTCCCAATTATTATCCTAGGTGGTGACTCCTCATCTCCATGTTATGTCTTTATGATATAGTAGTGTGTTCTATAGAGCCCTGAGCTTAAACAGTGTCACAATTGCTAAAAACTTGGATGCACACTAAACCCTGTCGTCTACAAGTACCATTTAAGGTTTGTTTTCTATTTGATTGTATAGTGCTTTTATTGAGCTATGGTTTTTAATTTTAACTTTAACAGTAACACTTCTCTAGTAATTACTGGTAGGTTTTACCATTTTATATGTCTGAATATCAAAGCAAGTGGATAGTGGGGTTTTTATCGCGTAGGATTTAATTTCCATTATAAGAAGAAATGATGGAAGATGTTGAAGCTTTCTATCTATTAGTTGAAGTTGAAAATGCTCCTAAAAGATACACTCATGACATGTTTTGTTCTCAGGCAAGCCTTATAACATTTATTAGGCTATTATGCTCATCTTCTAATGATGAAAAACTTGTGAAGTTTTAGTTAATTTTTTGTAATGAGGATAAAACTATATCAGCTGATGATATTGGTTAATAGAAAACTATATCGGACAATGATATTGGTTAATACTATATGCCTACTATTACACCCCTAATTCCTTGACATGAGGTTGCTTACTAGGATGGGTGCTACTCTTAGCAAGATAAGCAAAGAAAGGCATATAGAGCTTGGCATGTCAAAGTAGTGGTGGCAAAACATGGGCCGTAAATGGGGTTGCCTAGCATAGGTCTACGAGTGACAGACTTGAGTGGTTAAATTTTGGTGAGGAGATTTATCCAAGGCATGGCATTCTGATCCTTAGATCAAGGCTAAGGCGCACTTGCGATGGGGAAGGCAAGCAACGGTAAGGCAGCTGGGGTGGGCTGTCAATGGCCTGAGTGGCTTGGGTATGGTTTAGATGGTTAACTAGCATTGGTAGGTGGCTAAGTAGTCAATTCGAGTGGGCAAGCTAGTTGCATTATGTGGGTGATTGTGGTGCATGTGTGGCAGGCAGACATGCACATATATGTCTGATGCAGTTATCAACAGTTATCTAAATTCAAGGATGAAAATGTGGGATGTGTGGCTGACTTTGAATGTAGCAATTGTGGGCATGCATTACTAGCAAAATTAGCATGAGATTAAGCCTTAGGTAGTTGAGGTGTCAATTACACTAGGATAGGATTTGGGCATAAAACAGCCATGTAACTTCCATATAAACTACTCATTTAGTGGCTTAAATGTTGGTTGTAACTTGGACAAAAAAGACACAAAGTGTGGGTGCTTTGGGGAGTCCTTTAGGTTGTAAATTACTATGTTTTGTATAATGACATAGCAAACTTTGTACCTATACTGTGTTGCCTTTAATTTTATTGAATATTGTTTGTTCAAACCTCCATTATTGAACATTGCTGAGTGGGTATTGGTAGGCTAAGTCAAGTGGGAACTTTATTGCCATATAAGGGCTATTTTTTAGGACTTGAAAATTTTCCCTGTGACAACTGGTATTAGAGCAAAGGCTATTTTAAGGCTTGGTGATTTGAAGATGGCTGGAGGTAATGAAATTCATAAAAGGCTTTTAAGGCTTGAGGCATTATTAGGGAAGGCTCCTCAAACTTGGGAAGGCAGTTTTGTGGTGGGCATAATTGTCATACTTGAAGATCATATTGAGGCTATTCAAAGATCTTTGAAGGATGATGATGCTATAATTCATAAGGGTTATAAGGACCTTGGCATTGAGATGGATGTGATGAAAAGAGTCATGACAGTACACTCAGGTGGAGTTGGTGATTGTCTAAAGATCAAGGTGCCTAAACCAAAACCATTTGGTGGTGCATGGGTTTCTAAACATATTGAGAATTTCTTATGGGATATGGAGCAATATTTTATTGCTACTGTAGTGTTAAAAGAGGAGATGGTATCCATTTCTTACATGTACCTAGTTGGTAATGCAGAACTATAGTGGAGAACATACACTATAAATGATGAGAATACTGGTAGATGCAAGATTGAGTCATAGGATAGGCTCAAGAATGAGTTGATAGAGCAATTTCTTCCAATTAACTAATCATGGGAGGCAAGTGATAGGTTGATGCGATTGAAGCATGTGGGTTCTATATGAGATTATGTGAAGGATTTTTGTTCCTTGTTTCTAGACATCAAAGAGAGTCTAAGGAAGAAAAATTACACAACTTACTCTTAGGTTTAAAACCATGGGCACAAGTAGAACTTAGGAGGCGGTGAGTGAATGACCTTCCTAATGATGTGGTAGATGCCTTGTTTGATCTTAGTGAGGTTGAGAAGAGTGATGTTAATTCTTTACATTCCATGGGGAAGGGTGTAAAGAATAAAGATAAGGGGAAGCAAGGGCTTGAAAACATGCAGGCTAGTTCCCAAATCAGTGGAAGTAGTACCTTAAAGAGGACTTAAGGCTGCTTTATATATGATGAACCATATAGGGCATTGGAATACCCAAAAAGAGAGCAGATCAATTCTCTCTTGGCTGAAGAAAATCTTGTAATGGAGAAAGAGGTCAATAAACAGGAAGCTATAACACTTCGTAGGAGTGTTTAACTCAATTATAAGCTTGTTGATGATTCTAATTTTAATCCTTTGTCTTTACTGATGACTTTGGTATGTGATTGGATGTAGCAAAAGCAAACTTGATGCATGTGACTATGAAGATCAATGGCATAATGATGATGGAAATGGTTAACATGGGCTCAACTAGCATATTCACAAACGAGGGGCTGGTGCACCTTTTTGGTATGAAAATGTGCACTTTCTATTATTATGTCAAGGCTATAAGCAAGAAGCTTAAAGTAGTATATGGGGTAGTCCATAATGCATAATTAAGGATTGATAACTTTGAGTTCAAGGCAGAGTTACTAGTGATGCCTCTTGATGATTTTGAGATAATACTTGGCATTGATTTTTGTAGGGTATCAAAGGTGGTGCTAATACCACACCTTGATAGGTTAATGGTGATCCATGGTGCTAGATTAATATTTATTCCATGCAGCTTTCCTTATAGGAAAAGGAGGCAAAGAAAGAAGGCTTGTTCACTGAATGTAAGTGGGAAGAGACTTAAAGTTGATGGAGACTTCTCCACCATTCCCATTGGAACTAGAGAATGATGAAGTGCAAGATTTTACACCTAACTTTGGGGAGTTCGTGGACATTTCCATTCCAAAATTACCTTTGATTAGGAGACTATAAAATGCTTTTGGCCAAAAGGGGGGAAATCTTAGAAGTTTTATTAAAAACTTCAGTCAAGACTGCCCTACTGATGAGCAGACGATGACAGACTTGCAAAGGCATGCAATGGGTGAAGTTTAAGCATGGAATGAGGTTGAATGTGTCATGGGCATAGATTTAGAAGATGTTTCAATGAGGGCATCAAATTCAAGAGGTGGGGGTGGTTTGTTACACCCCTAATTCCATGACAGGGGTTGCTTGCTAGGATAGGCACTGTTCCTAGCAAGACAAGCAAAGAAAGGCATGCAAAGCTAGGTATGTCAAAGTAGTAACGGCAAAATATGGGTAGTGAGTTGGGCTACCTACCATAGGTCTGTGGGAGACATACTTGAGTCACTAAGTTTTGGTGGCAAGATTTGTCCAAGGTGTGGCACACTGATCCTTGGAGCAAGGCTAAGGTGCACTTGTGATGGGCAAGGCAAGTAGCGGCAAGAGCAGCTTGGGTGGGTTGTTAATGACCTAAGTCACTCAAACTGGCTTAGACATGGTTCAGATGGATGACTAGCATTGGCAGGTGGCCAAGTAGTCAACTCGAGTAGGTAGGGTGGTTGCATTACATGGGTAATTGTGGTGCAACATACATGCACATTGTAAACACCTAATTTCAGGATACAATTGTGCATGTGTGTGACAAAAGCCCATATGATGAAAATCTAATCGAGAATTGATCTCTGGTGTCGAGTTTTGTGATTTAAAGCAAGACTCCTCATCTTGCTCCCAATTATCACGCAACTTCCCTATGAGATCACAGGAGCTTTCCCTATGTGATCACAGGTGCTGAGGTGGTTGGCTTTGGCTTTAAAAGCTAGAAGGGGAGGTTATGAAGGGGGACTAGCTAGGGAGAGAGGCAAAGAGAGTCTGCGAAAAAAAAGGTTGCGAGAAAACCAGAGAGAATAAAAACCTTAATTAGCTACTACAAAAAAAATGTTCTTTGCTTTTAAAGTCCAAAGAATCAAGAAAATACAATGGAGTCAATCTCAAAATGGTGACAATCCCAATCTGAGGGGCATTCAAACAACATTTGCACAACATCTTTTACTATTCTTTTTTCCTCTTTTATTTTAATTTGATTTCTTTATTTTAATTTTTATTTGATTCATTACTGATTAATTTTTTTGTTTTTTTATTTTTGATTGATGTTCTATGGTACTCTGGAGATGAGGTTGGAGATATGTGATTTTTGGCAGTGACCATTAGAAGAATCTATGGAATGCCATGGATTAAGATCTATAAAACCTCGTAGGATTTAGGATTTATGATTTCTGCATTCTTTTAATTTGCTTTTGTTTTGGGTTGTATTTAATTTGATTTTAATTTCTATACAGTAGTTTGTAATAGCCCCAATAGTGGGAAATAGTAGAATTTAATATTCTCTGCACTAAAATTGATTAGTAATTTAGGTTTAATTGGGTAAAAATCAATTAAAATCAATGGTGGCTTTAGATTAATTTAGGTTTGCATGTAAATTGATTTAGGATTTTTTTAGAAAATCATATAAATCTTGTGTTTGATATGATTTTGTTATGATTTTTTGTTTGGGTTTTATTTTTGGATCTTTTAGTTCTTTAGGCCCTAAGCCCACGATAGGTCCAAACCCACTAAATAAAAAATAGGCTTAAAAATGGTTTAGGTTAATTAATTAAAATCAATTTAGGCCTATTTTTAGGTTAATTAAATTAATTTAGACTTAGCGCAGCCCATTAATTTCATTTCTTCTAAAATAAATAGATTTAGGATCACATCACTTAATTTGAAATCAAGTTAGACTTAGGCCCACTTATTAATTTAATTTTTCCTTTAAAATTTGGTAGACTTAGGACTATTCCTTTAGTTAAATTAAAATAAATAGACTTAAATTTACTAAAATTAATTAAAAATGTAGGTCTTTCTTTATTCCAATTCACTTGTAAATAAAAATATGTAGAAATAGCTAACTTTTAAAAATTAACCTAGTTTAGACTTAGGGACACTGCCTTTTGTATGCATTTTTACATGTAATTTTATGTCCTGTTGCCTTTTTGGGTTAGATAGATGTTTAATTAGGGTTTAAATAAAATTGCATGTAATTAGAGAATAAAATAGTAATTTATAAAATAAATCTAAATGAACATAAGACTGAAAGAAGTTTGTATTATGTTCCTATAATCTCCTAGTTGTGGTGTTGGCTTTCTTTTAGAGAATCAAGTACCACCTTTCGATTTGTCCCAGTTATTACCATGGGCAGCGACTCCTCATCTCCATGCCATGTCTTTGTAATAATGCTTAGTGTGTTCTTTAGGGCCCTGAGCCCTAACAGTGTTGCAATTGCTAAAATCTTAGGCATGCACTAAACCCCACCATCTATAGTGGCAACTCCATTGGGGATAAGATATACTGATTCTACTTGTGTTCTTTAGAGTTATTTTATTGATTATTATTTTATTCTTGAATTCATTTTGCATGTCCCTATTAAATCGATGGTGTTGGTTTATGATTCCATGATTACACTAGCTTTATGGAGTTGTAAATTGGCTAACCATCACTCTTAGCATTAACTCAGTTCAAGAGAGATTATCGGGCTCATCTGACCAGAGTCTATAACCCAAGTCCTAAAGGGGGTAGTATTCTCTTGAGTTTGCAAAGGATCTTGCCCCCCCCCTCTAACCTTAGCATATAACTCAAGTCCTAAAGGAGGGCATCTTGCTAAGGGAACCTTGACTTTTCACCGGACCCTAACCACATATAATGGCTTAGTTACTTCCCCTAGGATCTACCAAAAATTGCTTGTATGATTTTTGCCAGGAGGTATTTCTATCTATAAAAGCCTAAACTGATACTTTTGAAGTCCACTTAGGTCAATAAAGATTGGGCTAGACCTTTATACTTAGAAATTTTATTTCTATGCTTATTACCATGAGGTATTTCTATCTATAAAAGCCCAGGACCATACTTTTGAAGCCCCTTTGGGGTAATGAAGATTAGGCTAGACCTTTATACCTAGAAATGTTGTTTCTATGCTTTTCCGCTTTAAGAGAGATTTGACATGTGTGTCGGTTCTTGATATCCCTTATTGATATTAAAACTAAGATAAAAAATCCTAGGATAAGAGACTCACCATTGAATATGTGTGTGGGAGGAATAAAGTTGGAAGTATGTATATTGTACACTTGATTAATACTTGCTACTTGTTACTTATTGCATAGCACGTGCATCACTCATACATGCATCTCATTCATCATACTAACACATTTTTTCACAGCCATTATAGATACATCAGGGTCTTCTCATATTTAGGGACGACGAGGTGGCAGACTAAGAATAATGAGTCAGAGTCCTAAAGCCTTAGCAAAGGAAATCCTGAACAAACTAGATAGACTAGAAAGAAGCCCTATTAACCCACTTTACTTGGAAGCTGAACCAAATTTACCTAACTCTAAACAAATGGAACAACAGTAAGGGAATTGGACCTTAGAAGACATTAAAGGAGCTCTGATGGATGACATGAGGGCTATGATGTAAAATGAGCTGAGACAAGCACTATCTGGACTGATGCAACCTGCTGCTGTCATACCACCACCTACAATTGAACAACCACCTACTGCTGCTACTGACCCACCTGTTGGGGATGCTCCACCTGCTGCTAATAATGCTAGGGGACAACTTGCTACTAGAAACCCCCTTGCTGTTGATGTAAAGCTAGAGGATGTTGAGAATTATATGGTAGAGAAGGAGAAGAAAGAATCCCTTGAACTGGTACACGACCATGAGTCAAAGCATATGTGAGCACTGACTTATAAAATGTCTAAGATGGAAGAGTTGCTTAGAGGACAAGGCATGGGATATTCATTTGACTTTGATGATATGCTGCTAATGGAGGGTAATAAGCTACCTGAGAAGTTTAAAATGCCTCAACTGTAGAAGTTTGATGGGAGAGGAGATCTGAAGATTCATCTTAGCTAGTACACAACAATCATGAGCACTACTAATGCCCCATTAGAAGTGATCACGAGGTTATTGGTACTATCTTTAGAGGGAATGTTTGTAAACTGGTATCATGGGTTGAAAAAATCTCTAAGAGCTGACTAGAAAGAACTATGTACTGCCTTTTTAAGACAATATGATTATAACACCTAGTTGGAAGTGTCCATTAAAGATCTAGAACTAACAAAGCAGAAACCTAATGAATCTTTCTTTGATTTCCTTACTAGATTCATGAATAAAGTAGGATTGATGAAGAATAAGCTAGCCGAGAAGGATTAGGTTATGATGATAGTTCAGAATGTGTCACCTAATCTGGTCGAGAGGTTACAGATGATGAACCCCAAAACTTTCATAGACCTGTATGATGATGGTTTGCAAGTAGAAGAGATTGAGAATGATAAGAAAAGAAGCTCTAAAGGCACTAAAACCTAAAACTACCCAACCGGGTGCACATAACAGGGAAGTACTAGCCGAGCTGTGGAGGTGCGAGCAATTTAGCAACCCCAAAGATTCTCTAACTTTAACCAACCACTCTCCAAAGTCCTAGAATGATTGATATAGAGAGGCTTACTTTGACCCTTAACTTTCTCCAAACCACCTAACTCAAATTTCCTAGGCTATGACCCCAATAGCTACTGCAAGTTTCACCAAGTAGCTAGCCACTCTATAGACACCTGTATTTGCCTTAAACACAAGATCCAAAACCTAGTAGACTTCAAACAAATCACAGATCCTAAAAAATCCAACTCTAACCCAAACACTAGAAACAATCCTTTCCTTAACTACTGAAATGTCCTACCATCGACCACTATGATGATTAACTCAAGAGTGAATGAAGAATTAGTGTTAAACTCCTTTGAAAACCAAAACCCTACAGCTAATGGAGAATCTCATGATGCCTTTAGAGGAGTTGAGGATTTGCTAGAGTATCCCTTAGGGAAATTTGATTATAAGGTGTTTTATTCCAAACTGCCTTTTGTAGATATCCCAATTGAATTAATTGTGCCCTCAGGTTGGGGTGATGATTTTAATGATAAGAAATAATCAAAAGCCTTAGAACAACCAAGAATTGATGATTTATTGGGGCAACCCTTAGGAAAATTTAAAGGGTGTTCTATTCAAAGCCTGCTTCTAGTGATATACCTTTTAAGGGGATTGTACCCTCAGGATAGGGTGATGAATTTGGTGATGGGCCAACGAAAGAAGAGAGGAGCCTCTAACTCCCAAATGATTGAGGAATTAGTGAGAGCACATCTAGGAAAGCTTAGCATGGAGGGAAAGGAAATATGCATAGTAGAAGCATGGAAGGATAAAAAGAGGGACATGATCATCAGAGTTATAGACATCTAGTATGACTCTAATGAAGAGAGTCCCATTGGTATGGATGTGTGGAGCGATGACCCTAAAGTGAATCATGTCATTAGAAGTGGGAGGAATTACAAAGCAGTAGAAAAGAAGATTAAGAGAGTTGTAGAAAGAGAAAAGATAGATGATGCATAAACATAAGAAGGGAAAAGGAAGACCTAATTCTTGAACAACTGAAGAAGGCTAAGGCAAATGTTAGTATTTAGGAGCCACTGATGCACTCAGGCAGCCACAAAAGAGCTCTGGTGAAAGCTTTATCGAACATGAACATTGAAACAATAGCCACACCCGAGGCTATGGTAGCAAAGGCTACAGAAAAGAAAAATGGGTTAATAACTTTCTCAGATGATGATTTGCCTTTGGAAAGAAGAAATCATAACAAGGCACTGTTTATCCTAGCTGAAGCAAAAAGGAAAAGAACAAACTTTGCAATGGTTGATAATGGTTCTGCTCTTAATGTATGCCCATTAAAGATCTTGCCTAACTTAGGTTTGAAAGCTGAAGACTTAACAGATTCAAATCTTATAATCAGAGCCTATGATGGTAGCATTAAGAATTTTGAGGGGACATTCCAATCTCTGGTTAAAACATGACCTATGGAATCAACCATTGAGTTCACCGTGTTGGATATACCAGTTACTTATGCCTTGTTGTTGGGAAGGCCATGGTTCCATGCTATGGGAGGGGTACCCTTGACTGTGCACCAGAAGATAAAATTCCCTCATGAAGGAGATGTAGTGATAATCAAAGCAGGAACTAATGCAGCTGCGGCCGCCATACTAGAAAAATAGAAACAAGTGTGTGTTCCTCCTGGTTTTTAAATTACTAGGATATTTGATAGGACTAAGATGGACCTAAGGGTTACAAAAATGATGGAGAGCATGAATTACCAACCTGGACAAGGGCTAGGCAAGAATGAGTAAGGAACTCCTAAGCTATTATAATTTAAGAGTCAAAATTACATTAAAAGATTAGGGTGTGTTGAGATATGATCTACTAGTAGAAGGTAAATAAAGAAGGATAAGGCCAAGAGAAATAAGCCTTTGGGGAGAATCGGGCTGATAAGTGAGAATTTCATCAAGCCATGAGAGGGCCAGTACTATCTGGGTGCAAAGGAGTCCATTAATGTCACTGGCAAAAATTTTTTTAGGTTTGAGATTTTCAAGGACCAGATTGTGGAAAACTTAGTCAAGAGCAACAAAGAAGTGATGAAGCAAGTAGTTGGAAGAATAGGGGATGCTTCAATCGAAGAGTTACTGTGTCTACCACCTAAAGAGGAGCCACCCTTAGGATTTAACTACTCTTATTAGTGATAGCTTTACTAATTTTTTTTTATGAAGAAACTAATGTAATAATGTTCGATCTCTATGAGGATGAAAATTGTGTTTTTCCTTTAGTCAATGATATGAATGCTGGTTTTGCTTACTTGTGTGATGTGCATCCTGATAGTTTTGTGCATTATAATTTTGATCATTCATGCATGTTTGACATTAATTCAATTCAATTTGATTCATTTAACATGGGAATGAATGATAATCCAAAGAACATTTCTATATCATATGATGTAACTCCTGAAGAAAGGGAAAATTTTGAGAGAATATTAATAAAAAGAAAGGTAGTATTTGCTTGGTCCTATGAAGATATGCCAACTTTAGACATGGACATTACAAAGCATCACATTCCAACTCATCCGAAAATAAAACCAATTAAACAAAAATTACACAGGCTGAGACTATAATGGACTGAAAAGATAAGAGAAGAAATTGCTAAACAAATTCAGGCCAACTTTTTAGAGGTAGTAGATTATCCCCAATGGCTAGCAAACATAGTCCCAGTACCTAATAAAGATGGTAAGGTGTGAATGTGTGTTGATTTTAGGGATTTAAATAAAGCATGTTCGAAGGATGACTTCCCTTTACCTCACATCAATGTGATAGTGGATAGTGCGGTGTTAAGTGCGATGTACTCCTTTATGGATGTGTACTCAGGGTATAATCAAATGATGATGGCAGTTATGGATAGGATCAATAAAGCTTTCATTATGGAATAGGGGATGTATTACTATAAGGATATACCTTTCATGTTGAAGAATGCAGGTGCAATATATCAAAGGGTAGCCATCGCTCTCTTCCATGACATGATGTATAAGGAAGTGGAGGTATATGTAGACAATATGATGGTTAAGTAAAAAATAAGAGAGGGGCATTTTGAAGCATTGGACAAATTCTTGGCATGCATTGAAAGGTATAATTTAAGACTCAATCTGAAGAAATGCATTTTTGGAGTTACTTTAGGGAAGTTGCCGAGGCATATAGTTAGTAGTAGAGGAATCAAAGTGGATCCAGATAAAATGAAAGCCATTCAGGAAATGCAAGCACTAAGGACAGAGAAAGATTTGAGAGGGTTCATAGGCAAGTTACATTATATTAGTAGGTTCATTACAAGGCTTATTAATATTTGTAACCCAATCTTCAAGCTTCTGAGAAAAGATCAACCTATAGAGTGGAATGATGATTGTCAAAGGGCCTTTAATAAGATAAAGGATTATCTCTTAATCCACATATACTTAAACCACTAAGGCTAGGTAAACCTTTGATCCTATATTTGGCTCTAGAAGAAAAGGCAATATGAGCAATGTTAGCATAAGAAGGGTTGGATGGGATAGAGCATGCAGTGTATTACCTCAGCAAGAAGTTCTTGCTATATGAATAAAAGTATCATTTGGTGGAGAAGACATGTTTGATAATGATTTGGGCAATAAGGAAATTGAGGCATTACTTTTAATCTTATAAGGTTCGGGCCATTTTGAAAATAGACCCTTTAAAATACTTACTGTAGGCACCTGCTCTAACTAGAAGGATGTCTTGATGGCTCATTCTCCTGATTAAATTTAATATAGAGTACATTACCTCGAAGGTTATTAAGGGAAGGGTAGTAGTAGAATTCCTAGCTTAAAATGCAGTAGAGGGTGATGAATAGTGGAGCCTAGAATTCCCAGATAAGAATCTAGCAGTTGTAGAGCATTGGGGATAAAAGCTTTATTTTGATAGTGCAGTAAATAATAAAGGAGCCAAGTTAGCAGTGATCCTTGTCATTCTAGAGGGAGAAACCATACTAATGGCCAAGAAGCTAGATTTCAAAGTAACCAATAATATGGCCAAGTATGAAGCGTGCATTCATGGAGTAAAACTGGTGATGGCAGCTGGAGCAAAGGAGTTATTAGTATATAGGGATTCTATGTTGGTTATCAGCCAGGCTAAGGAGGAATGGGAAGTGAAAGAGGAAAAGTTGAAACCTTACGTTTGCTATTTGGAAGCGTTAACAAAGAATTTCATAAAGTGTCTCTTTATCTATCTATCAAGAGATGACAATCAGATAGCAGATGCATTGGTAACACTCTTTTCAATGTGGGATAGTATGACTAAGTTAACTATGAGGCCATTAGTGATCATGAAATCAAAGGTCCCGTGTTATGGGGTGAGTAGATTATGGGAATTCAGATAGGGCCTTAAGAGAAGCCTTGGTTTTATGATGTTCAGAAGTTCATTGAGGAAGGAAAATATCCAAATAAGGCCACTTTTAGAGAAAGATATGCCCTGCGTATTCTTGCACATAATTTTGCACGTCACAATAGGGTGTTGTATAAGATAATGCTGAATGGGATACAGCTCAGATGTCTCAAGAAAGATAAAGTAGAAGAGGTGATGAAAGACATTTATGCAGGAGCTTGTGGTTCTCATATAAATAGAATAATCCTAACAAAGAAGATAATTAGACAGAGGTACTACTGGATGAGCATAAAAAAGGATTGTATTAGAACCATAAGACAATGCCATCAGTGTCAGATCTATGGGAACCTCAACCACCTTCCTCCAAGGATGCTGAATAGTTTATCATCTCCTTGCCTTTTATGGCATAGGGGATTGATATCATAGGAGAAATAAGGCCAACAACATCGAATGGGCATAAGTACATAGTTGTGGCAATTGATTATTTCTCTAGTTATGGCATAGTTATGTTGAATAGTCTCTTAATGCTCTAAAGGTAAAACAAATGGCCTAATTTATAGATAAGAATATCATTTGCAGATATGGCATTCCACATCATGTAGTGACAGACAATGGGATTCGGTTTTAAGCAAAAATGAAGAGTTATGGTAGAATTATAGGATTGAGCATCATAAGTCTTCACCATATCGACCTCAGGCTAATGGAGTAGTGGAAGCAGCAAATAAAAATATTAAGAAAATCCTCTCTAAGATGGTTAAAACTTACAAGGATTGGTATGAGTTTCTTCCCTTTACCTTATGGGGATACAGAACTACAGCCAAAACTACTACAGGCTAAACTTTGTTCTCCCTAGTGCACGACTATGAAGTAGTTTTTCCAATAGAAACTGAGATTAAGTCTCTAAAAGTAGTTATAGAAGCCGAAATTCCCAAGAGTGAATGGCCATAGAAAAGATATGATCCTTTGGTGTCTCTAAACAAGAAGAGGATAAATGCTTTATTTCATACCTAGATATACCAGAAGAGGATAGCAAGGGCATTTAATAAGAAGGTAAAGCTAGGGAAGATAAAAGCTAGGGATATGGTATGAAAACAATTCAGAGTAGTGGTATTCAATCCAAGAGGAAATTTTAGACCAAACTGGGAAGGACTATACTTAGTCAAGTTAGTTTTGCCAAAGGGAGTTGCCAAGATATTTGATCTTGAAGGGAATGATTTCGTGGAGCCTATTAACTTGGATCACCTTAAGAAATACTATCTATAAAAATAAATAAAAGTAGTATGAAGAAAATGAAAGTTCACTTAATAGAAAACCTGAAAAGGTTAGTCAGGCAAAAATTAGGACATTCTTGCTGTTTAGAAAACCCGCAAAGGGCTGGGAGGCAAAAATTAAGGAATAAAATAAAATAAAATGAAATGAGGTCCCACTGATTAGAAAACCCACAAAGGGCTGGTCAAGCAAAAACTAGGGAAATAAAATGTGAGCGAAAAATATTCAGTTAGAAAATCCAAAAGGACTAGCTGATAATAAAAGTTTATGTCCTGTGATGTAATAAATGTACTCATTTTTTCCCTATTTAATGAATCATATTGAAATTGAAATTTTGTTATGACATTGCATGTTTTATCATATCTATAATGCATAAGTACCAGAAAGGAAAACAAAACATAAAAGCTTAAAATCAACTCTATGAGATCATTTTGCTTTAGTCATGCCTCTGTTTCTTCTTCCTCTTAGATTCATTATGTAAAGCTTAAATCGTCTTGTATCTAGAAAATCCAAGTGGCTCTATAGCTTGTATCATGACCCATATGTGAAAAGTAAAAACAAAAAGCCCATTAAGTTAAAATCCAGAAACGATGGCTTAGGTAAAAGTTAGGGCATGCCTGCTAAGTTGAAAACTAGAAAGGGCAGCTTAGGCAAAAGTTAAGGCATAATATATATATATATATATATATACACGTAGGATCATTTGTTCATCCAAGTCTAATTTCAGAAAAGGGAAGTTTGAAATAGAGTAGTAGAAAAGATAGCTTGTCCTAACTACAAAATAGAAAATAGCCTGGAATCAATCATCCCAAGCTCTAGAATCAGGCCATGGGCTCCATCCTTTGCTAGGGTCATCATGATGATAAGTATCTGGAGGTCTGACAGATGAAGTACCAACACTGTAGGGGTCCATGCCTAAGTCCACAAGCTGTTAATGAAGTATCTCGTTCTTTCGCTCCAAATCACTAGAATAACTCTACACATATAGGAAACATCATATCATATGCATTCCATGTATACATTTTCATAATAAGTGTATATGCTTACCCACCAACTATCTGTGACCTGTATGGTAAAAAACCTTTAAAATAAGGTGAGTCCATGCAAATACTCTGCCTATGTCCGGGGGACCTATTTTGTAAAGTTGTACTAACATCAATACCAAGTGTACAAGAAATAAGTCAAACACACTCACATGAGAAGTATCTGTTGGAGAAAATCTGGGGAGCTAAACATCACCTAAATGTATCTACTACTCAACCAAAGCCTGAACAACAAGAGCCCAATAGAGCATGGATCTATCAGGAAAGGGAACATCGTCAAAAATAACATTGAAAATAGCTCCCTCATGGTTGGTCCCAATATGTTAAGTGTGATGTGGATGGCCAGGTCTGGGCTTAAGGACCTCAGGTGCAATCTCAGTCTTAAGGGCAACCTCACTCTCCTACGTAGTCTCAAACCCCTGATCAATCCAAGCAACCTCCTCCATCACTTCATCAATAATGGAGTGAACCTCCTTAATTTGTGAAAAGCAAACTGTGAGAAAAGGAAATAAATGATTTGAAAAACTGTAAAAGAGAAATGATTAGAATTTAGCTCATTATGATCACTAGGAACCTGCTCTAAGAGGTTCTCACAGATTTACTATCGATAATGGCAAGATCGCCTAAGAAAAATAGTGGCATCATATGCCTATAACACCTCTCTTAACTCTGAACTCATCAGATAAGAACTGAAAAGCATTAAGCGGGGGCCATCAATAGGAATACAGTGTCGGGAAGGTCTAGAGCACCACCAATATACCCACTCTCCTAAATACCACATTTGACAACCATAACTAGGGAGTAGAACCCTCAACTCCTCAAGTCATACTGCGATAGCCATGAAATCATATCGTTGGACATCGTCAACTCCCTCCAACCAATCAAAATAAATATGCAAAATCAAGATTAATTAAGTTTAACTTGTATTAAGTCATGAAGTACTAATGATTTTATTTTCTTAATAGGTCCCACTAGACTGTGTTTAGCTAATCACAGTAGGTCTGTAAAGTATTCCTGACACTCGCTAGACAAGAAAAGCCCTATCTTTACATTAGGGGGAGACTACTATCAGAGTTGATATCCTCAAAGCCATAAATCAGCCTAATCTCTATGCTCCAGATCTAAAAGAGAGAATAAGTTACAAAAAGAAAGAAAATCAAAAGAGAAGAAAAAAAATGAAAAGGGGATAGACTCACATGCAGGATATGCCAAAAGCCACACATGGTGACAACACCTCTACAAACAGTGTCTAATCTGTAATACAAATAAGCCAATGCTGCATATTCCCAATCGAGGGTGATAACTTGGTCTAAGTCTCAAAGAAGGCTGAGAAGGGTAATGCTAACCTCGTGACCAGTCTCATAAAAGAGGGTTGGGCTAAGTAAGATCAAGAGGAAGCACCTTGCCTTATGAGCAATCTGATGAGTTATGGTGGTAGGAAGACATTTGAATCCCTCGACCAATGATGAAAGAACAACATTCTTTCGGTTCTTCCATGCCTAGACAAATTCAATCAAGTCTTGCACATACCAACTCCGTGCATGCTCAGGAAGACTACAGTAACTAATGTTGAAGGTAATGGGAGTCCCTCTGAAGGCGATCCTAGTTGTTATGGATCGGTTTACATACCATGAAGATGAG
The DNA here is from genome assembly GCA_947683625.1 of Mallotus nudiflorus. Classification (NCBI taxonomy): domain Eukaryota; kingdom Viridiplantae; phylum Streptophyta; class Magnoliopsida; order Malpighiales; family Euphorbiaceae; genus Mallotus; species Mallotus nudiflorus. The sequence continues at coordinate 371,460 of CANTUR010000553.1, forward strand.
TATGATGAAAATGGCAAGGATCAAATTCATGAAGTGTTTAATCCAATTAGCATGCTTCAAGGGCCTATAACAAGTTCTCAATTTAATAAGCTTTAAAAAGCCTTAATCCATCATCTATAAGGCTTGGTGAATTTGGCCATTGAAGGTTTACAGGGACATCAAAGCTTTGAACCTAAAGGAGATAAAGTCCAATACAACTTAATAAAAGCTCAAGTTACTAATGGGCTTAATTAAGTATGTAATGGACCACTTTTGTATGGGCTTGGTCCAATTTACACATGTTAGAGATTTGGTCAAATTTAGCTTAGTTGTCATTAGTATCATGTTGTTAAGGGAATCCTTCTTAATTAAGGATTTTCCTTTATAAGAGTCTTTTTCTTTATAGGAGTCTTAGTTGTCATATTTTGAAGGAATCCTATTTAGTTATGGATTTTCCTTTATAGTTATCTTTAGGAATAAGTAAAGAAACTCTTTTCTTCAAGGATTAGGTTATTTACTTGTCTATATAAAGGCCAAAAATATGTAAAACCAATGACAATTCAAATTTGATATTTTTATTAAAACCTAAGGCTATTTACTTTATTCTTTGTGTTCTTGAGTAGAATACATGCTTATAGGAACATTTAAGTAGGTTGATCACCTTTCTTATGGAGTGTTTCAAAATTGGAGTTTAGAAGTAAGTTTTCTTTATTCTAATTCTTTTATTATTGTCTAAGTAATCTAAAATCTAACCTATTTATAGAGGGTTGTGCCGAATTGGTTCTTGGGATTTTCATGTTAATATTTTGTGGGTCCGCATATCCAAAGGGTTCTCAAGCTTGACTATGGAGGTTCCATATCATTGGTGATTGTAGAAAAACTCATAGGAAAAATAGTCAACTCACTTACATGAGTATAGAATGTATTGGTGGTGTTCATCCACTGCTCAATCAGTGCAAATAAAGAATGGCAATCAGACCTCCTTTGAGCAGTTGGAAGCCCAGTGACAAATCATCTAAACCCGGAGGCCCATACTAGTTGTGTGACATCCCCTAGTAGCTCATAGAATAATTCATGAGCTATGAAAAAATAGCTTGTGAACTTCATTGACCGCTGGGAGTATTTTGAGAAAAAATGAGTATAATAATAAATAAATATTCCTAATAAATAAAAAAATATAAAATTATAGATAGGCAAAATAGAATGTCGATCGACGTTCCACAATGCTGATTGGCATTGTGTAATGCCAATCAGCATTATACAATGCTAATTGACATTCCACAAATGTTGACTAATTTTTGGACTTCTGACTCTAATTTTTAGACTTTTGATCAGCCATTCAATTGAAATCCTATATTTCCAATTTAAATTTAATTTTTTCATGCATTCTAAGTGATTTTTAATCCAATTTCAACAACATACACACTAATTTACATTCTAAAATTAATTTTGATTACTAATTGTTTGAATAAATTTTTATAGGAATAAATAGACGTGAGGAAGTGTTACCTCATTGCCACATCTACGCACCTATAAGGTGAAGGCGAGTCAAAGGAAGCATAGTAGAACCTTCTCAGAGTCCAAGGTTGTTCTGAGGAAAATGAAAAGGCACAATGGACGGATAAGTTGAAATCTTTATTCCTCTGTGTAGCTTATGTTGTGGTCAACCATATAAGAATTGGACTTCGGATGAGCAAGAAATCAAAAGAATAAAATCAAAGAAAAAAAAGAAAGAAATGGAGAGGGAAATGAAAGAATAACATCCAAAATAAAGAGGGAAGCTTCTTATAAATGGAAAATATCCATTTTGGTTACTTGACTATACATGCATTCAAAATTAAGTTTTTCTTTGCAATTTCATCCATAATTGCATTTTAATTAGGATTTAATTCCTAAATAATTCATTCAACTCATGTTATCAATCAATTAATTATGTCTGTATTTATTCTGAATTATTTGTCAAGTACATAATACATAATATTACATAATTTAACTTTGCATTTCTATATGCATCATTTCAATCAAATGTCAAAATTTGTTTCATGTTACACAATAACTGAAACACAATTTTCAAAATTATCATGTTATGTGCTACACAATAGTCATGACATGAATTTCAAATTCTACATGATATATGCTTCAATAGCAATTATAACATGAGCTCTTTCAGACTTTTACCACCAGACATTACACAATAGTTATGGTGATGTCGTTAGACATCCCATAGGGAATATAGTGGATCTTAAATCGCTAGACATTCCATAGGAACTACAACACCAATTTCAAAGCTCACTAAAAGTCCCACAGAGAATATAGTGAGGGTCATTGCATTCATTTCATTGAATGTCCCACAAGGAATACAACAAAATTCATTATCACTAGACATCCCAAAAGGAATACAGTGCAGTTTACTAAACACTACACAATAGTTATAGTATCATTTCTAGACGTTCCATAAGAACTATAACACATTTTTTAAATCATGAATTGCTAAACGTCCTGCAGGGAAGATAGTGAAATTTTAAATCACTAACTTACTAGATGTTCTATGAGAATTATAACACTTCTTTCAAATTAAGGCTCGCTAGACGTCTCACAGGGAATATAGTGAGAATCATTACATTCATTTCATTAAAATGTCCTATGGGGAATATAACAAAATCCATTGTCACTAGACGTCCCAAAGGAAATATAGTGCAGTCCACTAAACACTACATAGTAGTTATGGCATTATTGCTAGACATTCCATAGGAACTATAACATATTTTCAAATCATGAGTTGCTAGACATCCCAAGGGGAATATAGCTAAATGCATAAGTTTCACTAGACATTCCATAGGAAATATAGTGAAACATATTAAATATAGCTTCTTGCTTAAAATTACTCAGCAATTTAAGCATCAGTAGCTCAATTAGGATATAATGAAGTACCTTAATTCTTTCTTTTGAAATTGTGTGCTACTATTTCTTTGCCACAATTTTTCAAGAAAACAACAATAAAGGGGGGCAACTGTAAACACCCAATTTTAGGATGCAATTATGCACATGTGCGATGAAAGCCCCTATGATGAAAATCTAATCAAGAATTGATCTCTGGTGTCGAGTTTCGTGATTTAAAGGACTAAATTGTAATGTTTTGTGGATTTAATTACAAAATTGGTTTTTTAGGCATTTGATTGCAGAAATTTGAAACTTCTGAGAACCTTTTTGTAATTTAATTTAACAATGAAAATTTTGGTCAGCTAGCATTTAATGACGACTGGAATTATATAATTCCAATCGGCATTATGGGTTAAAATCGACATTCTGTAATGCCAATTTTTGCTAAAAAGTTATTTTTATGCTAATTTCATGATTTTTTATATTGATTTTGTCAATTTTTAATTTTTTTCATTGGTCCAAGACATCACATGTCTACGTGTGAGTCTTTAATTTTTTAAAATCCTATCGCTTATCATCTTATTATCTTGATTTTGAAAATTTAAAAAATAAAATGCAGACTGAGAGACTCCTGATCTTGCTCCCAACAATCACGCAACTTCCCTACATGATCACAAAAGCTGAGGTGGTTGGGTTTGGCTTTAAAAGCCAGAAAGGGAGGCTGTGAAGGGGGACTAGCTAGGGAGAGAGGCAGAGAGAGTCTGCGAAAAAAAAGGTTGTGAGAAAACCCTATAGAAAAAGAGCTGTGAAAAAATCAGAGAGAGTAAAAACCCTAATTAGCTACTGTAAAAAAAAATACATTATTTGCTTTTAATGTCCAGAGAATCAAGAAAAAACAACGAAGTCAATCTCAAAACGGTGACAATCCCAATCTAAGGGGGCATTCAAATAACATTTTCACAATATCTTCTACTCTTCTTTTTTTCTCTTTTATTTTGATTTGATTTCTTTGTTTTATTTTTTATTTAATTCATTACTGATTAATTTTTTTTCTATTTTTGATTGATGTTCTGTGGTAATCTGGAGATGAGGTTAAAGATATGTGATTTTTGGTAGTGACCATTAGAAGAATCCATGGAAAGCCATGGATTAAGATCTGTAAAACCCTATAGGATTTAAGATTCATGATTTTTTCTCTCTTTTAATTTGCTTTTGTTTTGGGTTGTAATTAATTTGATTTGAATTTTTGCACAGTAGTTTATAATAGCCCCAATAGTGGGAAATAGTAGAATTTTATATTCTCTACAATAAAATTGATTAGTAATTTAGGTTTAATTAGGTAAAAATCAATGGTGGCTTTAGATTAATTTAGGGTTTCATGTAAATTGATTTAGGGTTTTTTTAGAAAACCACAAAAATCTTGTGTTTGATATGATTTTTTTTTTTTGGGTTTTGTTTTTGGATCTTTTAGTTCTTTGGGCAATAGGTCCAAACCCACTAAATAAAAAATAGGCTTAAAAATGGTTTAGGTTAATTAATTAAAATCAATTTAGGCCTATTTTTAGGTTAACTAAATTAATTTAGACTTAACTCAACCCATTAATTTCATTTCTTCTAAAATAAATAGATTTAGGATCACATCACTTAATTTAAAATCAAGTTAGACTTAGGCCCACTTATTAATTTAATTTTTCCTATAAAATTTGGTTGACTTAGGACTATTTCCTTAGTTAAATTAAAATAAATAGATTTAAGTTTACTAAAATTAATTAAAAATATAGGTCTTTCTTTAGTCTAATTCACTTATAAATAAAAATATGTAGAAATAGCTAACTTTCAAAAATTAACCTGGTTTAGACTTAGGGACATTGCCTTTTGTATGCATTTTTACATGTGATTTTATGACCTATTGTCTTTTTGGGTTAGATGAATGTTTAATTAGGGTTTAAATAAAATTGCATGTAATTAAAGAATAAAATAGTAATTCATAAAATAAATCTAAATGAACATAAGACTAAAAGAAGTTAGTATTCCATTCCCAAAATCTCCTGGTTGTGGTGCTAGCTTTCTTTTAGAGAATCAAGTACCACTGTAGACGACAGGGTTTAGCGCACGTCCAAGATTTTAGTAACCGCGACACTATTTGAGCTCAGGGCTCTAGAGAACACACTAACCACTATCACAAAGACGTCACATGGAGATGAGGAGTCGCCACCCAAGATAATAACTGGGACAAATAAAAAAGGTGGTACTCAATTCCCTAAAAGAAAGCTAGCACCACAACTAAGAGATATGGATACGGAATACCAACTTCTTTCAGTCTCATGTTCTTTTAGAATTACTATATTATCCTTTATTTACATGCAATTTTATATAAACCCTTATTCTAGCAATTAACTCCAAGGCAAACTAGTCATGAAAATATAAGTAAATAATGCATCCATTCAAACATATAATCCCTAAGTTAGTCTAATGTACATTAAATTTATTAAATGAGCTAAATCTACATGTTTTAATTAATGAGCCTAAAAGGCCTAATTCCTTTTAATTTTAATGAGATAAACCTAAGTCTATTTATTTTAATTCTAAAAATGGGCCTAAATATATAAATTATGGAGATATTTAAATTAGTGGGTCTAATTCTACATGTTTTAATTCTAAGGTGCCCTTAAATCTAAAAATTATGAAAAATGCTTAAATTAAGTGGGCTAAGTGTAAATTAATTAAATTAAATTAGATGAGCCTATGTCTAATTTACTAAATGGGCTTAAGTTATTTCTAACCTAAAATCTAATGAATTATGGGCCTAAAATGCATTTTAATTAATTAAACCTAAACAAACCTAAATTTATTTAAGTGGATTAGAATCTAATATGGGCTTAAGGCCCAAAACACATAAAAATAAATAAACAAGCCCAAAAATAAATAAAACAATTAAATAAAAGATCAAACAACTAATTATTAATTCCTTCTAAAAAAACCCTAATTTTCATTAACATACAATCATAAATTAAATCTACTTCCTCAATTGATTTTAATTAATTACCTAATTGAAACTCTAATTTTACTAACCAATTAATTAAAATAAACATGCAATCATACACATAATTCCACTATTCCCACTGTTGGGGCTATTACAAGAATCTATTGAAAGTAATAATAAAAATAATTAATACAACCCAAAAAATAAATTAAATAAAGAAATTAAATAAAAAACCTAACAACTAAATTTACAAGGTCTTATCCTTGTCATTCCATAGACTTCTCATGGATTCAATCCTTTAAACATGATCATCATGTAGTTTCCTCTATAATCACCATAAAAATAAAAAAAATAAAATTTTGATTAGTGAATCAATAATAAAATAATATTAAAAATAAAAAAAAGAAATGAATAAATCAAATAAAATATAACAAGGAGAAGATGATGCTTATGAATGATTTTAATGGAATGCTCCTTAGATTTTGTAAACTCACCATTCTTGATAGGTCTTCGAATACTGTTTCTTAAAAAATTCTCCAAAGATCTTTATTTAAGCAATTAAGCAAAAGAATTTTTGTAGAGAATAAGATGCTTTTTTCCTTTTTCCTCTTCTTTTGTCCCTTGCTTTTTCTTTTTTTCTTTTCTTTTCTTTTCTTTTCCTTTCTCTTTTTTTCTTTCTTCTCATTTTTTCTTTTTTTTTTCTTTTGCCTTTGTTTTATTCTGCCTCCTCCTTTTTTTTCCTCTCTATTTTCAAAGCCAAAACACTCCTTATATAAGGATATGTCTTCAAACCCTAGTTATAAATTGATTCCTAAAAGACTTCTATTTTCTTAAAAACATTATCAAAATAATTTTAGGAGAATTTCAAACTAATTAGGACTTAATTTTTCTTGAAAAATTCGAGAACCCGATCGAAATTAGTGTAATTCCGATTGGAATTACACAATTCCGGTCGAAATTAAACTTCTTCCGCCTGGGTACTCAATTTTTCCTAGAAAATTCGAGAACCCGAGTGGAAGAAGTTTAATTCTGACCAGAATTGTGTAATTCCAATTGGAATTACACTAATTCCAATGTGTAATTCCAATCGAAATTAGTGTAATTTCGATTGGAATTAATGTAATTCTGACTACTTTTGTTTAACTTTTAATTACAAAAGTCCTTAAAAGAATTTAAGTTTTGCAATTTAATCCATGAAAACATTAAATCCTTTCTTTGAAAAATGCAATCAAACCCTTGGAGTTTCAAAGTTCAAGTATTGAAGACTTATTCATGACATTTTCATCATTAGAGTCTTTTGTCGCATCCATAACTCATCATCCCAAAATTGGGTGTCTATAACCACCTTTCGATTTGTCCCAGTTATTAGCCTAGGTGGAGACTCCTCATCTCCACGCCATGTCTTTGTGACAATGGTTAGTGTGTTCTTTAGGGCCCTGAGCCTAAATAGTGTCGTGATTACTAAAATCTTGGGTGTGCACTAAACCTTGCCATCTACACACACACATGTACAAGGTAGTTATCAGTGATTACCTAAGTTCAAGGCTAAAAATGTGGGCTATGTGGCTGACTCAGAATGCAACAATTGTGGGCATGCATTGCTGGCAAAATTAGCATGAGATATGGTCGTAGGCAGTTAGGGGTGTCAATTGCACATTAGGCTAGGATTTGGGCATAAAACTACCATATAATTTCCATGTAAGATGCTCACTTAGTGGTTTAAATACTGGTTGTAACTTGGATGAAAAAGACACCAAGTGTGGATGCTTTAAGGAGTCCTTTAGGCTATAAATTACTATGTTTTATATAATCATGTAACAGACTTTATGCCTATATTGTGTTGCCTCTTGTTACTTTTAATTTCATTGAATATTGTTTGTTCAAACCTCCATTGTTGAATATTGCTGCATGGGTGTAGGTAGGCTGAGTCAAGTGGGGACTTGATTACCACATAGGGGCTATTTTTTAGGACTTGAAAATTTACCCCTGTGACACCTACCCATCTATATTCTTGTAGTAGTTGTAAACACCCAATTTTAGGATAATAAAATATGGATGCGATAAAGGACTCCAATGATGAAAATTTTATAAGTAGGTCTTTAAAACTTGAAGTTTGAAACCTTAAAAGTTCAAATATGCTTTCAAAAAGAGTGTCATTAGTTTTTTAAGGACTCAATTATAATACTTTTTCAAACCTAATTGGAAATTTTATTTCTTTCAGGGGTCTTTTTGTAATTCAAAGTTAACAAAATCATAATTATAGAATTCCAATTGAAATTCTATAATTCAGATTGAAATTATGTAATTCCAATTGGAATTATGCAATTCTGGTAAAAACTATGTGTTTTTCGTCTATTTTTGTATTTGTTTTACAAAAATAAAAATATTTTTTCCTAGTTTTAATTGGTTTAAAAATTTTCTTATATTTATTTTAGGATTTATCTACCTTTTCAGGAAATAAATTCCTTTTAAAATTTTAACTCTTCAGGAAATACAGTCCTTTTAAAATTGGAACTCTTAGTATGTAGAACTTAGGATTGTTTTTCTCCCCATAAAAGAAGAGCTAAGGCTCTAGGAGCAGGGGACGAAATTCTCAGGCCTCTCTCTTTTTATTTAAAACACTATTTTTCTACACTTACAAAATATTCTTGCTTATTTCATCTTGGAAGCTAGGAGAAAGAGACCTTTTTTTGAGAAAACAATAACAAGTTTTTGAATATCTATTTAACAAATAAACAGTGATTTTACTAGTCTGAGAAGCCAATCACAGTGCTGTTGGGTTCCGTGATGCAAACGCAGCGGAAAAATTAAAATTTTATCACGTTCCCAAGCCAGGATCCATGTAATTCGACTAATAGATTAAATCTAGGGTTTTTAATAATCTTACCAAAACGCAGAAGAGGCAAGATTCTCTGGAAGGGTGAGAGGAGGTTCACACCGGTGACACCTTACCTCGAGCTTTTTGGCTTGGTTGTTCGGATCAAGACGTCTCCAAAAGGATGCGTCCTCTATAGGTATCCACACGAACAGCCCTTCGCAAAACGAATTTGAGTGTGTGTGCTAGCAACCTCTTGACTGTCTCACAAATCAAGAACAAAAGGAAAAACTCTGTCTTTGTTTTCTAAGAGGAAAGAAAACGAATTTGGAGGCAAAAACAAGTGTGTGAAACCCTAGAGAATATAACATATTTATAGACTCCAAGTTAGGGTTTCACTTACCAATAACCTTTTGGTAATTTTCCATTTATTATATTCTGATTTTGTTTAAAAACAAATCAAAAATAATATCTTATTTATTTATTTAAAATAACATTTATCTTAAATAAATAAACAAATAAATAAATAAATAAAACACTTTAATTATTTATTTCCACAGAGTTTATTTTGGGCTTATTAAACCCATATCCGTTTTGGGCTTGTTCTAAGTGTGTGACCCTGTAGGTTCACATAACATTGGCAGTGGGCCTAAATCTCTATTTAGGCCTACAAGTCATAAGTGGCCTCTAGCAAGACATTATGACTACCCAAGTCATATGAAGTCAATAATCCGACATAACCTAATTACAGTGAATTTTATTGTCCCTTTATCACATGATATCTTAATTGAACATAAGGCATAGAATGTCATCCTTAAATAGTTCAATATTATGACTTGATTCCAAGTAGACTGAAAATGATAACTCTTTATCAATTCATTTCAGCATGGCCATGCATTTTATTCAGTCTATCTCATCAAGGGGCCTTTAGATATCTTTCTCATATTAATGAGGGATAAATTCCTTCTAAATCACTCACATTCCTCACATAACTAATTTTATATCCAACAACATTCTTTTAATCATCCGGTTAAAGACAATGTTAGAATGTGTCAAAACATAAAATAGCTCTGTAGAAATCCATGATGATTTCAAGGTCAAAGGATCGAAATAAAATTACTGTGATAAGAAATACTTATGACAATAATCTATGTAGTATTCTCATAGTGGGTCAATCCAGTACATGATCTCTCATCATGTACCTATGAGTTGACTTAATATCTCATATTTATGATTAGTAAAACATAACCATCAGTCAACAACATACTAGCCTTAATACTTTAATATTCATATAATGAATAAATGGCTAGGGATAATTAGAATAGAACTCTTATTTTAATCTAAGGGTTTTACTATCAAGTCACATACTTGATGACCTTAGTAAGAATTAACCATTCATGTAATTATCATAAAATCAAATGATAATATAATACCTCTTTATTAATAAAATAAGAAAGTCAATACATAATCACAAATGATTGACCTAGTGCATATCACTAACAAGTGCATCCATAATCATCTTCTCCTTCTCTATTTTCTATTATTTTATTATTTTATTATTTTTGTTCCTATTGAATTCTAGTTTTATTTAATTTTTTATTTTTATTTTGTTTATTCACTAACAATTATTTATTTTTGTGTTGGTGATTATGGAGAGAATCACTTAATGAGTTTATTCAAAGCATAAAATCTATGAAGGTTTATGGAATGCCATGGGTGGAACCTTGTAGCTAAATAATATTTCTGGGATTTTTATTTAGTTTGTTTATCATTATTTTGCTTTTATTTATTTTTGGGTTGTATTAATTTTCTTTTTTATTATTCTTAATAGTTCATTGTAATAGCCCCAATGGTGGGAATAATGAAATTTGGTGTGTGTGCTTATGTGTTTTATTTTAAGTAATTGGTTAGTAAAATTAAGGTTTTCATTCGATAATTAATTAAAATTAATGGTTATAGAAATCGTAGAGTTGTCTAATTAAAATTGAATTAGATTTAAGCTGGTAAAATTAGTTTTCTTGATTGATTGTTTTATTTATTGTTCATTTTTACTTTAATTAAATTAGGGTTTTAGAATAGATTTAATTAATAGTTTGACCTTTTATTTGTTTATTTTGATTTTTTTGGGCTTGATTACTTATGTTTGTGTGTTTTGGGCCCTAGGCCTACATTAGGCTTTAATCCATTTAAATTTATGTTGTCTTAGATTTAATTAATAAAAATACATTTTAGGCCTATAATTAATTAGATTTAGGGTGGAGATAACTTAGGCCAATTTAGTTAATTAGACATATGGCCACCTAATTTAATTTAATTTAATTAATTTAGACTTAGCCCGTTTAATTTAATTCTTTTCATAATTTATAGATTTAAGATCATTCTAGAATTAAAACATGTAGAATTAGGCCCATTACATTAAATACTTCATAATTTATAAATTTAGGCCCATTTTTAGAATTAAAATATATAGACTCAGGATCACTTAATTAAAATTAAATAGGGATTAGACCCATTAGTCTTTAGGCTTACTTATAAATTAAAATATGTAGATTTAGCTCATTTAATTAAAATCAATGTAGAGTAGACTAACTTACTGATTGTGATGAATGCATTGTTTACTTGTAAATTTCATGACTAGTTTGCCTGGAGTTGATTATTTTTAGGATTTATATGAAAGTGCATGTAAATAGAGGATAAAATAGTAATTCATAAAGTAATTTTAAAAGAACACGAGACTAAAAAGAAGTTAGTATTTCGTATTCAGAATCTCTTGGTTGTGGTGCTGGCTTTCTTTTAGGGAATCGAGTACCACTATTTTTCGATTTGTCCCCATTATTATCTTAGGTGGTGACTCCTCATCTCCACACGGTGTCTTTATGACAATAGTTAATGTGTTCTCTAGAGCCTTAAGCTCAAATAATGTCACGGTTGTTAAGATCTTGGGTGCGCGCTAAACCCCGCCGTCTACAGTATCCTTCAACTCGTTCCATATCATAGCTTATTTTCTAGAATTATATTATATATGAAACAACTTCTAATTCAACAACCCAAGTTAGATTTTCTCTATGTTCATATGAAATATGTATTATCTTTTGTTGCTAGCTAGTGTATTGTTACGCTTTTTGCAGTTTAAGTACTACAACTAGCTTACTGTTGAATACAAATGTGAATCGTTTGAAGAATGGAGGAAACAAATGTCATTTGAAAATTGGAGCAACCTGTTTCTCTGACCAAATGCATATAGTGATGAATTGGAAGATGACAACTTGATCTTGGAAGCTATTCAGGACATCACCAAATACTTAATAAAGAACAACTTGAATGATACACAACTCAAAAGAGCCATCTCTTATTGTTTTTTTGTTATATGTAATCATTAGTAGTCCTTAATTAAATGCAATGAATTCGATCCATAAACAATAATAATTAATCTTGAATTGAAGATATTGAGAAAGAACTAAAAAATAATCAATAATTTTCAAGGAATCAAGCTAAATATTGTGTATTTTCTAAAATGTAAAATTTATTATTTTGTAATTACAATTTATCACACCATTAAAATACATCACTTATTGTCACTATTGATTCAACTTCACCCGGTAAAATTTCTCTCCTTAAAACTACTTGCAAAATATGCCACCATTATTGCTCAATCACCGCACAATAGTCATTATTGGAGTAAGCCCTATCAGTATTATGGTGGTACGCGAGCTTCGTAAGGAGGGACACGAAGTAGTGGTCTTCGAGCAAGCTAACCAAATTGGTGGCACCTAGATATACACTCCCTAGTTTGAAACTGACCTTGTCGAGCAAGACCTAGATCCAACCATAATCCAAAGTAGCCTTTATGATTCCCTATGCACTAACTTGCCATGAGAGTCAATGGGTTTTTTGGGTTTTCTTATTTTTGGCTCGAGATGGTGAAGGGAGAGATCCGATAAGGTTTTTGGGGCATAGAGAAGTGTTAGTGAATCAGCAAGAGTTTGTTAGTAAGTTTAAGATTGAAGAGATGGTGAGGTTTGATTACGAGGTGGCTAGAGTGGAGATAATTAGCGATAATGGGAAATGGAAGGTGAAGTCAAAAGATAAAAAGAAAAGCGATGGTGGTCTTTATGATGAGGTTTTTGATGTTATTGTTGTTTATAGTGGACATTTTAGACAACCTAATATTGCCGAAATTCTTGATATTTTTATCCATCACTATTTCTTTTTTCAATATATTTTGGTTATTTATGAATCACACTCATACTTTTTTTGAATATAAATTCATAAAAAAACCAAAAATTACAGAGAGAAGCCATGGGTGTCATCAACCACACTCTTACTTACATATAATATATAAGAGTAATGAAAATGACAAACCAAATACCACCTCCCTTAAACCAAAAAGAAATAACTAAGAGGGATACATAGCCAAAAGTAAAAAAGTCAGAAGAAGTTACATCAATTAGCTGGGACTTGCTGGGAGGACAAAGATGTACCGTAAGTTATGGAAGCAGTCTTAGATGAAGACTGCGAAGGGCTATTTGGAAGGCATTGACCAGGAGTGTTTTGTTTCTTGCAGGCCTAGTCTATGAGTTTAAATTTTTTTATCTTCTTATTTTTGCCATTTGCTACAAACTTAGCATTATTCAATTTTTGACCTTGAGAGCCTAATCTAAATAAAGCCTCTTTAGAAAGAGTTTGCAAAATAATTAGAGCTATAGGCATTGCTATCTTCTTGGTTGGGTTGGAAGCTGCTTGATCTAAGAGCTCTTGAGCTTATAAGGGGTGAGTGAAAGAGGCCTCCATATTCTATAATGGAGAAGAGTCTGGTTCAAGCCTAGAAGGCCCCAAAGCCAACAGGTCCAGCTTAAACATAGCTTTGCCTTTTCCCTTCTGCACCAAATCATGTTTAGAGTATCCTGTTCCATGTCCAACATGTAAACTATCTTTACATGATTATTTCCCCTACCCGAGGTTAAGATTAGCAAGTTGTGTCATTGTTAGATATGGTGAGGGCATGGTGCTGCCAACTGCTTTACCTACTGTGGTTGGCGAACTTGGAATAACTATCTTTCCACTTTTGTGTGAAGGCAAGTGAGGACCACCTCCTTTAGTAAGAAGAACCGAATCTAAAGAATGCTACTAAAGGTGAATTTTCTGGATTTTGTATCCAGCTGATTTATCCTAGTAAGGATTTGGAGAGAAACCCATTTTTTTCTTAGCATTGCTCTTGTCCAGGGTCCATAAGCTTGATGATTGTAGACACTAGTAGTGATTTCTTCTTGAGTTTTAAAGAACTTGCATGAAAACTTTATGTTAGCTATTTAAATTAACTTAACTTTTTTAGGAGATTCTTACCTGAGTCTATATACACACAGTGGTACGATTTAAAATACAAGACATATGTCTTTTTTTTATCAATTAAGTTAGGGATAATGACTTAATTAGCCCTAAAAGTTATAGTGATTTTTCAATTAAGCCCTATAAGATTTAAGTGTATCAATTGAATCTATGAACTTTTTAAAAATTTCATTGTTAGTCCTAAGTTGTCAAATTTAACAGAACTTGTTGACATGTTAATGTTTTTGCTATTCTCCTTAAAATATGTTGATGACATGTCAATCCTCCTTTAAAGCCACATGACACGTTGATGCCACATTGGAAAACAACTTGAAACTGCCTTAGGGAGGTGAATAATGCTAATGAAGGATTTTAGAAAAATTAAAACAAATTTAAGGAATGACCAATAATTGAAAAAGAATAGAGTAGGAAGAATAATGAACATATAAATTTAAAAAATTCGAATTCTTAACAATTCTACGTCTTCACCTAACTTATTCCTAAATTAGGATTTTTCAATACCCATAATCTTATTCACAAGATTAAGATTACAAAAGTTTAAGGCTCACTCTTCAACCTTACACAAAGAAGAGTTTTAAGTCTAACTCTTCAACTAAACAAACAAGAGTTTTTAGGCTCACTCTTAAACTAATTCCTAAGTGTTTTAATGGCTAAACACTTAAACTAATTCGACTAGAAATATACCTTAATTTCCTTCTAATCTATCCCAAAAATTAGATGAAGGTGAAGTCCTATTTCTATCACACAACTAACTCTTACAAGAGTTAATCAATGCAAAGAATATTGATATAAAGAAAAATGAAGTTTAATGAATGCTTAGAGAGTTTTTTGATAATTAAAGAGTAATGTAATGTGTATTATTGTTATCACAACTCTAGAGCACATATATATAGTTCAAGCTTAAAAAATATGGCAGTTGGAGCCAATGATTATGTCTCTAACATTCCAAAAAATTGAAAAATATGTCCATTGGATATTTTTGAAGTTTTTTGTCACCATGGAAGCAATGCTTTAGTTGTAGCCTATTATTGAGACAAGCTTTATGTCACCATGGCAGCCTTATTTTAGTCACAGCCTACTATTCACATAATGTATCCAACGTCTATTTTCTTAATTTCAAAAATATGTCCCTTGGGCTGTCACCATAGAAGTAGAGCTTCAATCACAACCTGCATTTGAGCTTGGCTTTCTATCACTATAGTAGCCTTACTTCAATTGCAGCCTATTGTTGAGCTTGATTTTTGACTTGGCTTCTTTGAGAGTAATATTGTACCTATCCTTATAATCACACTCAAATAAAACATATTAAATGCTCAAAATTAAGTTTTTTAGGATCAAAATTAAGATTAATTATTGCTAAGGTCAACAATCTTCCTTTTTTTGATTTTGACAAACTTATTTTGAGTTTGAGAATGATAATATAAAGTAAAGTGTTTATTTATTTGAATCCCAATAAAGTACGTGAATTATACTCCCCTTAATTTATGCATATTATAAAAATAATGAATTTAAAGAGTAAATAATTCAAATTATGAAGAATAACAATGGAATGAGAATGATACCAATTTTAAAAATAATGAAATTTTAAGAATCTCCCCTTTTGTGCTATACAAATATCAATTAAACAACTCTTAAAAAATTTTAATTGAAAAAGATACCAATTAAAATATTTAATATTTTTTTTATTACTCTCCTTTTTGGATATGATAAGAACTATAAATTTATAAATCATCCCCCTTGATAAAAATAGGAATAATATAAAATATAACATGAAGGACATAAAAACATGGCCTAACATGTCTAATGTATTAAAAACATAAAAATGTGATAACATGATCATTAAAATAAATGCTAGGCAATATGAAGGAAATAATTTAAAAAATATTAAATAAATAAAAACTAGTAGCACTTACAATGCATGTAGTACTACTTAACACTACAAACATAGTGCATATAGCAATTATGTTGAATCTTAACAAACTTAGCTATCACATGATCATGTAAAAATTAGTTCTAAAGGAAACAAAAGACCAAGAACTAAAACAATGAAAACAAAGATAGACTAAATCATAAAAAAATGTCCATTTAGCCAAGTACCACACATGTACATATATAAAC
The DNA here is from genome assembly GCA_947683625.1 of Mallotus nudiflorus. Classification (NCBI taxonomy): domain Eukaryota; kingdom Viridiplantae; phylum Streptophyta; class Magnoliopsida; order Malpighiales; family Euphorbiaceae; genus Mallotus; species Mallotus nudiflorus. The sequence goes on from CANTUR010000553.1 coordinate 387,581, forward strand.
AAAGTAAGCAAAACAAGACTTTTTATCATATATAAAAATGTGATAAAACTAGTCACACTTACAATGTTACTGTGCATGCATAAACAAAATTATATAAAATAAATTCAACTATTCAAACTCAAATATTTCTCTCCCTTTTGCAAAACGCAAAAAGAAATTTTAATAAAATAAAAATTGTATTAATGAAAATGATAGAGTTACAATGATATTAAAATACTAGTTGTAAACTAAGAGAAACATAAAAAGGCATAAAATTAACAACTCATGGCTTATATCCAAAAAATAGACCAAACTTAAATTGACACAAAATAACTATAAAACAAACTAACAACTCAAAATTTAGATACAGAAAATATACTAAAAATAAACAAAACATAAACTGGCGAAAACACATAAAACATATAAAAACACTTGTCTTGTTGAGGAGGAAAGAGGGAATAATTTTGCTAAAATTTAATTAATTGAATTTAACTCAATAATTAATTATTAATTTGCAAAATAGAAAGTTTTTTTTTAAAAAAAATTGAATGAACATATCGTAATGCACATATTAAATTTAAACATATAGAAATGCATGGCAATTAAAAACAAATGTTATGCTTATTTTGAATAATTAATTTATTAAAATAGTTTCAATAATTAATTATTGAATACCAAAAAAATTTATAAATTGTTAAGATCAAAATCAAAATTAATAATCAAAGCAATTAATAAGCACTACATAATTTCACATGAAAATAGTCCAACCATCAATTAAGCATAAAATCAAGACCAACTAGAACCATCAATCATGCCAATTTCATAGTTAATGAAATTCATTCTCTCCTCATTGAGAGGTTTGGTGAAGGTATGTGTAAGTTGATTATTTGTATCAACAAATTCAAGTACGATATCACTAATTTGAACATGATCATGCAAGAAATGATGTCTAATGTTTAGATGCTTGGTTATCGAATATTGAATGAGATTTTTACTAAGGTTAATAACACTTGTATTGTCACATTTGATTGAAATGTGATCAAGTTTTATACCATAGTCCACCAATTGTTGTTTTTTCCATAAGACTTATGAACAATAAAGACTTGTTGCAATATTTTCAACTTCAATAGTGGACAAGGCAATTGAAACTTGTTTCCTACTAAACTAAGAAACTAAACATTGTCCTAAAAATTGACAAGTTCTGGAAGTGCTCTTTCTATCTAGTAAACTACTAGCAAAATCCGCATTTGAATAAGTAATTAAGTCAAAGGAGAAACTCTTAGGATATCAAAGTCTTAAATGCATTGTTCCATAAAGATATTTGAAAATTCTTTTGATTGCATTCAAATAAGACTCTCTAGGACTTGATTGAAATCTAACACACAAGCAAGTAGCAAACATGATATTCGATATGCTTGTAGTTAAATAAAGAAGGGATATAATCATACCTCTAAAATGCTTTTCATTAACTAGTTTACCATTCTCATCTTTGATGAGTTTTGTGATGGTACTCATAGGATTCTTGCTTGATTTAGCGCCATCCACGCCAAACTTCTTAAAAATGACCCCATTATGCTCATTTTAAATTCTCCTTGTATCAACTTAGAAATTCCTCACATAAGCAATGATTAGTAGCTCTGAATATAATGTCACAATGTATATTTGCACAATAAGCAAACCATGCTTAGATTTCCTTATGAAAAGAGTTATGTCAACCTTTCCATTAAAGAAACCTTTCTTTAATAAAAAGTTGCTCAATCTTTCATACCATACTCTTGGAACTTGTTTCAATCCATATAATGCTTTTGAAAGTTTAAATACATGATTAGGAAAACCAAAACTTTTAAAACCTAGAGGTTGTACAATATATACCTCATTTTCAATGAAACCATTTAAAAAAGAACTTTTGACAACCATTTGAAAAAGTTTAAAATTCATGAAAGATGCAAATGCAATTAGCATTCTAATAGCTTCTAACCTTGCAACCGGGGCAAAGGTTTCATCATGATCAATGTCTTCATCTTAATTATAACCTTTAGTTACTAGTATATCTTTGTTACTAGTTATGACACCTTGTTCATTCATCTTATTCCTAAACACCTTTTTGGTGCCTATGCTAGAATGATGTTTAGGTCTAGGAACCAAGGTCCAAAACTTGTTTTTCTCAAATTGATTAAACTCTTCTTGTATAGCAAGGACCCAAAATTCATTACTCGAAGTATCATCAATAATTTTGGGTTCAATTTGAGAAATGAAGACTAAATTAACAATGGTTTTAAGTTAATATCTAGGAGTTATCCCTTTTATAGTATCATCAATGATGAGGTCTTGAGGATGTGCTTTCTTGAATTACCAATCCTTTGGAAGATCATCCTTTAAGGTAAATTGAGGCATCTCCTCATTTTCTTCTTTTTTAAGATCCTCTATAAACATCCTTTCTAGGATCAAGTGACTTTGATTAATTAAATACAACATGCATTGACTCTTCAACTACTAGTGTTCTTTTATTAAAGACTTAATATGCTTTACTAGTTATGGCATAGCTTAGGAAAATTCCTTCATCATCTTTAGAATTAAATTTCCTAAGATTATCCTTGGTTTTAATATAAAGCACTTGCATCCAAATACTCTAAGATATGAAATTTTAGGTTTTCTATTGTTCCAAAGCTCATAAGTGGTTTTATTTAAAATTGGTCTTTTAAATACTCTATTTTCAATGTAGCAAGACATGTTAATGACTTTTTCCTAAAAGTATAGAGGTAAATTATACTCATGAAGCATTGTTCTAGCAATTTCTACTAGAGTTCTATTTTTCCTTTCAACTACCCCATTTTATTAAGGAGTTCTATGAGAAGAAAAACTATGTGAAATACCATTTTCATTGCAAAAGATTTTGAAGAATTCATTTTAAATTTTGGTTCCATGATCACTCCTAATAGATGAAATGCAAAAAACTTTTTCTCTTCAAACTGCTTTTGAAAAATTTTTAAAAGTTTTAAATGTATCATTCTTATGAGCAAGGAAATACACCTAAGTGAATCTAGAGTAATCATTAAGTACTACATATGCATAGTATATTCCATCGAGATTAGCAACTGTAGTTGGACCAAACAAATCCATATGTATAAGTTCAAGTGGCCTAGAGGTTGATATTACATTCTTGAGCTTAAATGAATACTTGGATTGTTTTCTCTTTTAATAAGCATCATAAGGTTTATCCTTAGAGAATTCAAGCTTGGGTAAACTAATCACAAGTTCGTGTTTACAAAGATCATTCAAAAGCTTAAAATTTGCATGTCCTAACCTTTTATACCATGTTTATATGTTATAGGAAATAGACATTAAGCATTTAATGTCTTTGTTATAAACCTTATTCAAGTTAATTACATAGACATTATAATTGGGCAAGTCAATCTTATTCAAGTCACCTCTTAAGATTAATTTGTCTTCATCAATACTACTAGCAAAATAATTTTTAGGGTAGAAAGTGACTTTATTTCCCATATTACATAGTTGACTTATACTAAGAAAATTATGTTTAAGACCATCAATAAGCAATAAATAATGTATAAATAAGGATTGAGGATTATTGATTTTTCCAATTCCTACTATCTTTCCTTTGGTATTGTCTCCGAATGTGAGATGTCCTCCATCCTTTGCATCAAGCTTGGTGAATTGCTCCTTATCTCCTGTCATATGCCTTAAACATCCACTATTGAGATACCACTTGTTTTTTGTTCTTGTGGGTTTTAAGCACACCTACACAAAATAATTTAAGTGTTCTTTTGAACCCAACCCTTTCTTAATCTAGATTGGTTAGTCTCAAGATAATTTAAAGGAAGCAAGTTCATGTGTAATTTTCTATAGAAGCAAACATTATTGGTGTGTCCTTTGATCATGCAATATAAACATATAACATTTTCAAATTTATTTCTCTTAGGATGATATGTTTTCCTAGTGTATGAAATATGCCTTTTATGTTATAGTGGTGTGTGTCTCCTAATATTATTATGTAATACCCTATATTTTTTTTATTTATTTTTTATTTATTTAAATGAAGCAATTTCCAAATTTGAGCTATTAATAATTAAATTTAAATTTTTATTTTACACAAGCGTTACTTGTCTAAACTATTTAATCGATACATTTGTGTTAGCATTATGTCAAGGTTTATTACTCGATATAATTATTATTTTTGGTTAGATATATATATATATATATAGGTGCATTCAACCCGAAAATCCATCACCCTCACCATTTCTTTCCCCTGCCTGCCATCCACACCGTCTCTCCTCTCCTTGTGTCGCTTCCTCCATCGCCTAAGACTCCATCTCCGCCATGAATTGAAGCTTCTAGGTTGCTGTCGCTACTGCCTTTCTTCTTCCTCGCATGGCAGCGCTTCTTCTTTCCTCACCAGATAGCAACCTTTCCTCCTTCGCATGCGACAATCCCCTGCCAGCTTCGTCCCTCCGCCAGTTGCTGCCTCCTGCTTCGCCTGAGCTGCTCCCTCAGCCTCCATTTCCGGTGGCAGTAAGTTCCCTTCCCCCTTTTTGTTCTTTCAGCTCGGCAGTGAGTGGTACTCACTTGATCTCTCCTTTCCTCCCTTGATCTTAGTTATTCTTGGTAGATTTTTAGTTAATTAAGGTTGTTTAGTGTTTTAGGTGGTTGGTTTTTAATTTTTGATAATTTTAATGAGTTATGTGATTTTTCAGAATTTTATTTGAATTTTATGTGATTTTATTTGATAATTAGTTGGTTTAATTGGTTGTTAATTTAGTTTAAGTAGTAATTAGGTTAATTGATGTTAATTATTTGTAATGTATTGATGTTTTTTTAAGATTTTTTAGAAATTATGGAGTTAATTATAAATTTTGAGTATTTAATTAAGATTTTTGTTAATTTCAAAAATTTATTGTAAAAATTTTGAAATTTTGATAATTAATATTATTACTAAATGCTATTAATTTTAGAATTTACATTTTGGTTTTTTTGTGATTTTATACTATTCTATAAATATTTTAAGCTTATGGAAAATGTGAATAATTAGGTTAAATTATATTTTTAGAAGAAATTAGTAGTCATTTATATGTTTTAATTATATTAAGATGTTTAATATAGAGAAAATGATTTTTTTTTATGTTTGTATAATTTTCCAAGGATTTTTTTATATACTAATAATTATTATATAAGTTTGTATATCATAAGGGTAGAAATGTAATTTTTGTTAAATATAGTTAAATAATAAATTTTAGTTGGTTTTAAGGACAATTAAGGAATTTAAAAGGATTTTACAAATTATCTACTAATTTAGACTAATTAACATTAATTTCTCAAAAAATCAACTTTTAATAGTATATTAGATATTATTTTGAATATTATGTGTATTTTCCTATTAGTTCGATAAATATGTAATTTTACACTAATTATAATTAAAATATATTAATTAGCTTTATTAATATTTAAGAGGTTTAGATATATATATATATATATATATATATATATATATATATATATATATATATATATATATATATATATATATATATATATATATATATATAAAGATTAATAGGTAACTTTCATTAAGTGAATGTTGTTTCCGTGGCAACTTAAGACTGGTTCATGCAGTCGATTCAGCCATCTATGCATGAGTTGACTTGGCTAGAGTTTAAGGATCGCCTTTTGAGATTTTTCTGTCCTCCAGCCACCAGAGATGCCTACAGGTGGCAATTGCTCCACATCACTAGAGGGGATAGGTCAGTGGAGGACTACACCATGGAGTTTAATAGGTTGTCCTGACATGCAGAGGATATCAGGAGGGACCCTTACAGAGCAATGGAGCTGTATGTTACTGGATTGGGACCCGCTTTTATTGGTATGTGTACCGAGGACCGCACCCTAAAAAGTGTGATTGAGGAGGCCTGTTTGATTGAGAGGCGACATATCCACCCGGGCACCATGATAGATCCTTATATAGTTGGTGGCAGTGGATATGGTGTAGCTCCCGGGTATCAACAGCCAGCATTTCACATTGGTAGTTCGAGTTAGCAGGCTGCGGGTAGTTCACATCAGGGTGGTAGGAGGTCCAGGACTCACCGAGTTGGCCGACATGGTTATGCTATAAATAGGAGGAGTAGTAGGGGTCATAGATTCAGTACTGGAGTCGGCAGCAGTAGTAGTGGGCAGAGCTCCAGACAGAGTAGTTCTGGGTCTGGGGCCAATGCATGTGGGAGTTGTGGATGATTCCATCAAGGCCCGTGTCATTTGTTATCGGGTGCTTGCTTTAGATGTGGAAAGGTTGTTCATCTTGCTAGAGCTTGTCCTCACTCCGGATATCAGCCACAGTACGCTCAGGGTTCATCTTCATCAGTGGCTCAACCCTACTATCTGATGCCCCAGCAGTATAGAGCACCAGTACAGCCACAGCAGAGACCGCCACAGCTTATAGGCCAATAGGGCCGAGGTTTAGTTGGTAGGCCTAGTGGTCGTGGGTTTGTGCAGCCCTCGACATCTCAGCAGGCAGGTCGTGGCCAAGCTCGAGTGTTCACTTTGACACCACAGGATGCTCAGACTTCTAATGCAGTGGTAGCAGGTATTCTCTTAGTCTGTGCATGTGATGCTAGAGTATTGTTTGACCTCGGTGCTTTGCATTCATTCATTTCTCCTATGTTCGCTTCGAGAATCGAGTGGCAACCTTCCAGGTTATCCTTTCCTCTATCTGTGTCGACTCCTCTTAGTGACGAGTTGGAGACAGATATTTTCTTTCCTTCGTGTCTGGTGTTGGTTGATGGTAGAGAATTATTGGCGGACTTGGTGTTGCTTTATGTGCTGGAATTCGATGTCATTTTGGGTATGGATTGGTTGTCGAGGTATTATGCTTTGGTGAATTGTCAAGAGAAAGAAGTGGTGTTCAAAATTCCAAATGAAGAAGAATTTTATTTTAAAGGTGAAAAGAGCTCCATGCCTCGTAATCTCATTTCTACCATTACAGCCTGGAAGATGCTTAGAAGGGGTTGTCAAGGTTACTTGGCAGTGGTAAAAGATATTGAGATAGAGAAGGGGGCAATTGAACAGGTGCCAGTGGTGTGTGAATTTTTGAATGTCTTTCCTGAAGAATTACCAGGATTACCACCAGACAAAGAGATAGAGTTCTGTATTGATGTCATACCTGGTACAGATACAATTTCTATGCCACCCTACAGAATGGCACCAGCTAAATTACAGGGGCTGAAGGAGCAGTTACAGGAGTTACTTGATAAGGGTTTCATAAGACCTAGTGCATCGCCTTGGGGTGCTCCGATGTTGTTTATGAAGAAAAAGGATAGTAGCCTTCGACTTTGTATTGATTACAGGCAGTTGAACAAGGTCACCATCAAGAACAAGTATCCACTTCCAAGGATCAATGACTTGTTTGATTAACTTCAAGGTGCTACATGCTTCTCTACGATAGACTTGAGATCTGGGTATCACCAGTTGAGGATCAGAAGAGGTGATGAGCCCAAGATAGCATTTCGGACGAGATATGGCCATTATGAGTTATTAGTAATGTCCTTTAGGTTGACTAATGCTTCAGCAGCCTTTATGGACTTGATGATTCAGGTGTTTAGGCCATACTTGGACCGGTTTATAATAGTCTTCATTGATGATATCTTGGTTTATTCTAAGAGTGAAGTTGAGCATGTTATGCATTTGAGAAGGGTGCTTCAGACTTTAAGGGAGCACAGGTTGTATGCCAAGTTTTTGAAGTGTGAGTTCTGGTTAAATCAAGTGACATTTTTAGGCCACGTGGTTTTTAGGGATGGCATACAAGTGGACCCTAAGAAGATAGAAGCTATTACAGAGTGGCCGAGGCCGACTACAGTTAGAGAAGTACGGATTTCCTAGGTCTAGCAGGCTATTACAGGAGATTTGTGAAGGATTTCTTTAAAATTGTTGCACCTTTGACAAGGTTGACCCAGAAGAGTGCTAAGTTTGTGTGGACAGACAAATGTGAAGAGCACTTCTAGTTATTGAAGGACTTATTGACATCAGCTCCAATTCTGACTTTGCCTTCTGGAAATGAAGGGTATACAGTGTATTGTGATGCTTCCAGAGTAGGATTGGGCTGTGTGTTGATGCAAAATGGCCAAGTGATTGCTTATGCTTTGAGCCAGTTGAAGAAGCACGAGCAAAACTATCCTACTCATGACTTGGAGATGGCAGCCATTGTGTTTGCTTTGAAAATATGGAGGCATTACTTGCATGGGGTGACATGTGAGATATACACTGATTATAAGAGCTTGAAATATATCTTCCAACAAAAGGACTTGAACCTAAGGCAGAGAAGATGGATGGAACTTCTTAAGGATTATGATTATTCCATTTTATACCATCCAAGCAAGGTGAATGTTGTTGCTGATGCCTTGAGTAGGAAGTCAATGGGCAATCTTGCCCACATCAGCACAGAAAGGAGGCCCATTATCAAGGAGATGCACGAGTTGATTGATCAAGGGTTGCTGATGAAAGTTACCCGAAAGTGCCTTTTAGCTCAATTCAGGGTACGATCTGTATACTTGGATCGAGTTAAGGCAGCTCAGAATAGAGACCCACAGTTGTAGAGGATTATGTAAGAAGTGCAACAAGGGCAGTCAAGAGACTTTATGGTTGACAATAAAGGTATTTTGCGGTTGGGCACTAGGATTTGTGTGTCGGATGTTGACGACTTGAGGAAGGAAATCATGGAAGAAGCACATTTTTCTGCTTATAGTATTCATCCAGGTTCTACCAAGATGTATCATGACTTGAAAGATACATATTGGTGGAATGGAATGAAGAGGGATATTGCAAAGTTTGTGTCTAGATGTCTGACTTGTCAGTAAGTGAAGCTTGAACATCAGAGACCCTCGGGATTGTTGCAACCTATGCCAATTCCTGAATGGAAATGGGACATGATAGCTATGGACTTTGTGACTGGGCTACCTCGGACTATAAGAGGTTATGATGCTATTTGGGTGATTGTTGATAGGCTAACTAAGTCAGCACACTTTCTACCAATAAAGAAGACATACTCTACTGATAGACTGGCGAGACTTTATGTTAATAGGATTGTTTGTCTACATGGAGTACCAGTGAGTATAGTGTCAGATAGAGGAGCCACATTCACCTCAGTCTTTTGGCAAGAGTTACACAAGGCCTTGGGCACCAGATTGGATTTTAGTATGGCCTTCCATCCTCAGACAGATGGTTAGTCAGAGAGGACCATCCAGACGTTAGAAAATATGCTGAGGATATGTGTAATGGACTTTGGCAGACAGTGGATTCACACTTGCCATTGATTGAGTTTGCTTACAATAATAGCTATCATGCTAGCATTGAGATGGCTCCGTATGAAGCACTGTATGGTAGGAAGTGCATATCACCATTATGTTGGGAGATTTGTGAAAGACAGTTAACGGGTCCAAAGTTAGTGCAGGTAACTTCAGAGAAAGTCCCCATTATACAGCAACGATTGAAGACAGCCTTCAACAGACAAAAGAGCTATGCTAACCCAAGGAGGAAGGATGTATCCTTTATGGTTAAAGACATGGTGTTCCTGAAGGTGTCTCCAATGAAAGAAGTTATGAGATTTGATAAGAAGGGTAAGCTAGCTCCTAGATTCATTGGACCATTTGAGATTTGGTATAGAGTGGGTGAAGTGGCGTATAGGCTGGTGTTACCACCAGAACTGTCGAGAATCCATCATGTATTTCATGTGTCCATGTTGAGGAAATACGTTCCTGATCCATCTCATGTGTTGCAACCTCAAGCCGTAGAGCTTAACGACGATCTGACTTATAAGGAGTACCCAGTGGCAATTGTGGATCGCCAAATCTGACAATTGTGGACTAAGGAGATACCGATAGTGAAGGTGCTATGGAGTAACCATTTTACTGAGGATTGCACTTAGGAAACTGAAGTTGAGATGCAAGTTTCTTTCTCGTATCTCTTCCCTTCTTAAGCCTTGTAATTCTTCTTTTCTTTCTTTCTTGAATTCGAGGACGAATTCATATAAGGAGGGGAGACTGTAATACCCTATATTTATTTATTTATTTGTTTTATTTAAGTGAAGCAATTTCCGAATTTAAGCTATTAATAATTAAATTTAAATTTTGGTTTTTTTGTGATTTTATACTATTTCTATAAATATTTTAAGTTTATGGCAAATGTGAATAATTAGGTTAAATTGTATTTTTAGAAGAAATTAGTAGTCATTGATATGTTTTAATTATATTAAGATGTTTAATATAGAGAAAAATGATTTTTTTTATGTTTCTATAATTTTCCAAGGATTTTTTTTTATATTAATAATTATTATATAAGTTTGTATATCATAAGGGTAGAAATGTAATTTTTTGTTAAATATAGTTAAATAATAAATTTTAGTTGGTTTTAAGGACAATTAAGGAATTTAAAAGGATTTTACAAATTATCTACTAATTTAGACTAATTAACATTAATTTCTCAAAAAATCAACTTTTAATAGTATATTAGATATTATTTTGAATATTATGTGTATTTTCCTATTAGTTCAATAAATATGTAATTTTAATCTAATTATAATTAAAATATATTAATTAGCTTTATTAATATTTAAGAGGTTTAGAGATATATATATATATATATATATATATTTTATATAAAGATTAATAGGTAATTTTCATTAAGTAATGTTCATTGTGAATGTTGTTTCCATATATATATATATATTGGTTTGTGAAATTTTATTTTTTTAAAAAAAATCTATATTAAGAGATGATTTAATTTTTGTGATGTTTTGTTGGATTGTGATCTCGGTCAAAGCTAAGTGTAGTTTTGGAAGCCTGACTCGAGTGTAAATGTTTGCGATTATTAAAAGTGCATTTTTATGTAGGTTTGGCTCTACCTTTGGTAGAGAGATGTCCATTTTATAGAGGAGACTCTGTCGAAATTTCGGTAGATTTTCTCGTAAAACGTGATATTCGTAATAAATTTCTACCGTCAATTAGGCTTTTTCCTGTCTATCGAGTCTTATCCGGTCTTCCTCGAGTCAGCCTAGAATTTCACTATTTTTGTTGATTTTTGATTTCCATTTCATAGTCATATTTTAAAAATCGATCTGTTAATTTCTTTTCTAGAGCATATTGGAGCAGAAGCTGTGAGATAGAGGCATACGCGCAGTCGTCAATCTTCTCGTTTATCTTGTAAGTTGATAAAATGATATGTGCGTGTGTTTTATTTAAAGATGCGTGCGCTCATATTTTTATGTTTTTATTATATGATTTATTTAATTCAATGCTGCTATTTAAGGTTTAAGCGCATTTTATTTAAATAAATCAGTTTTTGAAAAATTTTGGTAGAACGGGCTACCTGATGGGTTTCACCAGGACCGTGTGCACATGGTAAAGATTGAGAGATGGATCCAATATATATATAACTTGTGGATGTAAACTGGGATGGGTGCCTCGGTGGAAGCCTTTGCTCTCGGGGACCACCAATGATTGGAAAGTTAATAATGGACTGGGATGGGTGCCTCGGTTGATGCCTTAGCTCTCAGGGACCGCCAGTGCCATATATTTGGATTAAGTGAATGACTGTGACTTGATGCCTCGGTTGATGCCTTTGCTCTCCAGGACCAGCAGTCTAGTTGGAACAAGTGGGCCCTGTTGGCCATTTAGGACTTTAGGTTTAGGGTTCTACCGAGATTTTCCAAAAGCTATATCTATACATTATAAATTATTTTCACTATAACTATTGGTTTTTTTTTCAAAAGGGTTTTTTTTCAAACCGTACAACTCTTTTATTGACTTACTCAGTGAGGTCTGATTCCCCTCAATTTTTTTTTAGGAGCTTGGGAGTTCGACCTCAAACTGCCTCTACGCCAGATTTCTTCATCACCGACCATTTTATATAGATCATTGTAAGTTGTACTATTGTAATACTCTAGAAAGTTGTAGTAGTATCTGTACTATGAATTGTATGACTTAAGTATACTTGTGTATTTTATATGTATGAACCACGCTTATGTATGATGATTTAATTTTGATTTATGATATGACGCTGGAGAATATTTTATTTATGTATTCAATTCTGTTTTGAATTTCAGAAAAATCAATTTGATAATGTATTCTGTTATAAAATAAAGTTTTAAATTGTAAGGTTTTATTTTTCTTTTCTTTAAGGCTTACTACGGGTTTCGGGGGCCTTATGCTTTCCCATTCCCTAGTGCCGGTCACATGCCCTCGGGTTCGGGTCGTGACATATTATGAGTCATATTGTGAGACATACATTGACAATGACAATGTGTATTTTGATAAGTTTGTGCTACATGTTTATGAGAATGATATTGTGTAGCATGCTTAGGAGTGTTGCATATAGTGTACATGCAAGCTTGTTTGGGTTGTGTTTTCCTAGCATGAAACTTACCTCTTTATGTCATATAGGATTGAATCTTATGAGACTTTCCTTTAATATTAATGATAAACTAGCTAATTATTTAAAAACTTTAAATTCCTTGAAAGACTAACTTAAGAAAGCAAGTGATGAAAATCATAAACTTTATAAATAAGTCTTAGAGTTAAAGAATTCTATTTCCAAATTCAAAAGAGGAAAATAATTTACTTGACTCTAAAAAACTCCATGGAAATACTCATGGAATAGGATTGTAAATTGAATGCCTTCTTCCTCATCATCATCACATATCAATTTTGTTAAATCATTATATAATTCCACTCCTTCTACCTCTAAACTGATTAAGACTTAAGATTTTAAAGCTATTAGAAAATTCATTTTTCAAGTTTTTTCCTTAGTTAAGCTAGTTAAGTCATGCTTATATTGCTTCTTCTTAATAAGTAAGCTTTTGCATTTAAGCAAGAGTTTGCTCACCATAGAGCTCTCAACATCATCATCATCATAATCACAGTAATCATTATATGAAGAGTTAGACGTAGATGGTACCTCATTTTTGCTTTAAAGAGTTATAAAGCAGAGGTTGGCTACTTATTGTTACTCCTCTTTCATTTCTAATTCAGAGGAGGTTAGCTAATTACTTAAAAACTTCAAATTCCTTGAAAGATCAACTTAAGAAAGCAAGGGATAAAAATCATAAAATTTATAAAGAAGTCTTAGAGTTAAAGAATTCTATTTCCAAATTCAAAAGAGGAAAATAGAGTTTAGATAATTTACTTGACTCTTAAAAATTTCATGAAAATACTCATGGAATAGGATATGTAAATGGAATGCCTTCTTCCTCATCATCATCATATATCAATTTTATTAAATCATTATATAATTCCACTCCTTCTACCTTTAAACCAATTAAGACTTAAGACTTCAAAGCTATTAGAAAATTCATATTTCAATTTTTTTTCCTTAATTAAGCTAGTTAACTCATGCTTATAATGCTTCTTCTTAATAAGTAAGCTTTTGCATTTAAGCAAGAGTTTGCTCACTATAGAGCTCGTAACGTCATCATCATCATAATCATAGTAATCATCATATGAAGAGTTAGACATAGATGGTACCCCATTTTTGCTTTCAAGAGTTGTAAAGCAAAGGTTGGCTACTTTTTGTTGCTCCTCTTTTGTTTCTAATTCAGAGGAGTCATCCCATGTAGCTTTGAAAGCCTTCCTTTTCTCCTTTGCTCTTATTTTTGAGTTTAGGGCACTCACTTTGAATGTGACCCAGTATCTTGCATTCATAACAAGAAACCTCTTTTGATTTCTTCTTACCTTATGCCTCATACTTCTTATTGAAGTCTTTTGTTCTTAATGAATTTTTCTTTTTCAAGAACTTATTAAAGTTCCTAGTGAGCATGATAATTTCACCATATTCATCACTAGAACCTTCAATGTTTTCCTTTTTACTATCATCTTATGAAGCTTTTAATGCAATGCCCTTTTTCTTTTCTTCCTTCCTTTCTAACATTTCACCTTTGTGCTTTATTATAAGCTCATGGGTTAAAAGCTTTCTAATAAGAACATTTATTGAGATTATAGAAACGTCTTGAGCTTCCTCAATTAAAGTGACTCAAGATTCTCTATGCTTTTTAAGTAGGTTCTTAGAATATTATTGTTTACCTCTTCCTTAGAGAAATGTTTTCCAAGTTTCTTAAAGGTTGTGAAAAAAGTATTAAGATAGTTTGTCATCTCTGTAATTGATTCTTGAGGCTTCATTTTGAAGAGTTCATATACATACATATAAAGTTGGACCTTTTTGCTTCTAACTTGCACATTGCCCTCATAATGGTTTTCTAAGGTGTGCTATATTTCCTTGATCGAAATATAATGTTCAAGCTTTCCTCTTTCTTCTCTTATGATCATAACCTTTTTATATTTATGATTGTCCTCCTTTTGATCACTGTTCCATTGACTTCTTGATAGAGTAGTTTCCACACCATCAATGATAGCTTTGGGTAGTTTCCAATCTTTTAAGACAATATCCCAAAGTTTAATGGAATCACAATATAGATATATCTCCATTTTAAACTTCCAATGAGAATAGTCATTACTATTAAAGAATGGTCTAAGAGGAAAAAACATTTTGAGATTCACTCCTTATGATATTGTATTCTAGAAATAAATTACCTAGAATTCAAGCTCTAATACCAATTAAAAGTGCCTTAGAGGGGGGTGAATAAGGCTAATAAAGGATTTTATAAAGATTAAAAAAAATTTAAAGAATGAACAAGAATTAAAAGAGAATGGAGTAGAAAGAATAATGAACATATAAATTTAAGGATTTTAGATTCTCAACAATCCTATGTCTCCACCTAACTTATCCCCAAGTTAGGATTTTTCAATACCCACAATCTTATTCACAAGATTGAGATTATAAGATTTTAGGGCTCAGTCTTTAACCTTACACAAACAAGAGTTTTAAGGCTAACTCTTCAATCAAACAAACAAGAGTTTCTAGACTCACTCTTGAACCAATTCCCAAGTGTTTTAATGGCTACACGTAAATCAATTCCACAAAAAATATACCTCACTTCCCTTCTAATCTATCCTAAGAATTAGATGAAGATGAAGTTCTAATTCTATCACGTAACTAACTCTCACAAGAGTTAATTAATACAAAGAATATTGATATAAAGAAAAATGAAGCTTAATGAATGCTTAGAGATTTTTTTGATAATTAAAGAGTAATATAATGTGTATTATTATTATCATAACTCTATAGTATATATACATAGATCAAGCTTCAAAAATATGGTCCTTAGAGCCAATGATTATGTCTTCAATGTCTTTTTTTTCAAAAAATTCAAAAATATGTCCGTTGGATTTTTTTGAAGTTTATTGTCACCATGGAAGTAATGTTTTAGTCATAGCCTATTATTGAGACAAGCTTTCTATCACTATGGCAACCTTGCTTTAGTCGTAGCTAACTATTCACATTATGTCTCCAATGTCTCTTTTCTTAATTTCAAAAATATCTTCGTTGGGCCATCGCCATAGAAGCAGAGCTTCAACCGTAACCTACTATTGAGCTTGGCTTTCTATTACCATAGCATCCTTGCTTCAATTGCAGCTTATTATTGAGCTTACCATGGCAGCCTTGCTTCAATTCTAGCATACTGTTAAGCTTTAATTTTGACTTAGCTTTCTTTAAGAGTAATATTGTACCTTTGCTTATAATCACACTTAAATAAAACATATTAAATGCTCAAAATTAAGTTTGTTAATATCAAAATTAAGATTGATTATTGCTAAGTTCAAAAAAAAATATTTACATAAATATAGGCCAAAGTGCCAAATTGGACACTAACATTTTACCTTAGTTGGAACTTGGATCTTAATATATATTTTTAGCCAAATTGAAACTGAAAGATGAAATTGCTACACAAATTTGACCCTACCATCATTTTTCACAAAATAGCTATTAAACCATGCCTATGTCGATGAAGTGGCCTCTACTAGTTTTTGATGTTGTTGCAAACATGGCAAAAGTGTGCACTTTTTTTTTATAAAGCAAAAGTGTGCACTTGATTGAAACATTTCATCAAATACATTATAGGTAAAAACAGAAGAAGAAAACATTTCATCTTCATTACTATTTCTACCAAGCCAAACATTTCATCAGCCAAAACACCAATGCCTACACTACCAAAATTAGAGCCTTAATAGGAAACTGAAGGAATCAATTACACACACTAGAATAAGACTGGAAGCATGGTGTGAGCATGAAACCAGTTAGGATAAATTTCAAAAAAATTTCATAGTGTGTACCCTTTGTATGAATGCAAGAATTCTAAAACTACCAAAATTACAACACTTTGGATTTACATAACTAATTACTTACATGCTTAATATACAACATAAATAAAAAATTCATAAAACAACCAAACATAAGGCATGGCATGAGACCTACATCTAGAGTTTAGTAACATTTACAAACTCTAAATGTCGATAGGACACTCGATAAGCTTTAGGAAATGCTTGATGCAAATCTACAAGCTCCTAGCACCTTAAGTGTGAAGCCTTTAGCTTGAAACACATAAGTGGCACTGGAATGACTCCAAGCTTTGAATGGAACTCTACCCATAAGCTCCTCCTTGATAGTGACCCGAAAGCTTGCTAGAGTTCCTCTCCTTGCTTGGATAATGTAGGACTTCTTGCCTCCTTTGGATGTAGCCTTCACTTGCATAACTCTTGTACGATGGATGATGAAAATGGACTTATGAAGAAACACAACTCTTGTATCTCTTACTTACACACTCATAATCACTTAGAAGAATGATGAAGAAGAAGACTCAACTATTATTTTCTTTCTTTATATTTTTCTCTCTAATGTAAGTGGTAAGTCTTTTGTTGAGTGTAGATAATATCCACCAACTTAGTGTATGTATGTAAGAGACTAATTTGCATATGTAAAGATTCTCCAC
The DNA here is from genome assembly GCA_947683625.1 of Mallotus nudiflorus. Classification (NCBI taxonomy): domain Eukaryota; kingdom Viridiplantae; phylum Streptophyta; class Magnoliopsida; order Malpighiales; family Euphorbiaceae; genus Mallotus; species Mallotus nudiflorus. The sequence goes on from CANTUR010000553.1 coordinate 404,436, forward strand.
TAACTCAAGCTTGAGTGTAGGATAAACAATCTCATGCCTGTGCTTACTTTTTCACTTTTGAGTATAAAATAAGCTAACTCATGCATGTAGAGATTGACCACTAACTAAAGGTGCATGCTTATGACACTTTGCCATGGTGTCACTCTTGCAATCACATTAAATAGAAAGCACATGCTTAGGTGGCCACCATTCAAGCATGAGCATCACATTCTTATGCTTATGTGGCTCCTCCTTTAATACATAGGCTTTAGTTAATTTGGCTCTTTTAACTCTTAAATTGGCCCATCTCTATAACATCCACTAATTAGATATATGGGCTTTATTTGACACTTAAATAAGGCCCTTCTCACTAATACACTTAATTATTTAAGCCCATCCATTATCCATTAAGCTACATGTATGTAGCCCATCTCATGGTCCATATCCAAAGTAATATTTTTGGCAAATATCAATTTGGTCCTTAAACTTAATATCATATATTAAATTAAGTCCAAATTAATATTTAATAATCCTAACCTTTGAGTTAGATTTCGAGATATGTTAGATCCCCGCACAAGCAAAAATCTAATTCAATTAATTTTATTAATTAATTAAACATTTGAATTAATAATCAAAATAATTATTATCATTGTTAGTGCTACTCTTATGTGTGTGACTTACTAGATTCAAGTAAAAATGTCAATGGAAATAAATAATATTAACTCTTAATATTATTGGAAACTTTTTCCTAGCTAAATGTGAAAATCCCAATTGATCACATTTAGTTTCCATAAGTCATGAGTGACCTCTAGTATAGATGTCAGGACTACCTAACTGGAAATGAATGCTATCTATAGATTCACAAGAACCATAGAACATATTTATTGTGCACTCAATGTCCCTTCATTTGAAGATCCTGACATCGACTAGAGTTATGGTCAGTTAAACTATAATTATCTCATTCATATGACCTCATCTTTAGTTTAATTCTCAATAAAACACTCTGGGTGCAAAGAAAAAAACATACATGTATATATATACTAGTGGAAAATAATGAAGTAGAACAACCCTTGTTAATCAGGGCATGGACAAAATATCTTCGATATTTCTCGAGGGTAAGAAATGCTCTCTCACTCACTCGCTCCCTTTTGATTCCTACTATAAACACCTTTTAGCATTGAAAAATCTTTTTAGTTAAGTCAAGTTTGACCTGGCTAGGTACTCATTCATCAAAAACAACTTAGATAGCATAGGATCTTATCCCGATTCACTCCAAGCTAATCACTCATCCCTACATATAATTGATTAGAGCCACCACACTCTATATACCTATACATGGCTAGCACAGATATGAAAATGGTAACAAACTCTAAGCAACCATATGTGGATGATCGTGTCACCTTAGGTCAAAGGACCATATGCACCATTATATCCAAGACGGTGATTATTGACAAAAGTGAAATTCCTTGCAATCAGTTATCTTTCGTCAGAGTTTAATCCACCCATCACATGAGTATCCACATGTTTATTTTGATATCTCATATCAACTCACTACCTCCTATTATTGATATCATTTACCGATAGAAGGAAATAGATAAAGGTGATAGTGTATGGATTAATACTACCCATTTATTAATCCTAGGACTATGAAATTTTATAGCATATATACTAAAAGAATTTATCATTCATATTATCAAATCTTAATAATAAACACTTTTAACATAATGCTAAAGGGTAAATACTCAAATAAATAAACACTTTCTTTAAATGAATATTTTATTGCCATAAGGATAAAAGTACAATGTCATTTATATTACAAGAACTGACACTAGGGCATATATATACTAGCAATCTCCCACTTGCATTAATGTTATTCATTGCAATATCTAAGACCCATCTTCTTAAGATGATGGTCTAACTATCATTGGGTGAGCGCTTTCGTTAGTGGATTAGCCATATTATTAACTGAAGCTACCTTTTACACGAGCACATTGCCCTTTCCAACAAGTTCTTTAATAATATGATAGCACCTTTCTATATGTTTGGATTTCTAATGAGACCTCAATTCCTTTGCCAAAGCTATCGCTCTATTATTGTCACAGAAGAGAGGAACTATTGACTCAATGGAAGGAATAACTCCTAGTTTAGTGATGAACTTCTGAATCTAAATAGCTTCCTTAGTAGCATCTGATATTGATATATACTCAACCTTTATAGTGGAATCAGCAACGATAATTTTCTTGGAACTCTTCTAGCTCACTACACCTCCATTATAAGTGAAGACAAACCTAAACATAGACTTTTTATCATCCACATCTGACTGAAAGTCAGAATCTAGGAAACATATAAGCTATAAGTCACCTCCTCCATAAGTCAAGACTAAATCCTTAGTCCTTCTCAAATACTTAAGGATAGCCTTAACTGCCACCTAATGCTCTAAGCTTGGGTTAGATTGAAACCTGCTAGTCACATTAACAACATGGGCAATGTTCAACCTAGTACACAACATAGCATACATTAGGCTTCATATAGCTGAAGCATAAGGAACCTTGGCAATTTTTGCCATGTCCTCAAGTGTCTTGGGCAACATCTCCTTAGATAGGTGGATACCATGCCTAAAAGGTAATAGTCCCCTTTTGGAATCAAGCATGTTGAACCTCTTCAATACTTTTTTCAATTAAAGACTTTAGGATAAACCTATCATTCTCTTTAATCTATCTCTATAGACTCGAATCTTGAGAATATAGGTAGCCTCTCCTAAGTGTTTCATCAAGAAGGTTTTAGATAGCCATACTTTCATAGAAGTCATCATACTAACATCAATACCAATGAGAAGAATATCATCCATATACAAAGCTAGAAAAGTGGGCTAACTCCTACTAACCTTCTTATAAACTTATGGCTCATCCTTGTTCTTAATAAAATCATAAGAATGGATAGCCTCATCTAAATGATAATTCTAACTCCTTGAAGCTTACTTTAGACATATATCTATTTATTAAGCTTGCACACTTTTGAGCTTTCCTTGGATTCAAAACCCTTGGGTTGCTTCATGAAAATGCCTTCCTTAACATGGCCATTAAGGAATGTGGTCTTTACATCCATTTGCCAAACCTCATAATCATAATGCACAGCTATAGTAAGAAGAATTTGAATGGATTTAAGCATGGCTCCTTGTGAGAAGGTCTCCTCATAGTCAACCATCTGCCTTTGGCAAAACCCTTTCATTATAAGCCTAGCTTTATAGGTCTCTACCTTCCCATATGCACCAATCTTTCTCTTGAAGATCCATTTACATTTAATAGGTATAAGACCCTCAAGAGGATCAACAAGGGTCCAGACTTGGTTTGCATACATGGAATCTATTTTAGTTCTCATTGACTTAAGCCATCTTAAAGAATCTTTATCATATAAGGCTTCTTCATATATAATAGGATCATCAACATGAATGCTTTCTTTAAGAGCATGCAACTCTTGCACATCATAAAGAAAATTGTATCTCTCTAGAGGATGAGATACCCTACTAAACCTTCTAATAGTCAGTGTGATGACATTCTCAATTGGAATAAGCTCTTCGAGTTAATTAATGTCCATTTGATCAATTTATTGGGCTTCTTTGGATAACTCCTCATCTAACATTATATTCCTTCCTTTGCCACTTTCCTTAAGAAACTCTTTCTCAAGGAATATAGCATTTATACTTACAACAACAATGTGTTTAGTAAGAAGATAAAAACAATACCCTAAACTATCTTTAGGATATCTAAAAAACCTTCCTTTAATCAATTTTTTGTATCCAAATTATCTAATTTTAGATTTTTAATAAAAGCTGGGCACCCCCAAATCTTAACATGCTTAAGACTTTGTGCATTACTATTCCATATCTCATATGGTGTGGTAAAAATGGACTTAGATGGAACTTGATTAAGGATTTAGGAGGCTATTTGGAGCGCAAAACCCCAAAGTGATATATGGAGATTGGTGTAGCTCATCATAGAATGTACCATATCCAATAAAGTAAGATTTTGCCTCTCAGACACACCATTTAATTGAGGTGTTCCAAGAGGTGTGAATTATGATACAATGCCATGTTCCTTAAGGAAATCAATGAACTCGGTACTCATGTATTCTCCTCCTCAATATGATCTTAGAGTCTTAATACTTTTCCCAGTTTGGAAATCTACTTGGGCTTTGAACTCCTTGAACTTTTTAAAGGATTCACTTTTGTTCTTTATAAGAAACAAATGCCCAAACTTTTATAGATAATCTATAAAGGTTATGAAGTAGTAGAAACCACCTTTAGCCATATCACTAAATGGTCCACATACATCACTATGTATAATCTCCAACACATCATTGGCTTTTACCATTTTTCCAACAAATGGTGATCTAGTTATCTTGCCTTGAAATAAGCCTCATAAGTCGAATTGGATGTGGATTTAAGATTGCTCAATATTCCCATCTTTTCCGACTTCGTGATCCTATCCTCCGTAATATGACATAATATCAAGTGTCATAGATATTTAGAGTTAGAGGCATTCTCAATTAGCATCACACTCACATTAGTTTGAGGCTCATTGTTATTAGAAATATTATCAACATAATATAAACCATGTATTGAATAACCCATGCTAACTAATTCTTCCAAAATGAATCTTACATATATCTTTACCAAAATGAAATTCATAAACCTTTCTAATTAAACTAGAAATAAAGAAAATCTTTTTATAAGCACTAGGTACATATAATACATCATCCAATAACAAAACATGATTATATAAATCAATTAAAGTGGATCCCATAGCCTTGGCTGCAACACTTGCTCCATTTCCTAACTTTAGGGTCACTTCATTAGGCCTCAACCTCCTCTCATTTGCTAGAACATATAAGGATAAAAAAATATATGAGAACTTGCACTAGTATCCAATACACATGCATTATATGAGCTCTTAGAACATTTAGAAGCAAATAAGTTAGAGAAAGTCTCACCTTCTCCTTGTTTGCCCTTTTTCTTTGTCTTAAGAGACTCAATGAACCTAGGAAAATTCCCCTTCCAATGTATTTCACCTTGGCAATGGAAACACTTTCTCTTACCTTGCTCTTCCCTTATAATGGCCTTGCCCCTTTTCTTGGCTATGCCACCCTTGGGCTTGGCAACACTTGTTTTTCCTTTGTTCTTCTTATTGCCTTTCTTTTTAGTCCCTCTAGAAATGGAAATAAGTGTAACCTCTTTCCCTTTGCTCCCTTGGAAAACCTTTTGGGCCATCACGAGCATGTTTAAAAGCTCCACAAGAGTGAACTCTATCTTATTTATATGGAAGTTAGCAATGGTTAGCCCAAAAGATTCGAGGAGGGATTGAAGGATCAAATCCACTTAGAGGTGGAAGTCCATTATGAAGTCTATACTCTTTAGCTTCTCCATTGATCTAATCATAGAGTTCACATGGGCTCCCACTTCCTCTCCCTTCCTTATCTTAGCACGAAAAAGCCACTTAGATATCTCATATCTAGTGGTCCTACTTTGCTCACTAAATAACTCTTGTAGGTGCAGTAGGATTTCATTTGCACTAGTTTACTTCTCATGTTGCCAATGGATTTTAGTGCTCATGGAAGCCTATATGATGCAACGTGCTTGCATACCATCATCCTTCCATTTTTCAAGAGTGATTTACTCCTCTTAGGAAGCATTTTAGGGAAGTGGTCCAGTGAGCTTTATTCTAATACATAACGTATCTTTTTGGAAGCTAAAATAACTTTTAGATTCCTTAGTCAATCAATAAAATTAGGGGCCATTAGTCTATATTAGTCGAGTATGATCACGAGTGGGTTTGATGATCTCATATTATCAAGTTTCTATGAAAGGTAACCAGATTAATTAGTTATATGACATTGTTAATTTTCCATTTGATTTAGTCTTTAATCACAATGGTCTCCCAATAACTTGATGAACCTTACACTTCTAAAGTAAGAAACAAAAATCCCTTGTTGGATGGATTTCTAGTGGGTGATGGAATTCTTAATGGGCCACTAATATTCCTCAAGTACACATTGCCATTCTTGGAATAATAGTTCTCATTAAGTGGAAATTTTTTTCTATCACATCTTATATGAGGTTCCATCAATCCAGCTCTTAATGTTACGGGCCTCAAGTACATATTGCCATTCTTGGCCTTTGGCATTAGTTAGGTCCACACCATTGGATCAATGAAATGTATGGATTTGAACACTACAAACCTCAGGTACTCCTATTTGTCATTCTTTGCCTATAGTTTATCCATACACCCATAACATCTCAAGCTTAACAATAACCCTACATGAATCTTTTGGGCCCCTATGTAGCTTTAGTTGATATACATAAGCCAAAAAACATGTAAGTTATTGCTCCAATGGAGAGATTAGACCTAAATTTAATTTGGAAGATTTTTAGGTCTTTAATTATTAAGGTCTCAGTTTTCACATTAGCCAATTTCAATTGTATATATCTCATACATACATGACATGGCATCCATTCACATATACATATCATATATGCATATAGCATTGTATAATATATTTATCATATATATACATAGAATATGAAAAATGGATGCACTAATAAGGAGTGATATGGGCCTTTCTTAAGCCTATTCTAACTCTTAGAATATGTTACAAATGAGCCTAGCCTAAGAAAAGCCTTTAAGTCATGAACTCCTTTGTCACCATGTCCATGGGCGTTGATCCATGCCACTAAGGTTGAATGGGCCACCATCTTAAACACTTCAAGTACAAATTACAACTCTTGTAATTTACATTCAATCTTTAGCATATCAAGGCAAAGATTTGCATCTTAAATCTATGTAATTAACACTTAATTACATAATAAAATTAATTAATTACTATTACAAACCAAAGGATGTAAACTAAGTCCATGATCATTCCTTGTATGTATGACAAGAAAATATTTAATAAAATATAACTTTTTCATATTATCATATATTTACAAAGTTAAACAAATAAGAAAATTTTTTTGTCCATGCAAAATTGTGAACAGTATCGAAATAATATTTTTAAACAGTACTTTTGAACAGTACAATAACATTGCTTTCAAATAGTGCTATGAACAATACCATGAACAGTATTTTCAAAACAATAACGTGAACAATAATTTTTCATTTTAAGTATCTTTAGCCACAAATCTTATAACTAACACCAAGTATAACACAACTCTTATAATTATTATAACATTTAGCATGTAAATTATATGATTTTAGCTTTGATACAACTTGAAGTAATCGATTACATATATTAGAATAAGAATAAAAGCATGGTGTGAGCACGAAATCGATTAGGATAAATTTCAAAAAAATTTTCTAGTGTGTAACCCTTTCATGAATGCAAGAATTCCAAAATTACCAAGATCATAACACATTTAATTTACACAACTAATTCCTTATATGCATAATAGATAACATAAATCAAAGATTTATAAAACAACTAAACACAAAGCATGGCATGAGACCTACATCTAGAGTTTAGTAACACTTATAAACTTCAAATGTCGGTAGGATGCTTGATAAGCTTTAGGAAATGGTTGATGCAAATCTACAAGCTCCTAGCTCCCCAAATGTGAAGCCTCTAGCTTGAAACACACAAGTGGCACCAGAATGACTCCAAGCTTTAATGGACCTTTACCTGCAAGCTCCTCCTTGATAGTGACCCAAAAACTTACTAAAGTTCCTCTCCTTGCTTGGATGATGTAAGACTTCTTGCCTCCTTTGGATATATCCTTCACTTGCATAACTCTTGCACAAATGATGATAAAAATGGACTTATAAAGAAACACAACTCTTGTATCTCTTATTCACACACTCATGATCATTTAGAAGAAAGACAAAGAAGACTCAACTATTATTTTCTTTCTTCATATTTTTCTCTCTAATGTAAGTGGTAAATATTTTGTTAAGTGTAGGTAATATCCACTAACTTGGTGTATGTATGTAAGAGACTAATTTGCAGGTGTAGAGATTCTCCACTAACTTAAGTTTAATTGTAGGATAAGCAATCTCATGGATGTGCTTACTTTTTCACTTTAAGTATAAAATAAGCTAACTCGTGCATGTAGAGATTGACCATTAACTAAAGGTGCATGCTTATGACACCTTGTGATAGTGTCACTCATGCAATCACATTGCATGGAAAGCAAATGCTTAGGTGGCCACCATGCAAGCATGAGCATCATATGCTTATGCTTATGTGGCTCATTTAACTCTTAAATTGGCCTATCTCTATAACATCCACTACTTAGACTTATGGGATTTATTTAACACTTAAATAACCTTCTCACTAATACACTTAATTATTTAAGTCCATCCATCATCCATTAAGCTACATGTATATAACCCATCTCATAGTCCATATCGAAAGTAGTAGTTTTGGCAAATATCAATTTGGTCCTTAAACTTAATATCACATATTAAATTAAGTCCAAATTAATATTTAATAATCCTAACCTTTGAATTAGATTTTAGGATAAGCTAGATCCTTGCACAATCAAAAATCCAATTCAATTAATTTAATTAATTAACTAAACACTTTAATTAATAATCAAGTTAATTATTATCATTATCGGTGCTACTCTTATGTGTGTGACTTACTAGGTTCAAGTCCAATGGCAATGGAAATAAATAATATTAACTTTTAACATTATTGGAAACTCTTTTTTAGCTAAATGTGAAAATCCTAATCGATCACATTTAGTTTCCATAAGTCGTGAGTGAGCTCTAGTATAGATATAATAACTACCCAATTGGAAATGAATGATATTCATAAATTCATAAGAACCATATAACATAATTACTGTGCATTTAATGTCCCTTCATTTCAAGATCTCGACATCGGCTAGAGTCATGGTTAGTCAAACCCTAATTGCCTCAATCATATGACCTCATCTTTAGTTTAATTCTCGATAAAACGTGACTCCTATTAGAAACGCTTTTTAGCATAAAAAAGTCTTTTCATTTAAATCAAGTTTGACATGGCCAGGTGCTTATTCATCAAGAACAACTTAAATAGTATAGGATCTTATCCCAGTTCACTCTAAGTAATGAATTCCATTTTGGTTGATCACTTATCCCTACATATAACCAATTAGAGCCACCACACTCTATATACCTATACATGGCTAGCACAAGTATGAAAGCAATAACAAACTCTAACCAACCATATGTGGATGACCGTGTCATCTTAGGTTAAAGGACCATATGCATGATTATATCCAAGACAATGATTATTGACAAAAGTAAATTTCCATGCAATCAATTATCTTCCATCACAATTTGATCCACCTATCATATAAGTATCCACATGTCTATTTTGATATCTCATATCACGTAGCATGAGACTTGTACCTCCCACTATCAATATCACATACCGATCAAGGAAAATAGATAGAGGTGATATTTTATAGATTAATACCATCCATTTATTAATCATACTACTATAAACATTTTATAGCATATGTACTAAAAGAATTTGTCACTCATATTATCAACTCTTAATAATAAACTCTTTTAACATAATGCTAAAAGGTAAATACACAAATAAATAAAAACTTTATTTAAATGAATATTTTATTATCATAGTGATAAAAGTATAGTGTCATTTATATTACAAAAACTAGCACTATATCATATATTTACTAACAGAAACACCAACAACATTCTCACCCTACCTCTTCAGCATTAACACCCAAACTGCCAAAGCTAATATATATTAATGATCTTGGTGATTGAGAATTGAATTATTGCATGCAATTTTTATCTTCCTTCCATAGAATTCTATTGGATGAAGCCAAAGTTGAGAACTTAACTATAAAGTTCTCCACAAGCCCATGAAGAGGACTAAAAGGGTAGATCTTAAAGAAGAAAGAACCAAGATTAGAGATCATTGGGACTACACTAAAACCACCACTTAATGGAGAAGCTATAGTGGCAGTTGGTGGTAGAGTATATGTATCTCGATCTGTATAGGTATTGCACGTAACTATGCAAAGTGTTAGACTAATAATTAAAGGATGCAGTTTCTGTTAATCATCTTAATGCTGGGATTAATGTTGCAAGCCGATGTGGTAGTTAAACACTCATTACCAGCTTATGTTCTTATTCCACTGCCGGTAATCACAGTGCTACTTGTGGTGGTGCATGTATTATTTGGCATTGCCCCACAAGTTAGGCGGCGATTTAGAATCTTTATAAATAAACACCAAATATATATACATCAATAAAAGAGTAAAGAAAGCACAAAACTTACTTCATTTTCTTACACAACATAACAAGCAGTGTAAAAGAAGGCATAATTAGCTATATCTTTTTGTGTGTTAATAGTGATAAAGTTAAAAGAACCTTATTGTAGTAGGTAGTGCCATCAGGATCAGCAACCTAGCTAGCATCCTTAGTAAGCTCATGGAGGACTTTATTGATGTTATCTTGAGGGGAGAGATGGTAGCCACCATGTCTTCTAAGTCTATGGAAGATCTTGGTGGTGATGGCTCTTATCTACCTCTTTATGAGCTTTATCTTTTCCTTCTCACTTTCACTTATTGTGGATGAACTTCGCACCATAATTTTTTTCCTTTGCTCTTTTTACTTCTTTACCTCTTAACATATATAAACATGTTTGTTTATATATGTTTTTTGCATGATTAGTAAATATTAATTACAAGAGAAAGATATAGAGTATCACTGTCTTTTACATTCAACTTGGAAAATTCACTAGTGGTGGCAACCGAATTTTATGTCTCTGATGTGTATTCATGTTAATGGTCAGGTAATTTTTAAAGAAAGAGAGAGTTGTTGGGTCTCTGCTAGTTAAAAAAGAAGAAAAAGAAGAAGAAGAAGAAGAAGAAGAAGAAGAAGAAGAAGAAAAATTATTTTTAAAAAATAACTTGTTGGCTTTGTACAGTGCACACTTGTGCCACATCTATAACAACATTAGCAACTGGTGGGGACCACTTCATCCACATAGGCATGGTTTAATGACTGTTTTGTGAAAAATGACTATATGGTCCAATTTCTGTATTAGTTTCCATCTTTCAATTCCATTTTGGCTAAAAAAAAATTAAAGTCCAAGTTGCAATTAGGGTAAAACATTAGGGTCTAATTTGGCACTTTGGCCCATAAATATATGACATATAGTGAAAATTATAGGAAAAAGATGTTGTTTCCAACTGAGAGAGAAAACTTTTTGCCTCTCTATAGAAATGGTGGATGTTAGTGAATTTTACCAAAAAAGAAGAAAGAATAAATACTCAGAGATGGATGAAAAGTGAAAGAAGAAAGAAAGAAAGAAAGAAAGAAAGAAATTTGAAAGTGAAATATTTCAAGGACCTGAAATTTACAATTTGAGGACAAGTATCAATTTTAACATGAACTATAACTATGGGAACACTGTTGTTATGAGGACCTCCTGGACACATAGAAATCCTGGAAGAAGATTCATAACTTGCTACAAATAAGAGGTAATGGACTGTTAAATCCTTGACTTGCCCACGTCATCAATTTCCCTTATTTGCCCATATTAGCATTCCGGTGTTAACGTCATTGGAAAACGACGAATGTGGGATCACCGTTATTAAAATTAAAAGTTAGAAATTTTTTATACCTAATTGATTTTTTGGAACGATGGTGGGAAATAAATAATAAATTACAGACTATAAATATAAATAACCCTATAAAAAGACTACAAATACACGCAAAACAAATTTAAAGTTATGAGTTTTAATATGTGGTTTCCATATCAACAAAAAAAATTCATTCTTTAAACAAATCTCTTCACGATTTAAAAGATCATAACATTGGCTGGACAAAAACATACTCAACAATTCTATTTGTGTATACTGAAATATAGAAATGAAAGACATTTACTCTAATAATTTTTCTATTCTATGATAAAAATCATTAGCATGTTATTATTTCAAATAAATAACAATTTTATAATTATTATTTCACAATAATTAATTGAAAATTAAGTTCACTTGCACAAACTTATATACTCCTTGATTTTATTACTTAAAAAAAATGGATATTTGTTAAAGTATTTTTTTTGTTTAATAAAATATTGAGTTAGCGGACATTGGTCTAGCATAAAAATAACATTGAGAAAAATAATGAAAGTGATTAATTTTTTTTAATAATATTATGAAATGTAAAATTTAATTTCTGTTATTATTAATTTATAAAATATTATATTATGTAGCTATCAATAAATTTAATTATTAATTTTTTTTCAACAATAAAATTATTTATATAATTTCAAAATAATAGGCCAATTAAATTAACTTACTTAAGAATTAAAAATGCTGAAATAAAAAATTAATCATATGATCAATAACTAGCAATATAAGTGTAAGAGTTTATGATATATGTAATTATATTAAATTAATTAATATTATCAAATCGAATCAATTAAAATTTAATAAACTTTTAAGTATGGATACTTTATATAAAAATAATAATAATATCTAATTATTTAATTTAGTTTAATTTTTGAATAACTATTTCAACAATAAAATTAGCTAAATTCAATTAAATTGAATTTTTATATTTTTAGAGTTTCTAAAAATTATCATACATAATAATTGCACTTTATTTTTCAAAGATGTATATATTTGTGTCGATTATAACTTTTTTTTTTAATTATAAAAATCTAATGATTCCAAAATTATAAAAGTCCAAAAGGCTCAAATTGCTTCAGTTTAGTTTAATTATTTTTTAAATATTTTAATTTATTTCAGTTTTATATAATTTTCAGCCCAACCAAACGATAACATACAACTTATTTTTGTGGGCTTAATATAAAATATATACAAAAGTTTATATAATAAATCTGATGGTGGAGCATTATATTGTAGCAGTACAAAAAAATTTTGCTGAAAAAAGATATAACTTTAGATTAAGTATTTTATTAGCTTGCCCCCGAAACCAACAGCTCATCTATACCTTTCAGATTAATTATTATCATATATGCACATATGCATTGAAGTGGCTGCACATGTGACAGATTCTCACCCACGTTTAAATCACACAGTTAATTGTTGATCAATATTATAATCAGACAATGACTTTGGGTTCAAACCGAACTGTAATAAAAAAAAAATGGCAGGCTAGCTGTCCAAAGTCAACAAAAGTTCCTTCCTTCATCTTCATGTGTTCAAGTTAATGATCCTTTTCTAATAAACAAAAACAAAGTTAACCATCGTTACTCCAACAATCAAACAGTTCATCAATGCCGACGACTCCCACTTCCCGCCAAGTAGCTGTAATTGGCGCCGGAACCGCCGGCATTGTTACTGCACGCGAGCTCCGACGAGAAGGTCACAGAGTCGTAGTCTTTGAACGAGAATCCCAAATTGGTGGCACCTGGGTCTACAGTTCCGCGGTAGAACCGGACCCTTTAAGCGTCGATCCAAACCCACCCATAATTCATTCGAGCCTCTACAAGTCCCTACGCACAAACCTTTCTAGGGAAGTAACGGGTTTTAAGGACTACCCTTTTATACCGAAAATTGATAGTAGTAGAGACCCGAGAAGGTATCCGGGTCACGAAGAGGTGTTACTGTACTTGCAGGATTTTGCGAGGGAGTTTGAGATGGAGGAGATGGTGAGATTTGACACAGAAGTGGTTCATGTTGGGTTGATTGAGGATAGTAATAAGTGGAAAGTGATTTTAGTAATAAGAAGAAAAGATGTGATTTTGATTTTAGTGAAGAGGTTTATGATGCTGTTGTTGACTGTAATGGCCATTTTACAGAGCCTCGTGTTGCTGACAGACAAGGTGGGTTGTTAATTTCTTGTTTCTGATCTAAAGTGTTTTTTGATATAAGATATTTACCAAAAAAAAAATTATCCAAAGAACTAAAGTGTTCATAAAATAAAAACTGAGGTCACAATATTATTGTTTCATTTGTAAAGAGGTAAATTAACAGTGTGGCTCATTATCATGCTAACCCTTCTTATTGGAGAAATTTTTGAATGAATATAGTTTATTACGTAAAATTATAATAACTTAATATAAATTATAAATTTTTAATTATTAAAAATATTACTGATTAAGGAAAAAAAGAGAGCATTAACTCCCTGTCAAACCAATTAATATGTCATGGAATCATTTGAACACACAGTATATATATATATATATATATATATATATATATATATATATATATATATATATATATATATATATATATATATATATATATATATATATATATATATATATATACACAGAGTTTACCAAGTTCGATAGTGTTGAACCAACCATCATTGAGTTATTCATGAAATGTTACTGCTATAATTAAAATCATTTAAACAATTAATGCTCTCCGTTTTTTTTTTTGGTTCCTTAATTTTTGGTTTTTTTTTTTTAATAAATGAGTAATATTTTTAATATTTAAAAATTATAAAAATAATTTAATTAGATATATTTAATACTTAATATGTCAAAAATAACATCTATCAAAATGTCTTAATAATTTAATTTTAAAATTAATAAATTAAATCATTTGTTTTTATTTTAAAAAATAACCCATAATTTTATATGAAAAAAGTTCACAACATTTGATATTTTAAAAAATAATTCATAATTCTTTTAAAAAAAATTTACAAATGTGTTAAAAGTAATCATAATTAGATATTTAACTTTAAAAATTAAAAACATAATAAATACTAATTAATTATATTAAATGTCAAATTTATAGTGAAAAGTTCATAATTCTACATGACGAATTAGGTTCATCCAAGAATTTCTCTTCTTATTGGCAGAATACTCCATCATTATGGGGTGGTATTCTTGCTTTTGATATGGCTATTTAATAACGTTCAGTATTTTTCTTAAAATAATAATAATAATAATAATAATAATAATAATAATAATAATAATTAATAAATAAAAACTGAGGGATAAAAAAGTTTGATTTTCAAATAAAAATAAAATAAAATAGTGTCAAAATCCCATGAGGAAAGGTAATTTTTGAGAAATTTTTTTAAATACGATTTTTTTTCTATTTCTTTAAGGTAACTTTATGATTTAAATTGAATAAAATTTAAAAAAAATCAAAAATTAAAATGTCAAAAAATGTTTTATAATTTATATATAATTAGAACTTTGATATTTTCAATCTTTTAGTCTTACATAATTTTTTTAATATCTCTTAATATTTAGGTGTGTAAAAATAAAAATTAATAATTTTAAAAACTACAGTCATAATTATTTCATTATATATATAAGTACTATTTGGTTATAATTAAAAATTTGAATAGATGTAACTTAATTTTATAATTTTTAATTTAAAAAAATTATTTTAATTTGAATTTTAAATTACTTTATATTTTTAGAATTAAAATTAAAATTTTTTAAATTTAATTCTTGCTAATGCATGTGTTGTATATTTTAAAATTTAACAAAGTAAACCTAATTAATTAATGTATAGTGGTTTTGGGGCAAATTAGTTAAAACAAAATCGGAGTGAATTAAATATTTATGAAAAGTTAATTTATGCTGATGGATAAAGTGGATGAAAAGTTAATTAATTTATGAGCTAATTGTCCATTGCATGCAAGTTCAGGAAGTAATTTTGCATGCAAGTGGATTGAGCTAGTTTGTTGAAATGGAATCACCATGCAAAGCCTATTTAATTTATTTCTCTAGCTAGATTCTGTAATCTGTTTAAGATTCTTCATTCAATTTGTTTTTGATTGAATGTCATTTCTGGAAAATAAAATGTTACGATAAATGCATATTCCTTTTACCCTTCAGGCATCAGTTATTGGCCACGAATGCAAATGCATAGCCACAATTACCGGGTTCCTGAGCCCTTTCAAGACCAAGTATGGATCAGATTTCTACTTCTCCTTGCCTTGTTAGGGACTGTATTTTGTCCTCTGATGCCCAAATTGGGCGTATTTAATATCTTAGCTGTTAGCCCTTTTTCTCTTATGATCTAGTTATGTCCATTCCCTTATGTACTGTTTCTATGTGAACAATTAAGGTGGTAGTTGTGATCGGGCGTTGGGCAAGTTCTATGGACTTGTCCAGAGAAATTGCTGGGGTTGCCGAAGAGGTTCATGTTGCCTCAAGATCGGTTCCAGATGAAACATATGAGCAGCTGCCTGGACATCATAATATATGGCAACACTCTATAGTAAGTTCCTGAGTTAAAGAGCGAATGGCTTATCATAAGTTGTTTGCGGGAAGTAGCTTTTGACCATTACGCTAGGTGAATGAGTTGATCTAAGATGATTGTTTTTACTGAAATAAGGCAGATAGAAAGTGTTCGCAAGGATGGTTCAGTGATCTTCCAAAATGGAAGAGTCATCCATGCTGATATTATTCTGCATTGCACTGGGTACGTAAGTTCGATTTTACTTCATTTTAAGGATAACTTGCAAATGCAAACACGCTGATTTGGCAATATTTGAGAAGAAATAAACTGAAATTTTTATCTTGAGATCCTCACTTTAAGGTACAAGTATCACTACGCTTTTCTTGAAACCAAAGGCATTGTAACTGTGGATGATAATCGTGTTGGACCGTTATACAAGCACGTTTTCCACCAGTTCTGGCACCATGGCTTTCTTTTATCGGGATACCATTAAAGGTTTGTTTTCTATTTGATGTTATAGTGCTTTTATTGGGCTGTGGTATTCAATTTTGACTCTTAACTTTTCTGGTAATTGCTGCTAGGTTTTGCCTTTTCATATGGCTGAATATCAGAGCAAGTGGATTGCCGGAGTTTTATCGGGTAGGATTGAGCTTCCATCACAGGAGGAAATGATGGAAGATATTGAAACTTTCTACCTATCACTTGAAGCTTCGAATACTCCTAAAAGATACACCCACGAGATGCGTTTTTCTCAGGCAAGTCTTATGCTAACCTCTATTAACCATATGCTTCCCTACTGTGGTCATCATCTTGAGGAAAAGTTGTGAAGTTTCACTTAATGCTCTGCAGTGAAGATAGATTAACAGACCACATGTTAATTTATTAACACTTAAATTTTCTTGTGGCAGCCTTAACTCATGTGTTGCACTTTTTGCAGTTTGAATATTACAACTAGCTTACTGCTGAATGTGGATGTGAATCCATGGAAGAATGGAGAAAACAAATGTTCACTGTGAATTTTGCCAACCTGTTTCTCCAACCAAATACATATCGCGATGAATGGGAAGATGACAACTTGATCTTGGAAGCTGTTCAGGACTTCACCAAATACTTCCCAAACAAAGACTCAATCTGAATGATACAAATACAGTTTAGAAGAGCCACCTACCACCCTCTTGTTGTTGCTTAATTGGATTCCTTGAATTCCAGCCATAAACAATTAATAATTTGGTTATATTATCCTATTAAAATTATTAGCAAAGAAAAATTTTAAAAACAGGAGTTTTAAATCAAAGATGTAATAAAATTAATTATAAAAAATGTTCAATTCTATAGTTATTAATTGAAGTGTTAATAATATCTATTAACGAATTTTATTGTGCCTATGAAATAAGACTCTTATTTTATAGAGTAAATTTGAATTACGAGATTTTCTTTATACATTTAAAAAAATCTAAAATCTTTTAATATTTCATAAGAGTATTCATAAATTTATTTGAATAAAATTTCAATAGAAATAAAAAATTGCAACACAAATTAAAAATACTTTAATCATTTAAAACTCATTTCAAATATTTAATTTTAAATATTAAATATTAAAATTATGAAACTTAAAAAATTTCTATACTTTGATATATGATTTTTTTTTTTCTTAAAGAAATAGCATGAAGGATAATTGTGTAAAATTATCTCGTTCGTACACATCGTGAGCTGGCGAAACGCTCGCATTGTAACATTTCCATATGAAAAATTGGCTGTCCAAAGTGGACAAAAAGTTAGCTTCTTTTGATAACTTTATGCGAAGAATGGTTAATCCACCAACAATCAAACCGGTCCGGTCAATGACAACGACTCTCGCTTCCTGCCAAGTAGCTGTCATTGCCCCGGAGCTGCCAGTTGTTGTTTTTGGCAGCAATACGACGATTGTTTTTAAGCAATAGGAAAATTTTTTTAGTTATTAAAGAACTTTCCCTTTTATTATTTAATTATTTAAAAAATTATCTCATCTTCTATAATTAGATAATTATATTTTTTTTTCTTTTATAATATTTTTTCAATTACTAAAATATTATTTTGATAGTCTCTGAGAACGTAGATATAATTGATTGAATCTCATTAAATTTTAGTGTTATTTTTTATATCTATTTAATAGTTGTTGGGTATAGTTGTTAATTATTATGTTATTAAAATTACTTGTCTTGATAAAATTCTGTCTAAAGAGTGTGATTTTTAAGTGGAACCATTGTGACCTACCACTTTTTCCTAAAAATCTACCTTAAGGTGACTTTTAGTATAATCGTTTACGCTCTAGTCATATGTGCAATAGTTCTTAAGGTGACTTTGTTATTATTAGTGGAAATTAACTCGAATTCCATAACAATTTGTATAAGAGCTCTTCGTTTATTTTAGTACGCTTTGTGGTTGCGACTTAGGATGATCTTCCACCTAAGAAAAAATTTTCTTGGGTTAATTAGCATTTCGCATCGACAACTATTAAATATAATTTGTAGCAAAAATGGCAAACGACACAAAAGTATCCACATCGACATCAACAGTTTCTTCATCTTCAATTTTGGCAAGAAATGCTGTGAGAAATGCTAGATTTGCGATGGAGATTTTTTATTGCATTGGCCATTTAAGCATGTGGCAAAGTGAGGTTATAAATACCCTATTTCAATAAGGTCTAGACATTGCTATTGAAGGAGAGAAACCAAATAATGTTAAGGAGAAAGAATGGAATGTTATCAATAGATTGGTATGTGGTACAATTCGACCATGTCTTTCTAGAGAGCAAAAGTATGCATGTTCTAAAGAAACTTCTACAAGTAAATTATAGAAGGCACTGGAGGATAAATTCTTAAAGAAAAGTAATCAGAACAAACTCTACATGAAAAAGAGATTGTTCCGCTTTAATTATGTTTCAGGTACCACGATGAATGATCATATTATTATATTTAATCAGATGGTAACTGATTTAATGAATATGGACATGACTTTTAATGATGAAGATCTGGCTCTGATGTTGGTAGGATCGCTTCCTGATGAGCTTGAGTATTTTGAAACTACTTTACTTCATAGGAAGGTTGTTGTTTCTTTAAGTGAAGTAACTGTAGCCTTGTATAGTTATAAATTGCGAAAGAAAGAAAGCAAGAATATACAAGTGTTGAAGCAGAAGCTCTTATTGTTAGAGGCCGTTTGCAAAGCCATAATAAGGGAAGGAGAGGGAGATCTAAGTCAAAGTCCAAACTAAGCAAAAATCAATATGCCTTTTGTCGAGAAAAAAGGCATTGGAAGAAAGATTGTCCCATGCTAAAGGACAAAGGCAAACCTGGAAAGGAAAATGCTATCTCAAATTCAAATATAGTTGATTGTAATGATGCAAATTCAGATCTTTCAATTATTGCTATACCATCAACCAACTGCTTGAGTTCATGGTTGTTAGATTCAGCTTATAGTCACCATATGACTCCAAATCGAGAATGGTTTTTTGACTTTAAAGAACTAAAAGGTGGAGTTGTCTACATAACGAATAATGTCCCTTTTAACATACTTGGGATTGGTTCAATTCATTTGAGCAATCAGGATGGATCAATCAAAATTTTAATAGGTGTTCATTATGTGCCAGATTTTATGAGGAATCTTATTTATGTGGGAACTTTAAAGTCAAAAGGTTTCGAAGTAAGGGCAAAAGATGGGATAATGATAATCATCTCCGGTACACTTATGATAATGAAGGGGATTCAGAAAAGAAATAATGTTTATTACTTTCTAGGTAGTACAATTATTGGGACAGTAGCAGTAGCAACTTCTCCTGATGATCATGAGTCAAAAGCAATCAAGTTATGACATATGCGCTTGGGGCATGCTAGAGAAAAATCCTTGAAATTGTTAATAGATCAAGGATTATTGAAGGAGCTTGAGCTTGCAAATTCAATTTTTGTGAGCATTGCATCAAAGGGAAGAAGATAAGTATGAAATTTAGAACAACCATCCATGATACTGAGGGTATTCTAGATTATGTTCATTCAAATGTGTGGGGGCCTTCCAAGAACACTTCATTGAGAGGAAAACACTATTATGTTTCTTTTGTTGATGATTTTTCCTGGAGAGTTTAAGTGTATACAATAAAGATGAAGGATGAGGTGATAAGAATTTTCCTTAAATAGAAAAAGATGGTGGAGACTCAAATAGGTAAAAAAGTAAAACGTCTCTGCACAAACATTGGTGGAAAGTTAAAAAATGATATGTTTTTAAAAGTTTATGAAGATGAAGGTATTGTTAGACACTTCACCATCAGATATACACCACAGCAAAATGGGGGTGGCAGAGCGAATGAACTGGACATTTCTAGAGAAGGTTCGATGTATGTTGTCTAATGCTGGGTTGGGTAAAGAATTTTGGGTTGAGGTTGTAGTCTATTCTTGTCACCTTGTCAACCGCTTACCATTAACTGTTATTGGAAGTAAAACATTGGAGAAATGGTTTGGAAAACCTGCTATAGATTATGATTCCTTACATGTGTTTGGTTCCATTACATATTACCATGTTAAGGAGTTAAAGCTGGATCCAAAAGCAAAAAAGGCAATCTTTATGAGGATCACTTATGGTGTGAAAGGCTATTGTCTTTAGTGTCCAAAAACAAAGAAAGTAATTTTCAACAGGGATGTTGCCTTTATGAATCTACCATACTAAGAAAGGTGACTTCTGAAAAGGTGGAGCAGAAAGATGGTACTCCTAAACAAGTGGAGTTTGATGGCAAAAGAATTATCCTAACCAACAAAGAAATTGATTATGACTTTCCTATAGTAGAAGAAGAGTCAAATGAAGAAGAGGTTCAGACCCAAGAACCTCCACAGCAAAATAAATTAATTGCATTAAGGAAGGGAAAGAGGACTATCAGACAACTTACTTGCTATATTGATATGGTCTCTTTTGCATCACCAATTGCAATTGATGATGTTCCTCCCACTTATAATGAAGCAATCCAAAGTTCATAACAAGATAAGTGGAGGATTTTTATGAATGAAGAAATGCAGTCCTTTTAAAAGAATCAGACATGGAAACTAGTTAGTCTTCTGAAAGGAAAGAAGGCAATTAGGTGCAAAAGGATATATGCAAAGAAAGATGGATTTCTTAACAAGGGTAATGTTCACTACAAAGCAAGATTGATGGCTAAAGGCTATACATAAATGGAGGGAATTGATTATAATAAAGTATTTTCTCCAATTGTAAAGCATTCCTTTATCAGAATTTTATTGGCTTTGGTAGCACAGTTGGATTTGGAACTAGTTCAAATGAATGTAAAAATTGCTTTTTTACATGGGGACTTAGATAAGGAAATCTATATGACTTAGCCAGATGGATTCAAAGTTTCTGGTAAAGAAAATATGATTTGTAAATTGGAAAAATCATTGTATGGATTAAAGCAATCTCCGAGGCAGTGGTACAAAATTTGATAAGTTTATGATAGGGCAAAAGGACACGAGAAGCAAATATGATCATTGTGTGTATTTACGCAAGCTACAAGATGGATCCTTTATATATCATCTTCTTTATGTTAATGATATGTTGATAACTTCTAAGAGTTAAATATAAATTGAGAAATTAAATACTCAATCGAATAAGGAGTTTGAGATGAAGGATCTTAGTGAAGTAAAGAAAATTCTCGGCATGAAAATATCTAGAGATAGGAAATTAGGTAGGGTTTGTTTGGCTCAGAAAGAATATTTGAGGAAGGCACTAAAATGTTTTAGCATGACTGAGAAGTCAAAACCAGTTAATACACCACTTGCTCTTCATTTCAAGCTTAGTGCATCCATGTCACCGAAGAATGATGCAGAACGAGAACACATGTCAAAAGTACTGTATGCAAGTGTTGTTGGTAACTTAATGTATACAATGGTGTGAACGAGGCTAGATATTTCACAGGCAGTTATGGTTGTGAGTAGGTACATGCATGATCCTAAAAAGGAGTATTAGCAAGCTGTGAAATGGATTCTACAGAATATTCTAAACACTATAGATATTGGTTTGGTATTTTAGCAGGATAGACAAAATGGTCAGTATGTAGTTAGGTATTATAATTCTGACTATGCTGGTGATTTGGACAAGTGTCGATCAACTACTGGTTATGTGTTTACTTTTACAAAGGCACCAGTCAGTTGGAAGTCCACCTTATAGTCAACAGTTGCTTTGTCTACTACAAAGGCTCTAAATGAGGCAATTTGGATTTAATGGATGCTTAGTGAATTGGGAATTGAGCAAAAGCACATCAAAGTGCATTATGACAGTTAGAGTGATGGTCATTTAGCAAAGAATCAAGTTTATTATACAAGGACAAAGCATATCGATGTTTGATATCACTTTGTACGGGAGATTTTGGAAGAATGTGGAGTCACAATCTAGAATATTCGAACTACTGAGAACTCTGCTGATATGATGACAAAAGTGGTAACTATGGTTAAGTTTAAACATTATTTATACTTGATCAACATTATTACAAATTGAAAGATGAAATTCGCAGACACTAATGAAGGTTAGATTTATGAGAGAATTGTATGGGATTTTGCCAAAGGTGGAGATTTGTTGTTTTTGGCAGCAATCCCTCATCTATTATTTTTAAGTAATAGGGAATTTTTTTTTTGTTATAAAAGAACTTCCCCCTTTGTTATCTAATAATCCCAAAAATTGTCTCCTTTCATATATTTAGACAATTGTAATCTTTCTCTCTCTTTTGTAATATTTTCTCAATTACTGAAATATTATTTTGGTAGTGTTCGAGGACATAAGCATAATTGGTCGAACCATATCTTAGTAAAATTTTATTTAAGGAGTGTAGTTTTTAAGTGGGACCATTATGACCCCACCACTCTTTCATGAGAATCTACATTGGAGTGATTTTTAGTATAATCATTTACACTTTAGTCACTTGTACAATAGTTTTCAAGATGACTTTATTATTATTGATGAAAATTAATCTAAATTCCATAACACCGGTCTTGTTACTACACGTGAGCTCTGGCAAGAAGGTCACAAAGTCGTAGTCTTTGAACAAGAATCCCAAATTGGCGGCACTTAGGTCTATAGTTCCATGGTAGAACCGGACCCTTTAAGCCTTGATCCAAACTGACTTATAATTCACTCCAGCCTCTACAAGTCCCTATGCATAAACCTTTCTAGGGAAGTAATGGGTTTGAAGGACTACCCTTTTATGCAAAAAAAAATAATATAAGTAGAGACCTGAGAAGGTATCCAGGTCATAAAGAGGTGTTACTGTACTTGTGGATTTTGCGAGGGAGTTTGAGATTAAGGAGATGGTGAGATTCAATACTGAGGTGGTTTATGTTAGGTTACTTGAGGATAGTAATAGGTGGAAAGTGAGGTTTAAAAATAAAAGATGTGATTTTGATTTTGATGAAGAGGTTTATGATGTTGTTGTTGTTTATAGTAGGCATTTCACAGAACTTCGTGTTGCTAACATACAAGGTAGGTAGTGAATTATTTTTGATCTTTTGAATTTGCTATGATTTTTCTTATTTGATTAAGCTGTGAGTGATGATTGAGCCAGTTTGTGGGTTGGAATCACTATGCAAAGCCTATTTAATTTATTTATGTATCTACCTTTTGTTATCTATTTTAGATTCTTCATTCAATTTATTTTTATTAAATTGCATTTCTAGAAAAAAAAAAAAGAAGTTACTATAAATTTGTATTCTTTACCTCTAGGCATCAGTTCTTGGATAGGGAAGCAAATGCATTGCCACAATTACCAAGTTCTTGAGCCCTTCCAAGACCAAGTATGTATCAGATTTTTACTTCTATCCTTGCCTTGTTAGTTGTATTATTCCTATATTTCAATGTAGAGTTCACTAATTGCTATAATGTTGTTGAACTCTATAGACTTGCTTTTTAAAATGCTAAAAGCTATGCATACATTTGCAAATGGATGATTAGTATGAATTATATTTGTCTTTGTTACTAATTCAGTATATAATATTTGGTTGACAATTGATTGATTTTGATAAAGCTACTAGTTGTTGCATAATATCATTCAGTCAGAAAGTCAGTAGAAGTCTTTAAAACCATTAAGTATATAATTAATACATAGTAAAAGCACATGAAGATAATAATTTAGAAAAAAATTGAAAAAGAATGGTCTTTTTATTTTCACATCCATTACTTTTGTGGACATGCTTTTCTGTCTAACAATATCTAAACTAAAAAATCATAGCTCTTGTCCTATTTTCATTTTGGGTTTTTAAGCTATTTGCCCTATTTCTCTTGTGATCTAGTTATATACATTCCTTTATGCAATGTTTTTATATGAAAAGTGGTAATTTTGATTGGACATTCAGCAAGTTCTATGGACTTGTCCAGGGAGATTTCTAGGGTTGCTAAAGAGGTTCATGTTGCCTAAAGATCAGTTATAGATGATACATATAAATAGCTGCCTAGATATCATAATATATGGAATCACTCTGTGGTAATTCCAAGTTAAATAACGAGTGGCTTATCATAAGATGTTTGCGAATGTAGCTTTTAGCCGTTATGCTAGGAGAATGGCTTGATTTAAGATGATTGTTTTTATTGAAACAATGCAGATAGAAAGTGTTCACAATGATGGTTCAGTGTGTTGAGGAAGTAAATATTTTCATTGTATATATTAGGAAGTAAATATTTGTATACAATTAGGATTAAAGTCTTTATTCTATTTAAGATGTTATTCCATTCCTAATTATGTTGTGATTAGGATTCCTATGTGTATATATAAGGGGTGTAACCCTTTTTTGAATATCATAGAAAAATATTTCCCTTGAATTTTCTCTTTTTTTTTTCTCTGAATTTTATTCTTCATGGTATTAGAGTATACCCAATGAAATTGAAATTTTTATTGAATTCTTGAAGTCGTATTTTTTCTTTCTTCTTTTAAATTCTTTGAATCTTCAAAATCATGACCACCAAAAATACATCCATCGTATCCCATAGAATACCTAATTTTATTCAAACCCTTCAAGATAATTCTCCATTTCCTATAGGAATTATTCTTGATGATACAAACTATACTCTATGGTCACAGATCATGAAGATGCAAATTGGAGCCAGAAATAAATATGACTTTCTTAATGGCACTACGCCAAAGCCACCAGCAAGAGATAAAGCATTAGAGACTTAGTTCCTTGATAATAATCGAGTCAAAAGTTGGTTGATTGACTTCATGAGTCTGACATTGATGCAGAGATTCATTTGTCTTCCAACAGCAAAGGAGATATGGGATGTTGTCTCAAAAACCTTATATGATGGATCTGATGAAACTCAGTTATTTGAATTGAATCGGAAATCATTCACAACACAACAAAATGGTAAGCCATTACCTGCATACTATAACAAACTTATTGGAATATTTCAGGAAATTGATGCCTAGACGTGTGTATAAGGGGAGGATGTTAAAGGAGTAGTATGACTCCACATACATATTACCCGGCTTCGAACACATATTTTCCTAACTGAGCTTGATTTGGAATTTAATAATGCTCGAGTGAAATACTCCAAAAGGATCCACCTCTTGATCTTGAGTCTAGTTATGCATATGTACGGAGGGATTATAACCAACGACATACGATGGAAGAGCTGAAGATACTATCGGACCATTGTGTACTTATAGCAGCTTAGACTCGTCCCTAGTTCAAAGGGAAAATACCGAGTAAGTCCAACACATACACTTGTACTCATTGTGGAAAATTTGGACACTCTAAGGAACAGTGCTATGAAATTATGGGATATCCGAAATGGTGGGATTTCAATAGAAAGCCTTGTAAGAAGATCGGAAAGGCTGCAATTGCCACCTCTAATAGTACTAAACCAAGTGGTGATCTTGATGCAACATCAGGTATGACAAATCTTACTTAAAATAATACATGGATTATTGATATAACTGCTACTGATCATATGACAAACTCCACTCACCATCTTACATTCATCCGCCTATCAACCCAACAAAATATTCTGACTGCTAATGGAGGCATAACACCGATCACTAATGAAGGATCAGTATCTAACTCTGACTCTTGTAATCTAGATATTGTTCTTATTGTTCCATCTCTTTCTTGTAATCTACTATCTGTTGGCCAAATCATTGAAACCTTGAATTGCACTATTAAATTTTGGCCTAATTATTGTGTATTTCAGCACATTGCAACGCACCAGATTATTGGTTATGGTGTTAAACGTGGAAAGTTATACTATCTTAAGTTGCATGATGATTCAAATTAGAAGTCAAGTCAAGTTAATAGGGTTGGTGGAAGTTGCTCGAGTAAAGACCAAGTAATCTTGTGGCATCATCGTCTTGGTCATCTTTCTTTTCATTATCTTAGACAAATAAAACTGGACTTATTTTTAATACCACAGACTCGGAATTCAAGTGTGATATTTGTGAATTGGCAAAAGGCCACCAAATTTCTTATATACTGAGTTATAATAAAAATTCAATTCCATTTATGATCATTCATTCTGATGTATGGGGACCTGCTCAGATTCCTACTCTATCTAGTGCTCGATATTTTATAACATTTATTGATGAATGTACCCACATGACCTGGATATCACTACTTTCAAATAAGGGAGATGTGTGCTCCAAGTTCTAGGACCTGTACAAAATGGTAGCTATGCAATACCAGAATAAAATCTGAGCCTTACAGTCTGATAATGGTCAGGAGTATGTTAACTCAATTCTAAATGATTTCTGCCATGAGAAGGGCATTCGCCACCAAACATCCTATGTTGGCACTCCTCAATAAAATGGTATAGCCGAACGGAAGAACTGTCAGTTATTGGAAGTTGTCTGAGCATTATTATTTAACATGAATGTTCCTCAAGAATACTAAGGAGAGGTTGTTCGATCCGTTGCATTCCATATAAAACGAACACTATCAAGAGTACTCAATTTCAAAACACCTCTTTAGAAACTTCAGGAACTTGTCATATCTCCACCCCTCAATAATCTCGAGCCTCGAGTCTTTGGATGCTCTACATATGTTCATCAGACACTCGATAAATTAGATCCTTGAGCTATCTGATTTATCTTTGTTGGCTATGCAGATCTACAAAAGGGATATCAGTGTTATGATCCGAATACAAAGAAGATGTATATCACTCGGCAAGTTCAATTCCATGAAAACACTCATTTCTTCTCTCTCTCTGAATGCTGTCTTCAGGGGGAGAAAAATCTGAACCTCTTTGAATTTGAAGATAGCATTCCAAGTGTTCCGAAAGATAACATTCCGAGTGGTTCGAATGTTGAAGATAGCATTCCAAGTATTCCGAGTTCGAGTCTCCCAAGTGTTCCTAGCATCTCACAGACATTTGATATTCTAAGTCCGAGCATCTCACCTGGATAGATCATTAAAGAAAATTTGAGTAATCAAGATAGTACATCTTCCCAACCCACACCAAAAGTTGAAGAAACTCCAAATGCGGATGTGCATAATAAGGTAAACTCGTCTCCTTTAGTAACTCTAAATACTGAGCTTCAATATCCTTCT
This sequence comes from Mallotus nudiflorus, assembly GCA_947683625.1. Lineage (NCBI taxonomy): Eukaryota > Viridiplantae > Streptophyta > Magnoliopsida > Malpighiales > Euphorbiaceae > Mallotus > Mallotus nudiflorus. The sequence continues at coordinate 432,090 of CANTUR010000553.1, forward strand.
AGAATCAATAGAGGGGTTTTGAAAAAAAAATGATTCGGACCTTCATACTAAAGCTAAATACCCTATCAATAACTTCATATCAACCAACCATTTGTCTAACTCACATGCACTTACTGTAAATCAATTATCTACTATATCTATTCCAAGTAATGTGTAGGAAGCCTTAGATGATCCGGATTGGAAGAAAGCCATGAATGATGAAATGGAGGCATTGCAAATGAATCGGACATGGGATCTTGTTCCTCTTCCTAAAGGAAAAAAAACGGTGGTTGTAGGTGGATATTCACTATCAAACTCAATTTAGATGGAAGCATAAATCAATATAAAGCTCGGTTGGTAGCAAAGGGGTATACTCAGAAGTATGGAATTGACTACAAAGATAAATTTGCCCTAATAGCAAAAATGAATACCATCTGAGTTTTTATTTCCTTAACTGCCAACCTAGATTGGCTGCTATGACAATTTTATGTGAAGAATGCATTTTTGAATGAAACCATAAATGAAGAAGTGTATATGGATCCACCACTCGGAATTAGATGTACTGACCGAGTATACAAACTAAAAAGGGCATTGTATGGACTCAAGCAATCACCTCGAGTATGGTTTGGACGGCTCTCAACTTTCATGAGAAAGCTCATATATAAGCAAAGTGATGTTGATCACACACTATTCATCAAACAGAAGTTAAGTAAAGTCACCGCGCTGATTGTATATGTTAATGATATGGTGGTCACTAAAAATGATCCAAGTGAGACAACAATCTTGCAAAGACAGTTAGCATTCGAGTTTGAACTTAAGTATTTAGGTAACTTGAAGTATTTTTTAGGAATTAAAGTTGCAAGATAAGCTCAAGGAATTTCCCTTTGCCAGCAAAAGTATGTAATGGACCTACTGACAGAGACGGACATGCTTGATTGTAAGCCAGCCGAGACTCCAATTGAAGTCAACCATGGACTTTCAGTCCTAGGAGATCAAGTTCTAACTGATAAAGATCGGTATCAAAGGTTGGTGGGAAGGTTGATTTGCCTATCTCATACTCGGTCAGACATTGCTTTTGCAGTAAGTGTTATAAGTCAATTTATGCATTCTTCGAGTAAATAACATATTGATGCAGTATACCGAGTATTAAAATATCTAAAGTCTTCTTCAGGCAAAGGGATATTCTTTGGGAGGAATAAGGATTATAAAATTACTAACTATACTAATGCTGATTGGGTTGGAGATCAGACTGATCGAAAATCAACATCCGAGTACTTTACGTTTTTTGGAAAGAAATTAGTCACTTGGAGAAGCAAGAAATAGAAAGTTATAGCAAGGTCAAGTGCTGAATCTGAGTTTAAAGAAATGACTCATGGAGTATGTGAGTTGCTCTGGGTAAGGCGAATTGTTTAGGATCTGGGATTAAAACATCCGAAGTCTATGTTGTTACATTGTGATAACAAGGCAGCCATAGCAATTGCAAACAATCCGGTTCAACATGATCGGACTAAGCATGTGGAGGTTGATAGACATTTCATAAAAGATCATCTGAACTAAGGAACAATTGATCTTTCATTTGTTTTTTCTCAAACTCAACTAGCTGACATCCTCACAAAGGCTGTATCCAGAAAAATATTCTACAACTCACTTGGCAAGTTAAGAATGATTGACATACATTCACCAACTTGAGGGGAAGTGTTGAAAAAGTAAATATTTTCATTGTATATATTAGGAAGTAAATATTTGTATACAATTAGAAATAAAGTCTTTATTCCATTTAGGATGTTATTCTATTTCTAATTATATTGTGATTATAATTCCTATGTGTATATATAAGGGGTGTAACCCCTCTCTGAATATTATGGAAAAATTTTTTCCTTAAATTTTCTCTCTTTTTCTCTAAATTTTATTCTTCATAGTGGTCTTTCAAAATGGGAGAGTTGTCTGTGCTGATACCATTTTACATTGCACTGGGTAATTTTGATTTTATTTCATTTTAACAACAACTTGCACGTAGAAACACACTGATTTGGAAACATCAACTTGCAAAGAAATTAACTAAATTTTTGCTTTTGATTATCTCATCCTAAAGGTACAAGAATCACTTCCCTTTTCTTAAAACGAAAGGCATGGTAACTATGGATGATAATCATGTTGGACAATTATATAAGCATATTTTCCCACCAGTTTTGGCACCATGGCTTTCTTTTATGGGGATACCATTTAAGGTTTATATTCTATTTGACATTATAGTTCTTTTATTGTGCTATGGTTTTTAATTTTGACTCTAAAAATAACACTTTTCTTGTAATTGCTGCTAGGTTTTACCATTTTTATCAAAGCAAGTGGATTGCGGGTGTTTTATTGGGTAGGATTGAGCTTCCATCACAAGAAAAAATGATGGAAGATGTTGAAGCTTTCTATCAATCACTTGAAGCTTTAGATGCTCCTAAAAGATACACTCATGACATGTCTCGTTCTCAGGAAAGCCTTATAACCTCTATTAGGCCATTGTGCTCATCTTCTTCCAACAACGGAATACTTGTGAAGTTTCAGTTAATTTTTTGCATTGAGGATAAAACTATATTGGCTGGTATTTGTTAATACTAAATACCTACCCATCTATATTCTTATAGTAGCCTTTAACTCGCACCATATCATAGCTTATTTGCCAGAATTATATTATACATGAAACAACTTCTAATTCAAAACCTAAGTCAGATTTTCTCTATGTTAATGTCAAATATATATAATCTCTTATTGCTAGCTAGTGTATTGTTGCGCTTTTTGCAGTTTGAGTTTTACAACTGGCTTGTGCTGAATACGGATGTAAATGTCAAAGAATTGAGGAAACAAATGGTATTAGCAAATTGAAACAGCCTATTTCTCGGACCAGATACATATCACGATGGATGGGAAGAAGACAACTTGATCTTAGAAGCTGTGCAGGACTTCACCAAATACTTAGTAATGAAAGGCTTGACAATCTGAATGATACACAGCTCAGAAGAGCCACTTCTTATTGTTGCTTCTTCTATGTAATCATTATTAAACCTTAGGGGCTATTTGTTTGGGTTAAAAGCGACACAGGAATAGGAATGGGAATGGTTCATTCCCATTGTTTATGTTTGTTTTGAATTAAAGACCATTATGAATGGGAATTTTTGTTTTGAATTAAAGACCATTATGAATTGGAAAGACTCAATTGTTTTACCATAGAACCTGTCCATATTGTAACATGGACTAGGGTCCATTACATGTGTGGAAATCCATGCTTCTCTTTTTTTTTCACGTGAAGTGCTTTTGTAAATAGCACCTCATTCATTGTCTTCCTCCTCTCATTGAAAGGACAAGAGCTGGCCATTCCTTTCCTATGTTCATCGATCAAATCTTTAAATAAAATCATTTCTCTTTTTCCAAATCCTTAAACCTCTTCTCTTTACCTCTTAGAAGAGGTTAATTGAAGATTGCAAATAGCTCCACCACCTTTCAGTAATACTTCACTAGCATAGCCACCCCATTATGACACTAGAAGATTGCTCGCAGCCCACCATGATCATCTTTCAGAGTATTGCCAAGCTCACTTTTTCCTGCAAATAACATTCAAAAATTTCAGCACTTCAATGATAAATTCCATTACACAATATAGGAAGTTGACGTCTGACTTCTTTAGATCAACTCTAATCAAAGATGATGATAGAACATTCTCAGTCCATGCGTTTGATATTGATGTATTGTATTCATTTGAGGGGTACATTCCACTTTCTACTGTTTACCGGCAAGCGCAGCTTTAAGTTCCAATTAATTATGTATCACTTTTAGCTCTAGAATCATATGGTTCATGTATCAAAATAGTGGACTTATGGTCCACCATCCAACCTAACATAAGCTCAAAGAAGGGCACTTTTTTTAGGTTGGTGTATTGTATTTCAAAAGACAACAACTTGATGAATCTTGCTATTTGAAAAGGCTCATTCATGAAATAAATATGTTTTTCACAAAAATTTTATATATATATATATATATATATATATATATATGTGTGTGTGTGTGTGTGTGTGTGTGTGTGTGTGTGTGTGTGTGTGTGTGTGTGTGTGTGTGTGTATGAGAATCTCAAATACATAGTTAATGAACATATATGTTTTATTTGATGAATATATAGTTGAAAACTAAAGAATCTTTATAATTTAATCAATGACCAATTAACCTATTAATTTTTATAATATTAATAGAAATAAGATATAAATATAAATTAACATAAACATATATAATATTTAATGAAATATAAATTAATATTTATATTTATATTTAATGAATATAAACATGTACCATATTTATTTTATGAAATTAATATAAACATGTACCTTATGGTCTATGCAATGCTTGAAATGAAAGCTATGGGCTTTAGCCTGTGCATCTGAGAATAGTTGTTAAGCAATTAATATAAACGGCATAAAAGAAATAAGCAATAGTACACCATTTTACAGAGATAAAAAAGTACTTTCTTTTTCTTCGCATGTGTGAATGGATTATGGTCTATATTGTATTTAAGGTTGTATACGAGATGGAGAAAATACTAAACTAAATTGAAATATCAAATCGAAAGACATTTGTAGACATCCGATTCAATCGGCCTGTGATAGGGGGCAAATTATGGATGCTCGGTTTGGTCAGTTCGCAACAGAATCCGACGACGAGAAATGTAAAACTTGAATATAAGAAAAAAACTTGAAATCTTCACAAAAATGAAACCAAGGACTTGAAATCCACAAATCTAAACCTAAAAACCCTTACAAAACAAGCCCAAGTAGCCCTAGCCCACCAGATCTAGTGCAATGCAAGCTAGAGAGGTGATACCTCTACGAAAAGTCAATTGCCTCATCGTAGAGGCGACGCCTCTATAGCTGCCACTTGCCTCTACATTAAATGCAGAGGTAATCACAGCAACCAACTTAGTGGGCCCACCTCATTTGTAACTCAACCTTTAGGATGAAAAAGAAAACTTTAGGAAAAGGAAAAGGCTAGGAAAGGCAATGATGAAAGAGAGTAGTAGGGGATAGGCTAAGGAGGTAATAAAAAGGAGAGGTCTTTTTTTTTAGCCAAAGAACCATTAGCAACTAGGAGAAAGAAAAGGAGATTTTTAAAAAAATGTCCTTAAGAAAGAAGGAGAGGGAGGGAAGTTTAAAAGGAGGAATTTTCTTCAATAAGGAAGGTAAAAAGCTTGCATTCAAAGGAAGATCAACATCCTTATTCATTTTCTAAGGGCCAACCATATTTGAAAAGCTCATTTTTCATTAATTATTTTGATCCTTCTTAAGCCAATTCATAGATTTGCATGATCCTTTTTACTTGCTTATATAACCTCTAGTTTATTTGTTCATTAGCTTGTGTATTCATTCTCTTATGTTTGTCATTTGTAATATGCCTTGCTTTTAGCATGATTAATTGAGTTTTAGGTGTGGTTGTGCTTTTAGCTTGTTTGCAGTGGTAGATTCTTACTTGAAGTAGAAGTTTGCCAGTTTGAGAGTCATTTGAGCCTGTTGATCAGGCAATCACCTCTCAAAGAGGCATCGCCTTATTGTTATAAGGTGATTGCCTCTTCATAAAGGCAATTGCCACTTTGACAGGCCCTCATGTGTTTACTATTCAGCATAGCCTCTACAAACTATGTTGCCTTACTGTCATAAGGCAATTGCCACTTTGACAGGGTCTCATATGACCTTGTCTCATCTCTTGTAAATTGTGTAGGGCTTCTATGCATGTTTAGGCCTTAGCATACTCGAGTCTATTTTGTATGGTCATCCTATTATGTTGTTCAATTAAAGTTTAGCACTTATCTTTTTATGGTTTTTGTTTCTCTTGTTTTGCTAAATTAATTCATGAGCTAACTTGTGAATTATTGTGTAAGATCTTTATGTGTTTTTTTGGGGAGCTAACATTTTATCTATTGTAGGAGTTTTTTTTAGGTAATTTGTAATCATCAAATAGTTATCTTGTTAATTAGTTCTTGAGAGGTTTTATTCAATTCAAGTAGTTTACTTTTAGTTTACTTTTGGTTTATTTTTTGTTTATTATACTATCATTTGAATAAAGTGTTGTAATCCCTAATCCCTTCCCCTGTTTAATTTGAATATATGGTTGTAAATTATTATTATTTTCTTCATTTATAATGGATATTGAGACTAAATACATAAGAGAAATTAATGTGCAAAGTTGGGTCTAATTATAAAATGAAACAATTATTTGAAGGAAATTGCAATCTGCATGGTAATAGAGAAATAACTCAATAATTAAAGATAATAAAACACAAAATACAAACAGAGGCCAACCACGAGGTTGGGTGGGCATTCTAAAAGCCCATACCTAATTTTGGAACCCGACTTTGATGATCCTCCATGGGATCCAGTTGTTGTATAGTGTGTCTCGGCTTTTATTGGGATGGTGACTCCATCTCTGAGTAGGCTTTATAACCTGTTTCATATTTCATAGTGGGCTTCAAGCCCACAAAGTGTTATGGTTGCCAAAAACTTGGACACACACTAAACCCTGCTGCCTATAGTGGCGACTCCATTGGGAATAGAGAAACTTATTTGAGTGTTTTATGCTTTATCATTTTTAATTATTTTCTTATTTCTTTTGCATTCACTGCACATTTTCACATAAATGAGCACTCAGTCCCTAATAACCCGACAATAATTAAAATTTTGCTACTTATGTTTCACTCAAACTTGGTAGTGGAATATTTGATTATTGTCACTCACGATACGTACTTATCCACATTATACAAACCCTTAAATGTGGAGACATATATGGAAGCATATCATTGTGGGAGTCGAAGCTTATTACCTAAGACTCAAGCTTATGTAGTGACTTAGTAATTTTCCTTAGGAATTCTCCCAAATGCATGTGTTTTATGCCCTTTAATGGATTCTTAAAATAAAACCCAAGTCCACTATAAATGGACTGCGTCAAGACAAACCTTTTAATCTTAAATTTTAGCCCATTTTAAATGGATGTTGCCAAAATGGGCCTCTCATGCCTATTATGGCCCATTGATATGGGTTTTGATAAGATAAGGCCCTAATGCCATTAACGACCCACTAAGGATGGACTTTCATTTTATTCAGAGATTCCATTACTTGTTTGCTCTATTTTGAGAGTTATCTTGCATACATCAATTTTGTTAGCCCCTGTTGATAATTAAAACCCAGACAAAAAATCCTAGGACAAGGAGCTCACCATTGAATACATGTGCAGGAGAAATAAGGGTGGAGGTTATCATTTTGTTTTAAAGCTTTGTATTTTGTCTCTGTGTTATATATATATTAAGTATGCTTGTTTATTTTCTTGCTTTCTTTAAATAATAAAATGAGCCTCCATATCATGCATACATGTCACACATAATTCTGACATGTGGTCCTACAATAATATAGATCCTTTGAGCTCATCTGGGTGGGTCTATTTTGGTTTAGGGCACTTAGTCAGAAGTTCAGAGATATAAATGGTAAGAGGTTTTAATCTCAAGCTTTTAAAGCACATTTAAAAGAGGAAGTATTCTTTAAGACCCGGTCTATGATGAGAGAGATGATAAGAGAAATAACCAAGCTAATTAGAGAAAATCAGCCAAGACAGCTAACCAATCCGATTGATCTTGATGTTGAAATCCCGGTGGGAGAGAGGGAAGGAGACAACATGATAGTATTAGCTGATCCACTAAACTGAAGGAATGTGAATTTGGCTGAGAATATGGAGTAGTCTAAGTGGGCCAAGAATATAATCAAGGCCATGAGTTAAATGTAGATAATGATGAAAGAGAAGGGCATGGATGCTTCGCTAGATTATACTAATTTGAATCTAGATAGGGAGGATGATCCGTTACCTCGAAAATTCAATTCCCCAACATGAAAAAGTATTCTGGCACTGAGGACCCTCACTTGCATCTAAAGCAATATGTGACTTACATGAAAGCCACTAAATTGATTAAAACTCAAATAGTCAAGCAATTCCCCATGTCATTGAAGGGTACACCAATCCATTGGTACTATGCTTTAAAACCACATGTCCAGTCCGATTAGAAAAAACTGTGTGTCGTATTCATGAAGTAGTAAAGTCTCAATGTTCAGTTAGAGGTATTTTTAGGGATTTTTAGAATACTAAGCAAAGGTTTAATGAGTCTTTCACTAATTATCAGACTTGTTGGAGGGAAAAGCAATCTCAGATGAGGCATATGCCTGCCGAGTCGGACCAACTGATGTTGGAGATAGAAGGGTATGTTCCAGCACTGTTTAAGAAATCGAGGGATTTGAGAATCTGAAACTTCAAAGAGTTATACAGATTTGGGGTTCATAATCAGTCAGATTTAGCCTAGGAAAAAAGATTCTTTGGAGGAAGATTTGGGGGGAAAAGATAGGGTTGGCTCAAGTAGTAATCTGAAAATCAATACCATAAGGCAACCAAGCAATAATTTAAAAATTAATGCCATTAGGCAACCCCAAAGATTCTCTAATTTAGGGCGGCCTCTATCCAAAGTCCTTAAGAAGTTGATTGAGAAAAACCTACTACAACCCTTAACTTCATAGCAACCTTTACCCGGTGCCAACCTAAAATTTTTTTGTAAATTCCACCAAACCATTGGGCATGACACTGAAATTTGTGCCTGATTAAAACATGAAATCCAAGACTTCATCAATGCGAGTAAAATCACTAACCCTGAGATAAGAAAGCCAAACACCCAAAACAACCCTCTGCCTAATTATCGAAATATGCCACCACCTAACCCACCTATTTTAATGATCAACACTGATCCAATAGAAGAGCAAGTCTTGAACTCTTTTGTTAATATCGCCTCTAGCTCACTAAAGTCTAAACCTGAACCAAAAGACCCGAACTAAAAAAAAATTCGTAGAGCTTACTATGTATGTATTAGATACCTACAGCTCCAATGATGAAGATGAAGGGCGGGTTGGTTTATAAGATGACAAGGAAAATAGGTTAGGCTAGTCTATGAAAAAGGTCAAAGAGAAAAGACAAGAAGTTAAGACTACTGAGCTTGAATCAAAAAGTATAGAGAAGATAGGAAAAGGGAAAGAAGTGATGAAAGATCAGGGAAGCATCGCCAGTGTTTAGGAGTTACTTATGCATTCCAGGGACCATTAGAAAGCACTAGTTCTGTCTCTGGACCAGAAAAAGATCTTCACAAGTTGTACTCTCGAGCAAATTTTTAATTCATTAACAAAAACCTCCCAAGGCACCATAATTTTTTCTGATAACGATTTACCTTTAGAATGGAGGGGTCACTATAAAGCCCTATTCATCAAGGTTGAAGTGAAGGGAAAAATGACCTGCTATATTATGGTAGATAATGGTTCTACCATTAATGTCTATTTATTGAAGATCCTTCCAAAGTTAGGGTTTACTGTGGTAGACTTAAAACCCTTTGAGGTAGTCATCAAGGCCTATTAAAGGGATATTCAGAACCTTGGTCAGGACATGACCTATCAAGATCTGGGTCGATTTGCATGTAATTGACATTCCTGTGACCTTTGCCATTCTCTTAGGAAGACCATGGTTTCATCCTTTAGGTGGTATACCCTCTATTCTCCATCAGAAAATCAAGTTTCTGCATGAAGTTAAGGTTTTCATTATCTCTATCGAGACTAAAGCCGTTGTGGCAACACTAAAGTTAGCACATAAAGAGATTCCTATAAGCCTAAGTTTTGAGGTTTGCATAATTTATAAAGATGAGATAAAAGGGAAGGTTTTGAATATGATGCACAATATGAAATTCATGCCTGGTATAAGACTAGGAAAGAACCAAAGTGGACCATCGGATTTATGGAGTGCAAGGTACCCATTCTAAAACATGGGGTAGAACTTGAGGGGATGGATCATTCTGAAGAAGAAATTAACATCTAGGATCAACTTAGGAAAGAAGAGGAGGAGGTTGCGATTAAGGGAAAGGCTTTATGGGAAACTTTTATGAGGTAAGGCACTAGAAATCCATACAATAAGGCTCTATAACATCTAATGATGCCTGGAGACGTGATCTTGGGATTTAAAACCTTTTGTAAGTTTATGAATGGAATGAAGCAAGATATTGTTGAGGATGTTCCCACGGAAGAACTAGTACTAGTCGAGGAAGAATCTAAGGAGAATATAGCTATTCCAGAGCTGAAAGATACTGATGATCAGGGCAAGGAGCAGGTTTTCAAAGCCTACATCCTCAATTCCATCATGGATGTCCTTTATGATGATTTTAATGTTTCTCTTGCTACTCTATTTAAAATTGATGATTTTTTCTTTTCAAAAGTGAATGTAATAAAGTTTGAGTTTGCTTATTTATGTGATGTGTTTCCTAATGGTTATTCTATTTATGATAATCATTTCATGCATATGTTTGACATTAATTCCATGCAAACTGAATCATTTAATTTAGGCATAAATGATAACACTAAAATATATTGCTTGCTTATGATTTAACTCATGATGAGAGAGAGAAAATGAAAGAAACACTAATAGAAAGATAGAAAGTATTTGCTTGGAGCTATGGAGACATGCCTGGGATCAACAGGGAGATCTCCGAACACAGAATCCCTACATATCCTCACATATCACTAGTAAAGTAGAAGAAAAGGAGATTGAGGCTAATTAGCTCTTCTGGTCAAAGAAGAGGTCAGGAAGCAGCTAAAGGCAAGGTTCTTGGAGGTGGTAAAGGACACCCAATGGTTGGCAAACATAATTTCAGTTCCAAAGAAAGATGGAAGGGTCAAAATGTGTGTGGACTACAAAGACTTGAACAAGGCTTGCCCAAACAATGATTTTCCACTACCACACATCAACACATTAGTCGATAGCGTAGCTTTTAGTGCAATGTACTCTTTCATGGATGGGTTCTCAAGGTACAACCATATCATAATGGTAGTAATAGACAAGTTGAAGATGTTGTTCACCACCGAGTGGGGTATCTATTTCTATTTGGTGATGCCATTCAGATTAAAAATGCAAGGGCTACTTATTAGAGAATGGCAATCGTACTATTACATGATATGATCCATAAAGAGATAGAAGTGTATGTAGAGGATATGATGGTGAAGTTTGCAACTAAAGATGGGAACTTTAAGGCTCTAGACAAGTTCCTAGCAAGGGTAGAAAAGTACAACCTCATACAAAATTTGAAGAAGTGTGTTTTTGGGGTAACATTTGGTAAACTATTGGGACACATTGTCAATCAGAAAGGAATAGAAGTGGACCTTAATAAGGTTAAAGCGATTAGATAAATGCCTGCACCAAAGAATGAAAAAGAAGTCAGGGGGTTCATTAGACGATTGCAATATATTAGTAGGTTCATAGCTAAGCTAACGACTGTGTGTATGCTAATTTTCAAGCTTCTAAAGAATAATCAACCCGTGATATAGGATGACAAATGTTAACAAGCTTTTAAAGCTATTAAGAATTATTTGGTGAATCCTCTAATCTTATAGCCACCAAAGCCAGGTAAGCCATTAATCCTATATTTGACAATTAAGAAGGATGCGATAGGGGCGATGCTAGCTCAAGAAAGTAAAGAGAAAGTTGAAAATGTAGTGTATTACTTGAGAAAAAAGCTAGAAAAAAAAAGTCTAGCTATAATTTGGGCAACGAAACAGCTCAGACACTACTTCCAGTCCTACAAGGTATAAGCAGTTTCTAAACATGATCCCCTCATGTGCTTTTAACAAACTCCTTTAATCATAGGAAAACTAGCTAGATTAGTGTTGCTCATCGAATTTGACATAGATTATATAGTGAAGAAGGTGGTAAAAAGGAGGGTGGTAGCAAACTTCTTGGCTCAAAATCTATTAACAAATGAACAAGAATGGGAATTGGAATTTCTTAATGAACATTTAGGGGCCATAAAAGTACAATAATGGAAAATGTATTGTGATGGAGCCGTCAATAATAAAGGGGCTAGTATTGGTATAATCCTGATCACTCTAGAAGGAGAAATGATACCGATGGCAAAAAGACTCAAGTTTAAAGTAACAAATAATCAAGCAAAGTATGAGGCTTACATCTTCAGTCTGGAAGCACTGCGCAGTGTGGGGGTAGAGGATGTTATCGTGCAAGGATTCTATGTTAGTAGTAAAATAGGCTTCTCATAAGTAGGAAGTGAAGGAGGACAGGCTACGTCTGTATTGGGATTTTTTGGCTACTATTTCGTTATCCTTTACTTAGTGTAGATTTATTCATCTACCAAGAGAAGAGAACCAAATAGTTGATTCTCTAGCTACTTTGGCTTCTATATGGGAAAGTGAAAAGCAAATAGAGGTTAGGCCTCTAATATTAGCAAAGTCTTAAACCCTTTGCTATAAAGAAATAAGGGTAATGCTGGTGGATACTGCTGAGAAGCCTTGGTTTTATGACTTACAATGATACTTAGAGATGGGGCAGTTCCATGAGGATGTCGACAAGAAATAAATGATGTCCCTATGAATGCTATCTTAGTAGTTCATTAGCCATAATGGAATGCTGTACAAAAGAGTGTCTACGGGTGTCCATTTGAGATGTGTTGATAAAGAGGAGGCTTAGAAACTTATGGAAGTAATTCATGAAGGAGTGTGCGGGCCACATATGAATGGGATAGTCCTAGTAAAGAAAATAGCCCATTAAGGTTATTTTTGGATTACCATAGAAACAAATTTTGTCAAGTTCATGGAGATGTGCCATAACTGCCAAGCTTATAGGGATGTAAGCCATTTTCCATCCATAGAGCTCCAAGGTATGACTTCTCCTTGGCCATTTGTAGTTTAGGAAATTAATATCATAGGAGAGATAAGGTCGAGGGCATTAAATGATCATCAATACATTATCGTGGCAATAAACTATTTCTCTAAACGGGTCAAGGCTGAGTCCTATACTACGATCAGTTAGAAGCAAATGTCGAGGTTTATTGAGAAGAATAAATATGCAGATATAGGCTACCATATCACTTTGTTACTGATAATGGTGTTCAATTTTAGGCATATATGACTACATTATTAAGGGACTACAAAATCAAGCGTCACATATCATTTTCGTATAGGCCACAAGTGAATGGGGTAGTGGAAGCTGCAAACAAGAATGTAAAGAAGATCCTAGCTAAGATGATCGAGAATTATCGGGATTGGGTGGATTACTTACAATTTGCATTTTGGGAGTACTAAACTACTGCTAGAACTTCAATGGGGGCCACTATGTATTCCTTAGTGTATGGGTACGAAGCTATGCTTCCAATAGAAGTTGAGGTTCAATCATTAAGGGTTCTCTTAGAATCCATGATCCCTAAATACCAATGGGTTGAAAGTCGACTAGCACAGCTAACATTATTGGATGAGAAGAGGGTGGGGGCTATCTATCATTCTAAGCTATATCAAAAGAGGATAGCTCGAGCTTATAATAAGAAGATCAAGCCAAGGAAGATCAAAGAGAGAGACTTAGTGATGAAGCTTGCAAAGCCAATTATAACTTATCCATGAGAGAAATTCAAGCCAAATTGGGAAGACCCATATGTGGTGAAAAAGTTATTCTCTAAGGGTGCTGCTATCCTATCTAACATTGAAGGGAATGAATTTCGAGAGCCTATTAACTTGGACAAGCTTAAGTAGTACTTTCTGTAAAAGTCTCGCTAAGGAGAAAATCTCAAAAAGAGGCTATCTAGGAAAAAATTAAAGACAAAAAATGAAAAAACAAAGAATCCTGCTGGATCAAAAACCTTGAAAGAGGTTGTTTAAGCAAAAGTTAAGGACTGTTCAAAAGGCGAGAGAGAGATAAAAATGGTCAGTTGAAAAACTTGCAAGGGCAAGCCAACTAACGACATGGGATATGTTAGAAGCAAAATGTATATTCATATTGTGTTTAAATTAAATGAAATAGATTGCTTTAATTACTATTAAACATTGCATTAAGTGTCTATTACAAATTGTTTAACTAAAGGGAAACTCTATCCAACAAAAAGAGAAATGATCACTTAATTCATGAACTAATTTTTTTCTTCTCTTTTGTTAAGGACCTCGGGCTCTTAATGCTTGCAATTCTCTTGTTCTTTTTTATCTAATAAACTTATCTTTCTCTAATAATTTGCAACTAAATCCATGCTTTGTAATGATCATCAATAGTCTGATCTTCATGTAGCCTATGTTTCTTTCAATGATTCTATAAGGTCAAGTAGCAATTAAATTGTCCAAGAAATTTTAAAAGAGGGGCCTTGGCTCGAACTCATGTACTAACTCCATTATTAGTTACTTTTGCCCATACTGGCAACAGAGACGGGTAGAGTTGTAGAAAGTAACGAAATAGAGACAGGCAATTGGACTGTTATAGGTGTAAGATCGAACAGTCATATGTTATAACCTCCACCATAGACACATCCACTGTATTTGAGTATCAGGGAATGTTGATAGCCAGCTTTGAATGTTCTCTGATATAGGATGTAGCTTTCTAGTTTAGTAATGTTTGGCTCTATACCATGCTAGGTATTGGGGAGGTTCGAGTAGTCTCAGTTTCTCAAGGAACCACATTTGTAAGAGTGATGGGTAAGTAATATTAGCTAATTAGAAAACAAAAGTTAGAAAATAAGAAACTTACCTCCGACAGGAATGGACTTTTGGAAAATTGCTTAGTCTTTATGAACTTATCTACTTCGATGATGGTTTCTGCTAGAATGAGGGGGAATGGATTAAGTCTTGCTTCCACTTCCTCTAAAATATGGAGGAGTTTTAAATCACAGTTTCCAGAAAGGGAAACTAGTAGGAATTAGGCATATGAGCAAAGGGACATCATCCGAGGCTAATAAACATCTCCCCTGTCTATGTCTACAACAGCTTTAAAGAAGGGCTCTAATGAAATCTTTGAACCAAGAAGATAATGAGATTATGATCGGGGTGGATGACTGAACAGCCGAGCCATATGGTATTGAAGAGAATATGAGTATAGAATTCCTAGCATAGGGACTGCGAGTTAGCAAAAGGAATCTATTTGACAACCAAGAAGGGCTTTAAACTCCTCTAGTAAGGGACATAACTCAATCGTATTAAACCAAAAGATGTGTTTTTAAGGATCCCAAAACTAAGCTACTGCATGGAGAAATGGAAAGTTGATTTTTTTGGCATGTAATGGTTTGAAGACTGATAAGTGCAATGGCTCCAATCTGGCCCATAATTTGTTATCTAAGCTTTTCAATATCAGTTTTAATAGTTTAAGTCTTCTTTTTGTCATAATTCAAGCTTCTAGGGGTACCTAAAGAAAGAGAATGGAGGTTTGGAACCAAAATGTATGAAATTGGAGCAGAAGGTAAGGAATTAGGAGTTTAAAAGGGGGGAAATTGACTTGGAGATGAGGTGTTACCTTAGTACAAAGAGGCGATCACCTCTTCAATAGAAGGCCATGAGGTGATTGCCTCTTTAGTAGAAGGCCATTGCCTCTCTAACATGTCAATCAAAAAGCTTTTAATGGATCATAATAGTCTCAAGCTTGCAAAATGAAATATAGCAATTTAAAAGGACATCTATACAAGTATTGATGTTAAAATTGTATGCAAAATTAAAATTTCATTAAGATAAAAATTGAATTATGAAAGCATCTAGTTAACAAAAGATAAAATGTACAAGTATCAATAGTAAATAGATAAACAAAAGGAGCAATTAAAAGGGGAATAGTTCATATGCCTTAGTCTATCAAGAATCTGATTTGGTTCCCTCAAGGTCATCCCCTCCTCCAATGCCATCATCTCCCCCATCCTCATCATCGTCATCATCCTTGTTGATCTAATGGACTTCAATCTAGTGCTCGAGGGTGGTAATCCTTACTTGGTTGGCCTCATTACAATCCTGTTCAAATAGATCACAAGTTAGTAAATCATACGAACATGCATACACGTAAATGTATGAGAGATTGTTACCCTCTATTGCTGAGTGACATCCAGTATATAGTCCTTCTAGGCCTCGATCATCGGATACATGTATAGGCATTGGTCCAAAGGAATTTGCATTATTAAAAGGATGTTAGAATTGACAAACATGTTAAGAATGGTTTAGGAGGTAGGTTAGAAGCAAACTCACATAAGTAGTGCCCCCAGCAGTGCACACAAGCATGAGATCCTCATATAAGGTCAAGAACTAATGAGATAGCTCTCCAAGAGGAACCTAGCAAGGAGCTAGGGGGTTAGGGGTGTAGATGAAACTGCCAGTAATGAACTAAGAGCTAGAGGTGGTATGGGGCCTCATTTTCTCAACTGCAGCTAAAGTCCCCTCTCTGCTCAGATCAAGATGACATCTCTAAGCTCTCTCTCTCATGCCTGAGGTCTGGCTTAGGGTGCAGGTCTAGTCATTGTGGCCTGAGAACAAAAGAAAATCATGTCAGGGCATGATAATTTTGAATAAAAAGGAATCAAATAATTACCTGAGAAGTAGAGGCAGCAGCCAAGGGAACTATCAACAAGAGGTGAGTTTGAACAAACTCCATGTACTGACTTTTAATTTGAATGGTGTGGTCCACAACTTACTCTCTAGCAATAGCTTGATCTAGCTCAGTGCCCTCTAGCTTGTGAGTTAACATCATGCTCTTCAGAGGATATTTGGGCACACGCCTTGCACTAGCTCCCCGGTTCTAGTTTAGGATCTACTCACCAAGTTACCAGACTCGGTAGCCTGGCCCATAAAGAAGGACCCTCCTTTAAGCTAACGACCTAAAATGAGTCATCTCCATGTTCCATCCACTCTCAAGACCCCATAAATCATTTCGGATCTATAAGAGAGGCAGCAATAGGTAAGTGAGTAAAATTTTCAAAAGTACTAACATATAATGTGATTTTTGTAGGTACCGCATCCTGTGTACTAGGGCCATATGTCTCTTCAAAACATTGCTGCCACCCCACTTATTGATGGTGGGGAAATTATCCCCCACTCGCAGCATGTTGATTAGCAACTCCAACTCCAAGGCCCAAACTTGGAAAAGAAAAAGGGATAGCAAATGTTAGTGAACATATATTGAAATGAATCAAGAAGAAGGGAGGCAGAGCTTACTAGAACAACATGCCAAAAGTTACAGAATCTCTTAGCCTCGTAAACCACCTCATCCATGCTTAGGTACATATAGGCTAGAGCACAGTTGTCCTAATTGAATGAAGACACCTGATCCGAGTCCTAAAGAGGTAGTAGGAATATCAAATCCATCGAGCTAGTAGTGTCAATAGAGAAGGTGGTCTTGAGAAGATAAATAAAAAAAGCTCACACCACCTGGCCTATCTCATGAGGAGTGACTATTATCGCAGCTCTATCCCAGGTATAGAAGCTCTGAATCGAGTCAAGCTTGAGGGTATTAGTCCCTTTCAAGTTTGGGACCATACCTAAAAGGTGATTGATATAGGCAACTTTGTCTAGGGACAACTGGTGAAGACTCGCGTTAAGGGGAATAGGATCTTTGGCAGATGCAATCTTGGTAATGGTAGTAAAAGAGACAGGATCCATAGTGAGCTCCCCGAATAGAAGGTGGAAAGTGTGCGTTATGTCAAACCACCTCTCCATCAATGTGTGGAGTGGTTGATAATCTATCTGGCCCTGCTCTAAAAGGATCGATAGTATGAAGTCCTCGAACCTAGTGTCATGAATATGATCCTTCAAGTCTTTAGTAAAGTCAATATAGAAAACCTGGGCCCTGTGGAAGTTTCCAGTTCCCTTGAATGTCTATGCATCATGCAGTAAAAAAGGAGAATCAGGGAAGTTGATTAAACATCGTTTAATTTTGTTATTTTTCAAAGTAGAATGATTAAGCAATCACAGACAGGCTTGTTCGTCCTGTTACAGAGGCATAATGCCTTATGGATGGCAATCACCCCGGTGCATGAGGCGATACCCTATGTGCTGAGATATAGATGATCACCCCTTTTAATAAGGCGATCGCCCTATGGAGAGGCGATCGCCTCTACATAGTGGAGAATAGTGAACGGTCTCAGATTTGTTTCACCAAATCAAAAAAATGTATATTCAATTGATTTAGTTTTTAATCATGAATGATACATTATTGTAAATTCAGTTTAACCTAATGTAATTTGTAGGAAAATGAGAAGGATTCGGATACTAACCTCTTCAGATGCTGATGAATAAATATGACTCCTCAAATATACCAAGAGAGGAATTATATCTTCCTTTGACAATCCCACTCGAGTATAAGTGGCATACTCTTATCGTCCATTTTTTTAAAAATGTGAGAACGGGAAAGGAGGAGGAAGAGTGAATAAAAAGAGAATAGAACAGAAGGAAAAGAAAAAAGAAGGAAGAAAGGAGAAAAGAGAAAGAAAAGTGGGTTTTTATAGTGGAAGAGAGTTGAGTTAGGTCTCTTGGGAAAATAAAAAAATAATAAGAGAAGGGACAACGAAGAGGTTTAAACTGAAGAAGAAGAAATTAGAAAAAGGATAGTGTAAAAAAATAATTATTTTGAAAGTGTCTTAAAGATTAAGAGGAGGGCTATTTGGGTTATATCCCTGAAGCTCATGATCAAGAGAAGGACGGTTTAGGTTGTATCCCCGAAGCTCGTGATCAAAAGAAGGGTTATTTGGGTTGTATCCCCAAAGCTCATGATCAAGAGGAGGGCTATTCGGGTTGTATACTTGAAGCTTATAATCAACAGAAGGGTTGTTCAGGTTGAATCCTCGAAGCTCATAATTAAGAGAAGGGATGTCCGGGTTGTATCCTCAAAGTCCGTGTTTCAATTAAGTGGCGACTGGACCAGGAAAATCGAGTCTTTGTTTCAGTTGAGTGACGATCGGGCCAGGAAAACTTAAGAGTCTTCATTTCAGTTAAGTGATAATTAGGCTAGGAAAACCCGAGAATTATGTTTCAGTTGAGTAGTGAATCCGGCCAGGAAAACCCAAGAGTCCACATTTTAGTTGAGTGATATATCAGGCCAGGAAAACCCTAGAGTCCACATTTTAGTTGAGTGATGTATCATGTCAGAAAAACTTGAAGATCATCATTCTTAGATAATTTACTAAATATTAATAAGTGGCTGATCGGGCTAGGAAAACTCGAGGACCACAGTCACATTTCAAGATTGAAGAATTCTTCTTTCGAGTATAACTCAAAAGTCAGGTATATTGTTTCTTGTTTTCTTGTGTTTTGCATGTGATTTGTTTGAAAAATTGTCACTTCGTGCATTTGGTTTTTGAAAAATGAGGGGGCAAACTGTAGACACCCGGTTTGATTGGCTCATGATAAGGGGTGAACTATGGATGCTCGGTTTGGTCAGCCCGTAACAAAGCCCGATGACAAGAAATTTAAAACATGAATGCAAGAAGGAAACTCAAAATCTTCTAAAAAATGAACTCGAGGAATTGAAACCTATAAATTTGAGCCTAAAAACCTTTATAAAACAAGCCCAAGCCACCTCGGCCTACCAGGCCTAGTGCGGGGCAGGCTAGAGAGGCAGTACCTCTATGAAGAGGCATTTGCATCTATAGCAGTAGCTGAAGAGGCTATCACCCCATTGTAAAGGAGCTACCTCTACAGTTACCACTTGCCTCTGCATTAAATGCAGAGGTGATCATGGTAGCCAACTTGGTGGGCCTACCTCATATGTAACTCAACCTCTGGGATGAAAAAGAAAACTTTAGGAAAAGGAAAAGGCCAGGAAATGTAATGATGAAATAGAGTAATAGGGGATGGGCTAAGGAGGTAATAACAAGGAGAGGTCTTTTTTTTTAGCTATAGAACCATTAATATCCAAGAGAAAGAAAAGGAGAGCTCTAAAAAAACGTCCTTAAAAGAGAATGAAGGGAAGGGAAGTTCAAAAGGAGGAATTTTCTTCAAGAATGAGGGTAAAAAGCTTACATTCAAAGGAAGATTAACATCCCTATTCATTTTCTAATGACCAACCATATTTTGAAAGCTCATTCTTCAGTAATTATTTTGATCCTTCTTAAGCTAATTCATAGATTTGCATAATCCTTTTTACTTGCTTATATAACTTATAGTTTATTTGTTTACTAGCTTGTGTGTTCATTCTCTTATGCTTATCATTTGTAATATGCCTTGCCTTTAGCATGATTAACTGATTTTTAGGTGTGGTTGTGCTTCTAGCTTGTTTGCAATAGTAGATTCTTACTTGAAGTGGAAGTTTGTCAGTTTGAGAGTCATTTGAGCTTATTGATCACATGATCACCTCTTAAAGAGGTGTTGCCTCATTGCTATAAGGCAATCGCCTCTTCATAGAGGCAATCGCCACTTTAACAGGCCCTCATGTGTTTATTGTTTGGCATAGCCTCTACAAACCATGTTGCCTCACTATCATAAGGCGATCGCCTCCTTATAGAGGCAATTGCCACTTTGATAAGGTCTCATATGACCTTGTCTCGTCTATTGTAAATTGTGTAAGGCTTCCATGCATGTATCGACCTTAGCATACTCGAGTCTATTTTGTACGATCATCCCACTATTTTGTTCAATTAAAGTCTAACACTTATCTTTTTATGGTTTTTATTTCTCTTATTTTGCTAAATTGATTCATGAGCTAATCTAGTGAATTCTTGTGTAGGATCTTTATATATTTTTTTGGGAGCTAACATTTTGTCTATTGTAGGAGTGGTTATTCCAAAAGCATATACCCAATTTTTGAACCCGATCTCTGATGATAACTTTTTTGAACCTTCATGGGATCTAGTTGCTATATAATGTGTCCCATCTTTTATCTGAGTGGCGACTCCATCTGCGGGTAGGCTTTATGACCTTTTTCGTATTACCTAGTAGGCACCAAGCCCATACAGTGTCGTAGCCGCCAAACACTTGGGCGTGCGCTAAACCCTGCCGTCTACAACATTAAAACCATACTAAACCAAATAATTTTAACCTCGAATTGAACCAAACTGAATTTTGTAACTAATTTGATACGGTACTGGATATTTACAAAAAAACCAAATCAAATTGTACCGAACCAAAATATAAGACTGAATATTAATAATAATATATATGTATGAATACATAGTTGTGAACTTAATTATATATTTTCATTATATTATTAAGCAATATATATTTCGTAACATATATATAATAATATATGATAAAAATTAATATATATAATTTGTATTTAAAATATAATAAATAAATTACTATCAAAATATTTTTATTAATTTCAATATTATTATTATTGTTGATGTTGCTACTACTGCTACTACTATTATTCAATTGACAAGCAAAAATGTAAAATATCTATTATATTACAATAATTCAATTAATAAATAAGAATGTGAAATGTTTATTACAACACAATTTAAACTTAAAAATATGAGAAATAAGAAAAATGTTATTATTAACAATAAATAAAAATATGTAATGCCCATTATATTTCATTTTAAACTAAAAATATGAAAATAAGAAAATTAACATTGTATGTATTTTTAAATTTATAATTTATCAACTATAATATATTGTTATTATTATATTTGATAACTTATTGATTATTATTTTAGTAAGTAATATAATCTTATTGATATTATTTAAAATTAATGAGCTAAGTAATATTATTATAATTATAATTATTATTGTATGTTAATATATACAAACATATATTATATAGGGCTGGCAATTTGTGATACGACCCATTTAAACAATACGATACAACATGACACAGAGTTAAACGAGTTTAGGTTTAGGTTATTTTGACACGATACAATCCATTTAAACTTATTGTATGTTTATATATGTTAATATTACTAAATTCCTAAAATTTGGTATGGTTTCAAAGATTTTAAATATCCGGATTCCTTCATACCGTGTACACTTCTAATTGTAATATGGATTGGGGTTCATAATATAATTTGCCAGAATGACCCATTATCTCCTACTGTATGAATAATGAATTTTGATTCCCTTATAATTAAGTCAAACTAACCATAATTAAATAATTAAATATTATTAGATATTATTAAAAAATTAAATAAAATATATAAATTAATAAAAATAATTATTAAAATGTTTAAAAATATATTTATAAATAAATAAATAATTTTTAAAAAATTATAATAATATTTTAGTAAATAAATAATTTTTAAAAATATTTTAATAACAAATAATTTTAATATAAAAATAAATTATAATATTAATTTGTGTATATAAAAAATAATTGTAGAAGTATTTTAAGTGATAAATTATTTTGATTCCATTTCTATTAAATAATGAACCAAACATCTTTTTAAATTTACATTCTCATTCTTTTTAATTTTGAAACATGAACCAAACACCCTTTTAATTCAATGCAATGAATTCGAGCCATAGACAATAATTTTTAATCTTGAATTGAAGATATAGAAACAGAACTAAAAAAATTATTAATAAAGTTTTAAAGAATCAAGCTAAAGATCGTGTCTTTTCTAATAAGTAAAATTCATTATTTTTTAATTACAATCTACACGCTGTTAAAATACATCACTTTATTGCCAGCATTGATTCAACTTCATCCTGTAAAATTTCTCTTTCTCCTTTAAAATACCAACAGAATATGCTACCACTATCGATCACTTGTCGCACAGTTGCCACAATCAGAGTTGGTCTTGTGGCAACGTGTGAGCTTCTCAAGGGCATGAAGTTTTTGTCTTCTAGCAAGCTGACCAAACCGTTGGTACCTGGGTACGCACTCTCCAGGTCAAAATAGACCTGGTCTACTAGAGAAAATATAGTAGGAGTAGGCTAGCTACTTCCCTGTTATACCCCAAAAGGCCTGTTTCAGCAGACATTCTTGATTTTTTATTTTTTTTTTTAACAACAGACAATTGATATTCAATTTAAATTTATTGAGAATTATAAGTACAAACTGATATACTAGGGAAAATATAGTATCAATAAATTCCTAAAATTTATAAATAATTATTAGAGTTGTACACGAGTCGAAGCAAATCGAAAAATATCTATTCTTTGAATTCTAATCAAACTGAACCGAATATCAAAATTTTCCAATCTGAATTGCTCTAAAGTTTTGGAATAATTCCGAGTGGAGAAATGGGGCAAATAAAGAAATCAATTCAGATCAATTCGAAGTGGAAAAATGAAAAATTTTAGATAATTTTTTGAATTGAATTAAAACTCAAATTAATTTACTACACCTTTCTTTCTTCATTTAAAATTAATTTTAAGTATTCACACCTGCTTAGTAATATAAAAACACCAACATTCCTACCAAGCAATATAACAAAAATTAAAAATGCACACAACAAGGTTTTTTTATGTAGTTTCCAAAAGGTTTTTTAAAACATAAAAAAAATTAAGCACATTACCGCTAGAAAAAATTAGCCAAATTAACCACATTCTCATAACCACATCATTATCAAGAAAAACCCAATAATCTTTAATATGTTTTTAATTAACAAAACTGACAAGAATCATAAACTTAAGCCAAATGAATCAAGAAATTAAGCTAAAAATAAAAGAAAATAAAACAAAACCAAAAAAATAATACAATTGTTAAAGGGAACAATTAAAACAACAAAAACAATGTAAAAAAATCCAAATTACGTTGTTTATGAAGACATAAGAGTTGTGATTGAAGAAGTGGAGGTTTGGATGTAGATTAGAGTAGGCAGTTGCTGTAGAAGACAATGAATGATGAAAGGTGACTGCTGGTGGATTGATGTTTTAGGTAGGACGAGAAATGATTGCATTAAAGCTTATTGATTAGTTGCAAATCTTGCAAAGATAAAAGCTATGAAGGGGATAGAAGTAAAAGAAGAAATGTGCAAAGGTAAGGGTGGTGAGGGGGACAAAAGTAGAAGACGAAAAAGATGATGAATGGCGCCTGTGAGATGAGAAAGAGCGGTGCTGAATTTGAATAAATGATATGAAAATTGAAAATCAATAGAATTAGGTTTTGTTTTTTTTTTTACCATAAGAAAAGAGAATTAGGGTAAGGGATTTGTTAGAGTTTCCAAAACTATATAGTTTTAATCCAAACTACATAGTTTTGTTATTAGAGAAAATGTATTTAATTATAACATTAATAATTTGTTATAATACAAATTACTTAGTAATCTTAAATACCCTCCATTCATAATGTTAAACTACTTAGTGATCTTGTTGACCTTAACAATAATCATTCTCAATTTTGATCTTAACAAACTTAATTTTAAGCATTTTATTTGTTTGTTTAGGTGTGTATAAATTAGGATTCTACTGGAAGTTAAAATGACTATAAATATCTTAGGTTGATTTGACCTCTGAGATTCAATGAGGCTTTTGACATCCTTAGATCTTTATAATAAGAAAGTTATCTTCTTTACAATTAAAGTAGACATCTTGAGCTTTCTAAATTGAGCTTACTTGTCAAAATCTGAGTTCATTTAGGTATGCAAATATTGAGTCAAAGTGAACATATGCAGCCGTCATTTTAAATTGTATAGATCTTAGTACTTCGAAAATATCTTGAGCTAAAGAAGCCTAATTGAGGTGATTCAAAATGATATGGGAAGCTAAGTCAAATATCTACAACTTTTATGAAGAAAGTATAGGCAAATTCGAATGTCTCCTATAGAAAATCATAGTTTCAACTTGTGCACAACTGTTTAACAGTAGTCTGCCATTTTAGATTGCACATCTCTTTATACTTCAGCAATATCTTAAATGAAAGAAGTCCAGTTGAAGTGATTTAAAATTATATGGAAAGCAAAGTAAAATATCTACAACTATTATGAAGAAAGTGTAGGCAAATTCAAACATCTCCAGTAGCCAATCACGGTTTCAACTCGTGCACAGCAGTCTAATAACATTACTTTCAATAATTCAAAATTATCAAATGTTGCATTCAAAATATAGATGTTGGACACATTATTTTCACCTCCAACAACTATATTTTTAAGTGTTTATTATATAAACACCTCTAGAACTAAATGGAAGTTAAGACATTTTTTGTTTATTATCATTCTCTATTTTAACATTCACTAAAGCTCTCAAATTCTCAAATATTCACTCTTTATTTATAACTCTTATGAGAGTTGGTTGTGTGTTAGAAATAGAAATTATTTTCATCTTAAATCTTGGGATAGATTAGTAGGGAAGTGCAATTTATTTCTAAGGGAATTGGTTTATGTGTTGTCCATTAAAACACTTGGGATTTGGTTTTTGGTTTTTGAGTGAGTCTTGAAAACTCATATTGTAAGGTTGTAAAAGTGAGTCATAAAACTCTTATGTAATCTCAATCTTATGAATAAGATTGTGGGTGATTGAAAATCCTAACTTGGGGATAAATTAAGTGGAGACATAGGATTGTTGTTGAATCCGAACTCCTTAAATCATTATGTTCATTAATATTACAACCCAAAAAAACTAAATGAATAAAAAAATACAAAATAAGACAACCAATAAAATAATAACAAATAAATAAACCCTAGAAACTATATTTAAGTACAAAATTCAATCCATGACATTCCATGGATCTTCGTGGATTATAATGAATTCATTATGTAACTCCCTCTATAATCATAAAGACAAACACAAAAATAAACAACAATTAGTTATTATACAAAATAAAAATAAAAATTAAATTAAATTAAAATTAAATGAAACTAAAACAATCAAATAAAATAAACAGAAGAGGGTAGAAGAAGACATGATTGGATGGATACAATATTGATTTGCTCCTCAAAGTGGTATAAATCACTGTTGTTTTTTTTTTTAAAATAGATCTCCAATGCTTGATTTTTCCTCCCAAAAATTCCACAGCTTCTTCTTAAAAGAACATACCTCCAAAGAAAATTTTTTTAGTTGAAAACTACATAAAAAGAAAAGAAGAAGTCCCTCCCTTAGGAGAGTTGAGCTGGGTTTATATAGAAAACCCTAGCTAAAGTCACGTATCTTACTATGACTTCTCCCATTCATAATGATAAAGTTTTGGCTTAATAAGGACTTTTATTTTCCAAAAATTCAGATAAATCCTAGAAAAGCGATTTATCATATTATTTGACCAATTAAAATTTTAGAAAATAATTTTTTATTTATTGAAAAATCAAAAAATATAGATACAACACGATCGGAATAGCATAATCCCGATCGAGATTGTATAATTCTTATCGGAATTACATAAATTTGATCAATTTTTTAATTTTAATTACAAAAAGACCCCTGAAAGAATTTAAATTTTTCAATTAGGTCCTTAAAGAAAATATTACAATTAAATCCTTCAAAAAACCAATTAAGTTCTTTTGAAAATGCATTTAGGCTTTTAAGGTTTCAAACTTCAAGTGTTGAAGATCTATTTATAATATTTTCATTATTAAAGTCCTTTGTTGCATCCACACTCAACTATCTTGAAATTGGGTGTTTACAGTTATCCCCCGTTGTCACTGTTTGCTTGACAAATTGCGGTAAAGCAAATAAGCACACAATTTCAAAGAAAGAGTTACGATACTTACCTATGTACTGTGACTATGCATGACACTATGCAACGTTGTATGCAATTAAAGGAAAACTAGAATTCATGTGGAATCTCTAGCTATGATGCCATCACTATGTTCAATGAATAGCAATTGACATTATGTTCAGTGAGTTTTAAAAACATGCTATAGTTTCGATGGAACATATAACTGTGATGCTATCACTGTTTTCAATGAATGGTAGTTGACATTACGTTTAGTGCATTTTAAAAATAGGCTATAGTTATTGTGGAACATATAGCGATGATGCTATCACTATGTTCAATGAATAGCATTTGACACTGCATTCAGTGCATTTTGCTATATTCCTTGTGAGACGTTTAGTAAGTGACATTACATTCCCCATAGGATGTTTAGAAATCATGATTTTCACTATGTTCCCTATGGGACATCTAGTGATCGTGATTTTCACTATATATTCCCTGTGGGACGTTTAGTGATTATGATTTTTACTATTTTCCTTGTAGGACATCTAGTGATGTGATTTTTAGTCTAATGATTGTGATTTTCACTATATTCCTTATAGGACGTCTAGTGATGTGATTTTCACTATATTTCCTATGGGACATCTAGTGATCATGATTTTTACTATATTCCCTGTGGGACGTCTAGTGATTGTGATTTTCACTATATTCCCTGTGGAATGTCTAGTGATCATGATTTTCATTATATTCCCTGTGGGACGTCTAGTGATAATGATTTTCACTATATTCCCTATGGGATGTCTAGTGATTGTAATTTTAACTATATTCCCTTGGGACGTCTAGTGATTATGATTTTTACTATATTCCTTGTGGGATGTCTAGTGATTATAATTTTCACTGTATTCCTTATGAGACGTCTAGTGGTTATGATTTTTGCTATATTCCCTATGGGATGTCTAGTGATCATGATTTTTACTATATTCCCTATGGGACGTCAGTGAAAATATGCTATAACTAATATGTAGTGTCTAATGAATTATATTATAGTTTCTATGGAACATCTAGTAACTGTGACTGAAAGTTTCACTATATTTCTTATGGAACGTTTAGTGAAAATGTGCTATAACTAATGTGTAGTGTATAGCTAAAGACAAATATATTATAGGTCCTGTGGAGCATCTAGCAAATTGTGATAACGGTGTTATAGGTCCTGTGGAGTGTCTAGCAAAAAAGATTTTAAATGTGCTATAACTATTATGTAGTGTCTAGCAAATTGGATTAAAAGTGTGCTATAACTACCATGTAATGTCTAGCTAATCATGATTTGATATTATGTTATAACTACTATGTAGTGTCTAGCTAATTATGATTTGATAATGTGCTATAACAACTGTGTAGTGTCTATCAAGTTGTGACTGTTTAGAATTTTTTTTATAACTACTATATAGCACATAATAAAGTGAATTTGAAAACTATATTATAGCTACTGTGTAGCATATAATAAGGTGGATTTGAAAATTGTGTTATAGCTACTATATAATTGAGATGAAGTGTAGTGTATGCAAAATGCAAACATCATATTGGAATTTCATATTGACTAGGATTTTGATATTTTGTGTTGATCAATTGAGGTAACTGATTAGAATTTATGCTAATTGTCTTTGAATTTTTGCTGATTGACTTTGATAAAATGCCTTTTTTTCTTGCTAACTTTGATTTACTTGTTAGCGCTAGTGCTTATTCCACATGTTGGGTTTATCTTCTTGTTCTGGACTTGTTGTTCCTGAAGACTTGTTGAAGTTAGTTTTAATATGATGACTAAAAAGTTTTTTTTTTGAAAATTTATAAGAAAGTTCATCACTTTATCATGAGATAGCATGCACTCAATGAATCTCATTATTTTTTATTTTCATAACTATCATTTATTTGCCATTTGCAAAGGTTAGAGGCATCGCTAACCATCTTATGCTGAGAGCATATCTTTTACAAAGTGACGAGCTTACTTTCACACCTAATTTGAGGGAGAATTTCCTAAACAAAACTTATGAAAATTGAGCATAAAAAGGGTTAAATTATGAGTATCAAAACAGACTTTGAAATATTTTTGTGCTTTCCTTCCTTATCTGACTATTCCCCCGCCTTTCTTATATTACTCAGCATGGATACTGTTGGAAAGGTCCTTTGGATACTCATACTTTTATAGAGTAAATAGAGTAGCTTTTGATGTGGGTCCTCTTTTAGTATTCCCCCACCTTTCTCGTATTACTCAGTGTGGATACTACCAGAGGTTTCATGTTGATACTCTTACTCATTTATGAGTATTAGAGTAAATTATGCTTGCTCTTATTTCGATTCTCCTCTTAGTATTCCCCCACCTTTCTTATAATACTCAATGTGGATATCGTCAAGGGATTTTGTACTCATACTCATTTATGAGCATTAAAATAGATTATATGCACATTTATCATTCAAAAGACTAAAATTATACTATAAAATTCAAGCAACTTATAATGTAACTCCATAGATTTTATTTTTACATATTCTTCCCCTCGTTTGGCTATAAAGCAAGCATTATATTGATTAAAGTTTATAAACTCTCAACACAAAGCTATTAACTGAACATCTGAATTCTGCGAGGCTAATAAAAAAAATCCATTATGATCAAAGGTCATGAGATAGGCTTTTCATACATTATCTTGTGAAGTGGATGAATTTACTTTCAATTTATGGATTTTATTATTGAGATTGTACTTTTATTTCAGAATCTAAGGAAATAAGGTTTTGTTACTTCCCTTGATTATTTTGATAAGTGTTTGGCAAGTTGTTTGTCACGTAAGGTGATACTCTGATGAACGATTAGCATTTGCAATTTTGCTCGATCTTACTGATGTATCAATTCCTTTCCCCTTCTTCATTCTCTTTTTTTCCCTACATAAAATACCATAAGTTAGTATGGTCTATTTACAAGTGAAGAGATTTTGCCAAAATACAATGTTATTCTTTTGCATTCTTCCTTTTTGATTGTGGTGATATGTCTCTAATCATAAAGGTCATGATACTTTACCATTGAAGTTGTGGCTTTGGGATGCGTTTATATTTCTATCATTCTATTAATGCTATGGTAAAGGGCTTCATTCCTCTTCTTAATATCTCTTATAAAAAAGGTTTAGGAGTTAGAGATCTTATTTCATGATTAAATAATTTTTCAAAGTGCATTCATTTTAAGGTTTGAGTGCATTCTTCCCTTTTATAGGGCCAACAAATGTATTGCTGACATGTTAGACCTTCTCATTACCATATTCCATACCCTACATTGGACTTCACTATATTTCATAACCTACACTGGACTAACTGTTGTGGAGAGATATTCCAAATGATGCTCCATATGAGACTATGGAGATGGATGTTGAATCTGAGGAGGTTGAGCATCCTATCCAGCCTCTTGAGGTCGCCAAGATGATGCTTTTGTAAGTATCACTACCAGTGATATTCCCTTACTGGATGGGCCCATAATTTATTACGTTCCTGAGGTCCAAAGTCCCATTGAGTATTAAGTTTACCTTGATATTGTTGCCCTTTTCCTTTAGATGTTAACATTCTGACTACCTTTCTGCACTTTTACAACACTAATTTTGAATGTTAATAGCAAAGTATTTGCACAATCTTGTCTAGGCTCAAAGATTTATTATGCAATGCAAGTATTTCCCAATAAATGTATGCAAGTGTATGCAATGTTATGTATGACATGCATGATCCTAATAGGTATTCTTTTTAGAACAAAGCCATGTTGCTAATCTTAGAGTGTAAGAATGATGTGCCTTATCAACAGTCTATAGGTTTGAGCATTGAATGCTTCGCTGTTGGTATTTTTGATGTTAGAGCTTCTGATACAGTTTTTCAGATAGATGACCAGGCTGTGTTGTATTAATGAATTATTGGTTATTGCTTATAGTTTACTTTTTTATGCCTCTAGAACTCTTATACTAGCTCTTATACTTTAGTGTTCCATCTTCGCTCTTTGAATGCAAACTTACTGTTATGCAATTTGCCCCCACAACTACATTTTTCCCCCCAGTTTCACTATGAATTCATTCATGCAATTCTAGCAGTCTTTTTCTTCATATATGCAAGAGACTCAATTCGTTCACTATTATTATTAATCTTTTGACTTACTAACCCTATTAGTTATAATCTCATTCATTAAAAATGTAAAGGAGTGGGCAAACTGACTAAAGAGAGTTTTTGAAGCTAAAATCAACTAGACTTGCTCTTTGAAGAACTCTTGAGTATAATATGAGGCTTGATGTTGATGCAATGAATGATGATAGTTATAAGGTATGGGTTACAATGCTAGTCATTGAGCCACTTAAATTCCCTAGGTACAAAGGGACATTAAACTTACAAGAAAAATCATAAAGGGTGATAAAAGAGAAAACATAACTAGAATAGTGATTTCATAGCTCTGATTATTTAGCTTTCATTATGTATTGTCTTTCCATTCAGATACTCATGCAGTATGATAAAAATGAATATGTGATATTGGAACAAAAATTTCAAATTCAATTTTACTCATTCATTAGGGCAAAAATGAGAAAATTCATTACATCATATGATACAACTCCTATTAGTAGTTAGTCTTAATATTTTTTCTTATTTTTACCTAATTTTCCTTTTTCTTTCTTTTTTTTTCTCTCTTTATTTTCACTTGCCCTTTCCCTCAAATTTCCTGTCCTTAGAAATTACATCATGTGATATATGAACGTTCTTTGAATTTGCATTTGTGCCCATGTTGAATGAATCTAATTGAATTGAATTTATGTCAAACACATTACTATGATCAATATCATAATGTACAATACCATTAGGAGGACAATACATAAGTAAGCATAATCAAAATTCATATCATCGATCACTAAAACAAAAAAAGTTTTAAAGAAACTAAAATTTTATTCAAAAAAGACAATAGAAAAATTTATTTCCTATTCTAGATGCTAGGGATGCTAATTCTCATAGTGGTTGTCCTTTAGGTGGCTGATATAGTGCCTATTCTTGCATCTTCTCGCTAACTGTCTCCATGACTTCATCTTTCTGTACCTTAATTTTACATTTTTTTTTCTAGTAGCATCTCATCATTAAACTCATCACCCAACCTGTAGGCACAATCAACATGTAGGATATGTAAAAAGAAGGTAGTTTAGTATAGAACACATTGTAATCAAACTTGCTTAAGGGCTGTCCCAATAAATCTTCAACTCCTCTTCGTGGTTGCTTAGGAGTCTCATATTTCTTACTCGATGGTTTTTCATTGACTCTAAATTCATCACCCCAACCCCTAGGTGTAATTAATTCAATGGGAATATCATAGGAAAGTGGTTTAAAGTAAAATACTTTGTAATCGAACTTTCCTGAAGCTAGGCCCAACAAATCTTTAACACCTCTTTGAGCTTTCTTAGGGGTTAAAGATTCTACACTCTTTCTTTCATCACTAGGGGCATCAAGAGATTTCTCACTGGCTTATAGGTTCATGTTCTTAAAGGAGTTTAGCACTTCTTCCATGCTTACTCCTGAGTTTATCATCATGGTGGTTGGGGGTGGAACATTTTGATAGTTTAGGAAAGGATTATTTTTAGTGCTTACGTTTTCAGGGTCTATGATTTTTCCAAAGTCTATAAGGTTTTAGATTTCATGTCTAAGGCGGGTGCAGGTATCTGTGGAATGTCTAACTGTAGACACCCAATTTCGGGATGACATGTTATGGATACAACAAAGGACTCCAGTGATGAAAATGTCTTCAATACTTAATCTTTAAAAATTCTAAAGGCTTAAATGCAGCTTTTAAAGGAAGGATTTAATGTTTTCAGGGGCTAAATCGCAAAGTTCTTTTTAGGACCTAATTGCAAAATTTAAATTTTTCCAGGGACCTTTTTGAAATTAAATGTTAAAAAAAAAAGTGTCAAAATTCCATAATTTCGACCATAATTATATTATTCCGATCGGAATTACACCGATTCCGATCGGAATTACACAATCCCGGTTAGAATTGAATTCTTCCGGTCTTCGTTTCCTATTTTAATTCAGTTTTAATTGCTTTAAAATTCTTAATTAACTCAATCTTAACTGGTTTAAAATTCCTAAATATACTTTAGGAATTAGAATCACATTAGGATCAGGGTTACGCTTCCTAGTTCTACTATATAAAAGGGAACAGTGTAAAAAAAAAAAGGAGGCCAAGTGAGAAAGAAAAAGAAAAAGGAGAGAGGAAGAGAAGAGAGGAAGGAAGACGTGATTTTCTCTTGAATGTTTTACAAAAATTCTTTTTATTAACAATTAATTCAAGGTTCATAAAGAATTTTTGAAGAAAAGATTCAAAAATTTATCAAGAACGGTGAATCACAAATATAAGGAGTACCCTAAATCATCCATAAGCATATCATCTTCTTCTATTCTTTATTTATTTATTTTTTTATTTTGTATTATTCTTTCAAGTTATTATCATAATTTATTCATTAATTATTATTTTATCTTATTTTTGTGGTGATTATGGAGGAAAACGCATAGTGATCATGTGAGGGATGAATTCATGAGAAGTCCATGGAAGACTATGAATAAAGGCTTGTAGAGACTTAGTTTCTAGGGTTTTATTTATTTTTTATTATCTTTATTTTTATTTATTGATGTATTTTTATTTTATTAATTGTTTTATGAATTAATTTAATAGCCCCGATAGTGGGAATAATAAAATTATATGTGTGGTTGCATGTTTATTTTAATTAAATTGGTTAGTAAAAATTAGGTTTCAATTAGGTAATTATTTAAAATCAATAGAGGAAGTATATTAATTTAGGTTGCATGTTAATAAAAATTAGGGTTTTAATAAGGATTAATTTAATTATTTGTTTGATCTTATTTAATTGTTTTCTTGCGTTTTTATTTGTTTCGGGGTTTTTATTTATTATTTTTATGTGTTTTGGGCTTTAAGTCCATTTTAAGCTTAGATTTATTTATTTAAGTTTAGAAAATTCTTTTAGCCAATCTCACTTAATAATTAATTAGGTTTAGTTAATTAAAAAATATTTTTAGGTCCATAATTATTTAGATTTTAGGTTATAAATATCCTTAGGCCCATTTAGTTAATTAGACATAGACCCACCTAATTCAATTTAATTAATTTAGACTTAACCCACTTAATTTAAGCTTTTTTCATAATTTGTAGATTTAATATCACTATTTAATTAAAACATGTAGAATTAGGCCCACTAATTTAAATATTTTATAATTTGTAGATTTAAGCTTATATATATATATATATATAATATTTAATGCAACATAACATAACATAAATAAATTCACATTTATAAAGAAAATATGGATGCCAACAATAAAAATTCTACATGCAATGCATATATATAATAATAACTCACAGGTGAAGTGTGCTATTCTAAAATGACTCGACTAGCCCTGTCTTGTAGGCCTCGATCTTGACGCTGCTATAGAAAAATAATAAATAAATAATTAGGATAAAAATTCTAATCTTATATATTCTAGATTTCTAAGGAAGGACTCGATCTAAAATAGGACTCTAATAAAAGACTCAAAACTTAAAATAGACCGATGTCACAATTTACGAGAAATCTATCAAAAATTCGACATAGTCTTTTTTGTAAAATAGACATCTCTCTACTAAAAGTAGAGTTATTCCTACAAAAAAAAAAACACTTGTCCTAAGCTCAACATCATGGGCTGGGCCCCCAAATTACAATTCATGCCCAACCGAGAACTAATATCACAAATTATAAAATAAAATAATATAATTTCTCAAATCATCAAAATATATCACAACAATATTAAAGAAATTTATTTTCCAAATAAATAATAAACTTCTAATATATAAATAATATTTTTCTAATAAAATCAATTAATGGAATACATTTCCTTTTTTCAAATAAATTATCATAAATTATAAATAATTATTAAAATCACTTAATATTGTCATAAAAATAATAAAATGTTCATTTAGGCTAAAAAATAATAAATAAATTTATTTCTCATATATTTCCCAAAATAACTACTGAATAATTAATAATTGGAAAATAATTATGAAAATTATTTTTTACACTTTTATTAATCAAAATAGTCTAAAATAGAATAATTAACAACAATTTTAATTAAAATCAAATAATTCACCAATTTTTAATATCTTTCCAAAAATACATATTTATACATAATTTTTAAAAATTCATATTTAAATTTCTATTCATAATTTCATAAAACTTTATTAACAAAGTTTAATCTATATAATTAATAGAATTTACAAAAAAAATATAAAATTTTTCATGTTGGAATAGTAACTGAACGCCCGAAAAATTTGAAAAAATCATAAAAATAATTAAAAATCACAATTAGTAAGATCACAACCTCAATTTCAATTTATCTCGAAGCAACTATATCTAATTAAATCAAATTCAAACTCAAATTAACAAAATAATCAAAATTAACCTAAAAACAATTCTCGAAATCGAAGTCATTATCAGAGTTGCCCTGATGAATTGAGTTGGAGGAAACGAAGCCCAAGATGTCAGGATTTGATCAAGATCAGCGGCACATCCAAGGGTTGCCAAAATCTTCGTTAATGACCTCCAAAGCAAACTGGCAAGGAAGAAGAGAAGAAAAGGAAAGAGAGGAAGAAGGGGAGCAATTCGGTGTGGAGGCAAGCTATTGTCGGCATCGTCAGGTGGTGGTGGCAGCGTGGTGTCTAATCGGCACAGTGATAGCGGTGTCAAGTGGAAGGGAAGAGAAAGAAGAAGAAAATGAAAAAAAAAAAGAAGAAGTGACACTAGCCACGTTACTTTCTTTCTTTCTTTTTATTATTATTTTTTTAACTTTTGCTTTTACTTTGTTTTATATATATATATATATATATATATATATATATATATATATATATATATATATATATATATATATATATATATATATATATATATATACATACACAAAATTAATAATTTTACTAAAATACTCTTAAAAATAAATTTTATTAAAAATACTCATTTAATACTAATTGAATAAAATGATATTTAAATCTCAACAATTCCCCTTTTAAATTAATAAATAAATGAAAATACGGGTTATAACAATAACAATGCAAGTCCGTAACTGTGACCCACACTATCAACATAAAAACGGTCGGCATATTCCAACATAGCTTTTATTCCATGGATTTTATTTGAGTGAACAAAAGTTTCAATAAGGAAAATAAAACATGACCTAACTAAGTCTTTTAGAGCAAGTACTGCATGTGGATTGTCTAGACCACAACAGTTCTAAAAAATACCCTTTATGGCTCCTTATGGGGCTTTTGAAGGAACCCGATCGATATTTCATTGTTGCTAGAAGATGACTTCGAACCAGTAGGTTGTTACAAGTCATCAGATATAACATTAACCAATTGCATGTTAGGGTCAACATTCTCCTAGCCTTGAGAGTCATTTTGAGTTTATTTCCTTTTCATCTCTTTTTGCAAAGTGAAGTCGATATCTTATTGGGCTTGTATTTCCATAAGTGAAGGCCCATGTTCCTCTCCCATAAATTCACTAGGTAGCAGCTTGGAATTATTCCCCATAATCTACATGCGATATTTGTACCCTATGTTAGTTACATTTGAATTTCTAAAACTCAAATATTACTCCTAACTAAACTTTCAAACTTGCCCTTATCCAGATTTGAAAAAATATCATCCAGTTTATAGACCACCATTCTCCTCCTTGCTTTGATGAACTTCTAGTGTTAAGCTTTAACAATGGACCCCAAGCATGCGGTAGCTCTATTTTTGGCTTCTCCATTAGTAAAGGGAAGAAGTTCTCAGTATAAGCTAAAACACAATAGATATAGCAAAACATAGTGATTCTTTCATATTTGAACTGAACCACTAAATAATTACCATTATTCAACTTAATACATTTCCACCTCTTTAATGGTTTATTAATAGCAACCCGTATATGGATATGCATGTAATTTCTCTAAAAACCAACATTGTTCCCTACATCATACTCTATGAACTCACCTATAAAATTCCGTAATAGCTTGCCCACTGTCATTAACTTATAACCAATCAGCAGATTATGGATTTGCACCTAAATCTAAATAGAATCAAGAGGAGCCAAAGGAGTCTCACCATCGTGCAAATGATGAATGATTAATAAGTGACCATCAAAGTGAAGAATAAAATTTAGAGAAAAAGAGCGAAAATTCAAGGGAAATATTTTTCCATGATATTCAAAGAAAGGTTAACCCCTTATATATATACATAGGAATCCTAATCATAACCTAATTAGGAATAGAATAACAGCCTAAATAAAATAAAACTTTATTCCTAATTATATAAAAATATTTACTTCCTAATATATACAATAAAAATAGTTACTTCCTCAACACTCCCCCTCAAGTTGATGAATGTATGTCAATCATTCCCAACTTGCCAAGTGAGTTATAGAACGTTTTTCCGGATACAGGCTTTGTGAGGATTTCAGCTAGTTGAGTCTGAGAAGAAACATATGGAAGATCAATTATTCCTTGGTTCAGATGATATTTTATGAAATGTCTGTCAACCTCTACATACTTAGTCTGATAATGTTGAACCGAATTGTTTGCAATTGCTATGGTTGCCTTGTTATCACAATGTAACAATATAGGCTTCAGATGTTTTAATCCTAGATCCTGAACAATTTACCTTACCCAGGGCAACTCACATACTCCATAAGTCATTCCTTTAAACTCAGCTTTAGCACTTGACCTTGCTACAACTTTTTGTTTCTTACTTCTCCAAGTGACTAAATTATTTCCAATAAACGTAAAGTACCCGGATGTTGGTTTTTTATCAGTCCAATCTCCAGCCCAATCAGCATCAGTATAGCCAGTAATTTCATAATCCTTATTCCTCCCAAAGAATAACCCTTTACCCGAAAAAGACTTTAGATATCTTAATACTCGGTATACTGCATCCATATATTCTTTACTCGGAGAATGCATGAACTGACTTACAACACTTACTGCATAAGCAATATCTGGTCGAGTATGAGATAGGTAAATCAACCTTCCCATTAACCTTTGATACCAATCTTTATCAGTTGGAACTTAATCTCCTACGACTAAAAGTCCATGGTTGACTTCAATTGGAGTCTCGGCTGGCTTACAATCAAGCATGCCCGTCTCTGTCAATAGGTCCATTACATACTTCCGTTGGTAAAGGGAAATTCCTTGAGTTGATCTTGCAACTTCAATTCCTAAAAAATACTTCAAGTTACCCAAATCCTTAAGTTCAAACTCGGATGCTAACTGTCTTTGCAAGATTATTATCTCACTTGAATCATTTCTAGTGACCACCGTATCATCAACATATACAATCAGCGCAGTGACTTTACTTAACTTCT
The DNA here is from genome assembly GCA_947683625.1 of Mallotus nudiflorus. Lineage (NCBI taxonomy): Eukaryota > Viridiplantae > Streptophyta > Magnoliopsida > Malpighiales > Euphorbiaceae > Mallotus > Mallotus nudiflorus. The sequence goes on from CANTUR010000553.1 coordinate 469,841, forward strand.
ATTTGATGAATAGTATGTGATCAACATCACTTTGCTTATATCTGAGCTTTCTCATAAAAGTTGAGAGTCATCCAAACCATGCTCGAGGTGATTGCTTGAGTCTATACAATGTCCTTTTTAGTTTGCATACTTAGTTAGTACATTTAGTTCCGAGTGGTGGATCCATATACATTTCTTCATCTATGGTTCCATTCAAAAACGCATTCTTCACTTCAAATTGTCGCAGCGGTCAATCTAGGTTGGCAGCTAAGGAAATAAGAACTCGAATGGTGTTCATTTTTTCTACTAAGGCAAATGTATCTTCATAATCAATTCCATACTTCTAAGTATACCCCTTTGCTACCAACTGAACTTTATACCGATTTATACTTCCATCTGAATTGAGTTTGACAGTGAATATCCACCTGCACCCCACCATTTTCTTTCCTTTAGGAAGAGGAACAATATCCCATGTTCGGTTCTTCTGCAATGCCTCCATTTTATCATTCATGGCTTTCTTCCAATCCAAATCATCTAAGGCTTCCTGCACATTACTCGAAATAGATATAGTAGATAATTGATTTACAGTAAGTGCATGTGAGTTAGACAAACAGTTGGTTGATATGAAGTTGTTGATATGGTATTTAGCTTTGGTATAAAGGTCTGGATCATATTATTTTTTCGAAACCCCTCTATTGATTCTAGAAGGATAACGAGGCTCGGTATTTGGATTTACTAAAGGAGACAAGTTTAACTTATTATGCACATTCGTATCCGGAATTTATTAAGCTTCTAGTGTGTGTTGGGAAAATGTACTATCTTGATTATTAAGATTTTCTTCAATTATCTATCCAGGTGAGATGCTCAGACTTGGAACATCAGATGTCTGTGAGATGCTTAGAACATTTGGGAGACTCAGACTCGAAATACTCAGAATGCTATCTTCAACATTCAGACCACTCGGAATACTACCTTCAAATTCAAAGAGGTTCAGATTTTTCCCCCCTGAAGAGAGCACTCAAAGAGGGAGAAGAAAGGAGAATTTTCATGAAATAAAACATCCTGAGTGACATACATCTTTGCATTTGGATCATAACACCGATATCCTTTTTTTAGATCCACATAGCCAACAAAGATACACTGGCTAGCTCGAGGGTCTAAGTTATTGAGTGTCTGATGAACATATACTGAGCATCTAAAGACTAGGGGCTCGAGATTATTGAGGGGTGGAGATATGATAAGTTCCTAAAGTTTTTGAAGAGGGGTTTTAAAATCAAGTACTCTTGATGGTGTTTGGTTTATGAGGTACGCAGCAGATCAAACAACCTCTCCCCAATATTCTCGAGGAACATTCATGTCAAATAATGATGCTCAGACAACTTCCAATAACTGTCAGTTCTTTCATTCGGCTATACCATTCTGTTGAGGAGTGCCGACATAGGATGTTTGGTGGCGAATGTCCTTCTCATGGCAGAAATCATTTAGAATTGAGTTAACATACTCCCCACCATTGTTAGATTGCAAGACTCGGATTTTACTCTGGTATTGTGTAGCCACCATTTTGTACAGGTCCAGAAACTTGGAGCACACATCTCCCTTATTTGAAAGTAGTGATACCTAGGTCATCCAGGTACATTCATCAATAACCATTACAAAATTTCGAGCACCATATAGAGTAGGAATCTGAGCAGGTCCCCATACATCAGATTGAATGGTCATAAATAGAATTGAATTTTTATTATAACTCGGTACATAAAAAATTTGGTGGCCTTTTGCTAATTCACAAATATCACACTTAAATTCTGAGTCTGTGGTTTTCAAAAAAAATCTAATTTTATTTGTCTAAGATAATAAAAAGAAAGATGACTGAGACAACGATGCCACAAGATTACTTGGTCTTTACTTGAGCAACTTCCACCAACCCTATTAACTTGAATTGACTTAAATCATTATACAACTCAAGATAGTACAACTTTCCACATTTAACACCAGAGCCAATAATCTGGTGCATTACAATGTCTTAAAATGCACAATAATTAAGCCAAAATTTGACAGTGCAATTCAAGGTTTCAATGATTTGGCCAATAAATAGTAGATTATAAGAAAGAGATGGAATAATAAGAACAATATCTAGATTAAGAGAGTCGGAGTTAGATACTGATCCTTCATGAGTGACCGATGTTATGCCTCAATTAATAGTCTAAATATTTTATTGGGTTGATGGGCGGATGGATGTAAGATGGTGAGTGGAGTTTGTCATATGATCAGCAGGCTGTATCAATAATCCATGTATTATTTCAAGTAAGATTTTTCATACCTGATGTTGCATCAAGATCACCACTTGGTTTAGTACCATTAAAGGTGGCAATTATAGCCTTTCCGAGCTTCTTATGATTCTTTATATTGAAATCCCACCATTCCGAATATCCCACAATTTTATTGCACCATTCCTTGGAGTGTCCAACTTTTCCATAATGAGTACATGTGTATGTGATGGACTTACTCGGTATTTTCCCTTTGAACTGGGGACGAGTATGAGCTGCTACAAGTACATAATGGTCCGACATTATCTTTGGCTCTTCCATCGTATGTTACTGGTTGTGATCCCTCCATACTTATGCATAACTAGACTCGAGATCAAGAGGTGGATCCTTCCGAAGTATTTCACTCTGAGCATTATTAAATTTTGAATCAAGCTCGACTAGGAAAATATGTGTTCGAAGCTAGGTAATATGTTTGTGGAGTGATACTACTCTATTAACATCCTCCCTTTGTGCACACGTCTGGGCATCGATTTCGTGAAATATTCCAATCGGTTCATTATAGTATGCAGGTAATGGCTTACCATTCTGACGTGTTGTGAATGATTTTTGGTTCAATTTAAATAATTGAGTTTCATTATATCCATCATATAAGGTTTTTTAGACAACATCCCATACCTCCTTTATTGTTGGAAGACGGATGAATCTCTGCATCAATGTCGGACTCATGGAGTCAATCAGCCAACTTTTAACTCGATTAATGTCAAGGAGCCAAGTCTCCAACGCTTTATCTCCTGCTAGTGGCTTTGGCGTAGTGCCATTAAGAAAGCTAGATTTATTTCTAGCTCCAATCCGTATCTCCATGATCTATAACCATAGGGTATAGTTTGTATCATCAAGAATAATTCCTGTGGGAAAGGGAGAATTATCTTGAAGGGTTTGAATAAAATTGAGTGTTCCATAGGAGACGATGGATGTGTTTTCAGTGGTCATGATTTTGAAGATTCAAAGAATTCAAAGGAAGAAAGAAAAAATACGACTTCAAGAATTCAATAAAAAATTCCATTTTAATAGGTATGCTTTGATACCATGAAGAATAAAATTCAGAGAAAAAGAGAGAAAATTCAAGGGAAATATTTTTTCATGATATTTAAAGAAGGGTTACACCCCTTATATATACACATAAGAATCCTAATCACAACCTAATTAGGAATAGAATAACATGCTAAATAGAATAAAACTTTATTCCTAATTGTATATAAATATTTACTTCCTAATATATACAATAAAAATATTTACTTTCTCAATATAAAGGACCAAGGACCAGTCTCCAAAACCCTTATAAGACCAACTTGATTGAAGAACTGAAACAGATAGCGATTATCAGCCAATTCTCGAACACACATACCCTTCCCTGGTCTCTAGATGCTAGCCATTCTACTCTTTATGGTCCCAAATTGATAGATCGTTCCATAAGGAAATCACCTACCAAGCAAAACTCATCAAAAGTTTCACTATCAATAGGCTTATTTTCTCCTTTAAAAGAGATTTCATCTTCTTTATCAACAGTAAGCACAAGTGTTGCAAAACAATCCTCCATTCTCCAGGAAAAAAAAAAAAGATATTAATGAAAAAGTGCACACCCACACAAAACAACAACACTCTCGCCTCAGAGAGAAAAGCATACTCTAACCTTAGAGAGAAAACCCTTGAATGCTGAATACATTATCCAATGTTTTTAAGCACTAATTACCAAAAATTTGCACATTTATTTAAAAAATATTAATAATAACAAAAAATGAATTAAATTTAGTTGGGTGGGTGCAAAATTTTTATTTATTTTGTGTGTATTGTACCCAATAACTAGATTCCTTATCATAAATAAAAACGAGAAAAAAAACTGAATTGATATTCTGTTTCAATTTGGTTTGGTTTAACTTATAAATTAATCTTATTTAGTTTTAATTTTTAAAAGTGAAATATATTTAATTCGGTTTGATTTTAATTATTAAAAATATGATTAAACCGAATTTAATTAGATTATTAAAATATTGTTAATTTATATAAGTATTTATGGTTCAGTTTATTTGATTTAACACAATTATATATACACCAATAATTTCAAGTTTTAAGTATTTAAACTCTTAAACCAAAAATATCAATTTTTAAATATCTAAACTCTTAATACTAAAAAATATGCAAATCCAAATTATTTAAATTAAGTTTGAATAATTAGTTTGATTGATTTTCTAAAGAAATAAATTAAATATAAAAATTAATAACAATAAATTTCATAAATATTGTTAAATATTTCAAAATTATAAAAATGTAATATTTTCAAAATTATAAAAGTCTAAAAGGCCTAAATTGATTTGGTTCATTTTAATTATTTTTAATTTTTTCTATCAAATTAAGCCGAACCAAATGATAGCATCTCTAAATATACATAAAAATACAACTTATTTTTGTTGGATATATATATATATATATATGAATAAAAAATTTATTTGACTCGTGATATATAGTAAATAAATAATTAAACATATTATTATTATTATTAAATAAAAGTTTTAAAAATAATAACAATGTTATTTATTTATATTACAATTTAATATTAACTTAATATAGTAATAATTCATTACAATTTTTATAATTATTTTATTTCAATAATTATATAATATTACTTCAATATTTTTTGTAATTAATTTTTCTCAACTCTAGGATTGATTTCATATAAAAAAAAATATTATGATCATAATAAATCATAAAATAATAAAAAAGCATTGTTAATAAAGAAATTTAAAAATAATAAAAATAATATTTTTTTTATATAACAATTTAGATATGACAACCCATTCAACTTTTAATTTATTTAATATTACAATTATTGTAATTTAGTAAATTTTTTATTTGAGTTATGACACTTTATTTCTTTAATATTAATACTTTTATTTATACAAAAAATAATTTAATGTAATTTTTTAAGTACAACTAGTAATTAAATGATAAAAATTAATTAATTTAATTTTAACTCTTTTTCATTAAATTTTATAAAAACATCTAAAAATGATAATTAGACTACTTTTCTTATAAATATACTTTCAAATAAATTATATACTCTATTTTTTATTCATTAATTTTTAATTTATAAAAATATCTACTTTTAAAACAAATTATATACTTTTCCTATTTTTATAAAATTTATTAATTTTAATTTTAATTATTTACTTATTAAATATAATATAATAAGACTTATAAAATTTGTTATTTAATTTGATTTATATTTGAGAAAATATAAGTAGACCCAGTTAAAATAGAAAAAAAAATAAATTTTTAACAAAATTACTACTAAAAGTTTAATTAATTTAATTTTATAAGGGATAAAATAGAAATTAACATAACTAAAATAAGAAACATACTTTCAATTAAATTAGAATTATATGTTAACTAATTTCATTTTTATTAGAGATAAAATAGAAATTAACCTAATTAGAATAGGAAATATACTTTCAATTAAATTAGAATTACATTTTAATTAATTTAATTTAATTTTGTTAGATAAAATAGAAGTTAAACTAATTAAAATAGAAAACATCCTTTCAATTACATTAGAATAATATTTTAATTAATTTAATTTTTATTAAATATAAAATAGAAGTTAATCTAATTAAAATAGAAAATAGACTTTCTATCAAATTAGAATTTTTCTTAGAGATAAGATAGAATTGTTAACCTTAAGGAAACATACTTTCAATTAAATTAGAATTATATTTTAGTTAATTTAATTTTTATTAAAGATAAAATATAATTTAACCTTATTAAAATAGGAAAGATACTTTCAATCAAATTAAAATTATATTTTAATTAATTTAATTTTACTTTTATTAGGAAGTGACTAAATTATTCAATTTTTATATAATAATGAATGAAGATTTTTTCGTAATTTTGTTTATCCCCTTCATACATCTACAATATATATAAATATAAAAATTGGATAATTTAGTCATTTACTAATAAAAATTAAATTAAATTAATTAAAATATAATTTTAATTTGATTGAAAGTCTATCTTCTTTTTTAAATTAGGCTAGCTTCTATTTTATCTCTAAAAAAATTAAATTAACTAAAATATAATTTTAATTTAATTGAAAGTACATTTCCTATTTTAATGATGTTAACTTTGATCTTATATCTAACAAAAATTCTAATTGAACTGATAATATATTTTCTATTCTAATTAGGTTAATTAACTTCTATTTTATATTTACTAGAAATTAATTTAATTAAAATATAATTGAAAGTATGTTTCTTATTTTAATTATGTTAATATCTATTTATCTCTAGAAAAATTAAATTAATTAAGCTTTTAGTGGTAATTTTGTTAAAAATGTTTTTTCTATTTTAATTAGGTCTACTTATATTTTATCTAATATAAATCAAATTAGTTAACACAATTTTATAAGTCTCATTATATTAAATTTAATAAGTAAATAATGAAAATAAAAATTATTAAATTTTATGAAAATAGGAAAAGTATATAATTTTTTTTAAAGTAGATATATTTATAAATTAAAAATTAATAAATAAAAAATAAAACATATAATTTATTTAAAAGTATATTTTCTGTAAGAAAAGTAGTATAATTATCATTTTTAGATATTTTTATAAAATTGAGCAAAAAAGAGTTAAAATTAAATTGATTAATATGTATCATTTAATTATTAGTTAAACTTAAAAATTTACATTAAATTAATTTTTGAGTAAATAAAAATATTAATATTAAAAATATTAAAAAATAAAGTGTAATAGCTCAAATAAAAATTTACTAAAATTGAAATAAATTATAAGTTTAGTGGGTTATATTATTTAAATTGTTATATAAAGAAAACATAACGTTTATTATTTTTATTTTTTTATTAAAAATAATTAATAACTTTTTATTATCTTCTGATTAATTATGCTGAAAAAGGATAGAACTTTTTTTTATGAACAATGATACATGTTGCAAATTGCGACATGTATAATACATCACAAATGTAGTAAATAATCATTTTAGTCTTTTAAAAATAACCTATGTAACCTTATAATTTTTTTTTTTTTTACTTTCTTTTTTTGGCCCCTCGTATCTTTGAGGAGAGTCGAATTTTCCCTATTTATAATTTACTATTATAACATCCAACATTTTCCTTTTTTTTAATACAACGGAATTTAAACCCACCATTATGGCCACCGACAGTTTGGCTAACAGGCCAAGACTTCAGGGGCAAAAAGCATATAACTTTAGCTTGCTCAGGATACGAACAGCTCATGTATCTCTTTGACCCAATATAAGTATTGTGTTTCATATATATACACATTTGCAGCTCAGCCTTGATTTTATCTGTCAGCACACCAGGTTATATGATGAATTGAAGTAGATACACATTTGACAAATTCTATTCTAACTCACGTTTAGATCACACATATATTTTTAAATATTTTATGTTTAATTAATAATAATGGAATACAATTAACAAATATTATTAATGTTAATGTTAATGTTAATGTTAGGATCAGACAGTGGCTGTTTTCATTTAAAGATGTCTTGAGTTCAGACCGCATTAATTAATTAATAAATTTAACTAAATAAATCAAAACTCAATATAATTTTCCTCGCCAGTGTAATTTCCTTCGTGCACGCACGGTGAGCCTTGTCAACTTCGCTCTGTCACAACTCTTCAATACAAAATGGCTAGCTGTCCAAAGTCAACAAAAGTTACTTCCTTCATGTGTTTAAGTTGATGATCCTTTGCTAATAAACAAAAACAAAGTTAATGATCATTACACCAACATGACGAGCCAAGTAGCTGTCGTTGGCGCCGGAGCTGCCGGCATTGTTACTGCACGTGAGCTCCGACGAGAGGGTCACAAAGTCGTAGTTTTTGAACAAGAATCCCAAATCGGCGGCCTCTGGGTTTATAGTTCGACGGTAGAACGGGACCCCTTAAGCCTCGATCCAAATCGACCTATAATTCACTCGAGCCTTTACAAGTCCCTACGCACGAACCTTTCTAGAGAAGCAATGGGTTTTAGTGACTACCCTTTTATACCCAAAAATGATACAAGTAGAGATCCGAGAAGGTATCCGGGTCACAAAGAGGTGTTACTGTACTTGCAGGATTTTGCGAGGGAGTTTGAGATTGAGGAAATGGTGAGATTTGATACTGAAGTGGTTCATGCTGGGTTGATTGAGGATAGCAATAAGTGGAAAGTGAGGTTTAAGAAGAAAAGATGTGATTTTGATTTTAGTGAAGAAGTTTATGATGCTGTTGTTGTTTGTAATGGCCATTTTACAGAGCCTCGTGTTGCTAATATAAATGGTATGTAATGTGTAGTTAATTTCTTGTTTTCACCAAATAATTATGCAAATTACTTTTCTCCTCTGAATTTTAACTTAATACACACTTTTGTTTTTTACTTAAAAGTTGAATTTTTATCCTTCATTCCTTCAATATTATTTCATCATTCGGACAAATATTTAATAAATTTTTCATATTAAAAAACATTTAATTTCCTCTATTTAATAAAAACATAACAGTTTAATTTCTCTATTTAAATATTATAAAACAGAAATTATAATTATTTAAAATTTAAAATTCTAATGTCGATTAAACTTTTAATATCTATACATACTTCTATCCCTATATCAAATAAAAAATCAGGTTATGAATTTCCATTAATTCTATTTTATATTAATTTTTTTATGGTTAATTTAATTAAAATTTTGAAATAATTTTAAACACATTACAATTGTTTAAATTAAACATTAACAAAGTAAATAACTTCATTTTTAAAGTGAAATCAAGAACATTTATAAGTTTATTATATTATAATTCTATTTTTAATTATAAGGTGTTGATGGAAACAATTGTACATTTTGGAAAATAGTTATTTTTAAAATTTTAAAGTTAAAATAATTAAAAAAATTAAAAATTAAAATGTTTAATTTTATTAAAATATTTCATTTTTATATAAAATAGAAGGGACTAAGTGTTTTTTCATATAAGAGATTTACCAAAAAAATTTATCAAAAGGACCAAAATACTGAGGAATAAAAGAGTTTGACTTTCAAATAAAAGAGAAAATAGTGTGATTTACATCAAATCCCATAGGGAAAAGGTAATTTTTGAGATTTTTTTAATAGATGTAACTTAATTTTATAATTTTTAATTTAAAAATTATTTAGTTTAATTTGAATTTTAGACATTATATTTTTAGAATTTACTTTTTTATTTTTTAAATTTAATTATTGCTAATGCATGTGTTGTATATTTTAAAATTTAACAAATTGAACCTAATTAGAAAATGTATAGAGGTTTTGGGGCAAATTAATAAAATAAAAAATTGGAGTGAATTGAATATCTGTGAAAAGTTAATTTATGCTGATGGATAAAGTGGATAACAAATTAATTAATTTATGATCCAATTGCCAATTGCATGCAAGTTCAGGAAATAATATGACATTTGGCTTTTTTTTTTTTACAATGACACGTGTTTCTAGTAGTGATATGAATAGTATTGTTTATGACATTAAAAGATAAAATTTTTTAAATTAAAATTGCATGTTGGCTCCATATATAGAGGCTAATCAAATGGGAGATAATAACATAAAAATAATTTCTCTTTTCAAGGATAACACTATTTATGTACCTACTAATGACCTAAATCATTTTTTTTTTTCACTCAATGCTGATTGAGCTAGTTTGTTGAAATGGAATTTTGATTGAATGTCATTTCTGGAAACTAAAAAGTTATGATTAATGCATATTCCATTTACCTTCAGGCATCAGTTCTTGGCTAGGAAAGCAAATGCATAGCCACAGTTACCGGGTTCCAGAGCCCTTTCAAGACCAAGTATTTATCTACTTCTCCTTGCCTTGTTAGGGACTGTATCTTGTCCCCTGATACCCAAATTGAGCGTATTTAATGTTAGCTTATTTGGGTTTTTGAGCTGTTTGCCCTTTTTCTCTTACGATCTAGTTATGTCCATTCCCTTATGTGCTGTTTCTATGTGAACAATTAAGGTGGTAGTTTTGATCGGGCGTTCGGCAAGTTCTATGGACTTGTACATAGAAATTGCTGGGGTTGCCAAAGAGGTTCATGTTGCCTCAAGATCGGTTCGAGATGAAACATATGAACAGCTGCCTGGGCATCATAATATATGGCATCACTCTATGGTAAGTTCCTAACTTAAAGAGTGAATGGCTTATCATAAGATGTGCTGGAAGTAGCTTTTGACCATTACGCTGGGAGAATGAGTTGATCTAAGATGATTGTTTTTACTGAAATAATGCAGATAGAAAGTGTTCGCAAGGATGGTTCAGTGATCTTCCAAAATGGGAGAGTCATCCGTGCTGATATTATTCTGCATTGCACTGGGTAAGTTTGATTTTACTTCATTTTAAGGATAACTTGCAAATGCAAACACACTGATTTGGCAATATTTGAGAAGAAATGAACTGAAAATTTTGTTTTTGAGATCCTCACTTAAGGTACAAGTGTCACTACCCTTTTCTTGAAACCAAAGGCATTGTAACTGTGGATGATAATCGAGTTGGACCGTTATACAAGCATGTTTTTCCACCAGTTTTGGCACCATGGCTTTCTTTTGTGGGGATACCATTAATGGTTTGTTTTCTATTCGATGTCGTAATGCTTTTATTGAGTTATGGTATTCAAGTTTGCCTAAAAAAATAACACATTTCTGGTAATTGCTGCTAGGGCATACCTTTTCTTATGGCTGAATATCAGAGCAAGTGGATTGCGGGTGTTTTATCGGGTAGGATTGAGCTCCCATCACAGGAGGAAATGATGAAAGATATTGAAGCTTTCTACCTATCACTTGAAGCTTCGAATACTCCTAAAAGATACACCCACAACATGCGTTTTTCTCAGGTAAGTCTTATGCTAACCTCTATTAACCACATGCTTCCCTACTGTGGTTATCATCTTGATGGAAAAGTTGTGAAGTTTCTCTTAAATCTCTGCAATGAAGATAGATTAACAGACCACATGTTAATTTGTTAACAGTACATGCCACCCAAATTTTCTTGTGGCAGCCTTAACTCGTGTGTAGTTGCGCTTTTGCAGTTTGAATATTACAACTGGCTTGCTGCTGAATGTGGGTGTAAATCCGTCGAAGAATGGAGAAAGCAAATGTTCAATCTGAATTTTGCCAACGTGCTTCTCCGACCAGATACATATCGCGATGAATGGGAAGATGACAACTTGATCTTGGAAGCTGTTCAGGACTTCACCGAATACTTCACAAACAAAGACTCAATCTGAATGATGCAGATACAGTTCGGAAGAGCCACCTACCACCCTCTTATTGTTGCTTAATTGGATTCCATGAATTCCAGTCATAAATAATAATTTTCAATATGTAATCTTGAAATAAAGATACTGAGATAGAATTCAGAAGTTATCAATAGTTTCGAAGAATCATGTATTTTCTAAAAGCATAAACAATAGCTTTTATCCTGTGAAAATCATTAGCAAAGAAAAACTTTAAAAGACAGGAATTTAAAATCAATGATGTAATGAAATTAACAATAAAAAATGTTGGATTCTATAGTTATTAAAAGGGCATCTTGAGGTGAAAAACTCAATTTTTATTGTTGATTTAAAAGGAAAAAATTATCCTTTATTTAACAGTTCATCGACATTTAAGTAATATGTCATCTCTATTAATAATAAAAGAAAAAGAATAATACTAAAGTGTTAATAATATTCATTAATGAATTCCACTATGTGGGTGGAATATATAATGAGACTCTTCCTTTACGGAATAAGTTTGCATTTCAAGATCTTCTCCACACATTCCAAAAATCTAAAATCTTTTGATATTTCGTAAGGGAATCCATAAATTTGTTTGAATAAGTGATAAAAATAATCTTTTACAATCTTTTAAAATTTAACTTAAATAGAAAATTGCAATAAAAATTAAAAAGATAATATTTATATTTAATTTATTATTTAAAATAAATCAATTAAACACTTTAATAATTTAAAACTCGTTTCAAATATTTAATTCAAATTAAATATCAGAATTATGAAACTTAAAAATTCCTGATACTTTGGACACTTTCTGCAGTTGCTTTAATTTTTGAAAAGTAAATTTTACTTTTTCAATAACCACCATTGAATCATGAGAAATATGTTCATTAAATGGTGATTAAAATAAAGTACAATCAAAGTGATAAAAAAAAATAAAGTAATTATAGAATCTCCCAATACTTGGATATGATTTTGTTTTTAACATAATACATGCATGACCCCTATACTTGTTAATTTTTATCAATTTGACACATCAACTTAAACTTTTGCCAATTTGTCACTTTAACCTGACTAAAATGGAATTTTGAAACTCCTGTCATCACATGTGATATGGAATAATAAATCAACATGTGCCACATCATAAGAGTTTAACTAACAAAAAACTATAAGTAGATATGTCAAACTGATAAAAAGTGATAAGTACATGAGGTGATAGATGCATTATGTCATCATATTAATGTAAACTAGTGCACTTTAGTCAAGTTCAGGTGTCAAAATGACAAAACTATAAGTTAAGATACCAAACTGACAAAAAAGTGATAAGTCTAAAGGGTCATATATGTATTATGCATTTTTCTTTTCTTAAAGAAAAAATGGGTTATTTACACTCACAGTCTCTAAGATTTCACCCTTTTCTCACCATTGCCCCAAAATTTAATTGGACAGGCAAAAATTCATAACTATAAATTTTACTCTTAATAAATCCCCAATTGTCAAATTCTGATGAAACCATCACCGGAATGCTGACATAGCCCAATAATTGGACAATGACGTGTCAAAATTTTTTTTCTTTTAAAAATGAAACACAAGGTGCCATATAAGCATCAGGTGTGCAATAAATAATTATTTTAAAACATATTTATTTTTTATATGATGACTAAATTGTAATTTTTAAGAGAAAAATTCCATTACGCTCTTTAAAACTTATCTTCCTTTTACCTATACCTTCTTTTTCACATTTACCCATGAATTTTTTTTCACACCCACCCAAGTCATCGACCACTGCCACTAGACACACCCTTGTAACAAATCCAACACCACCATTACATACTCCCTTGTCATAAATCCAACATTATTACCATCAAGTTGTTGCCACCACTTATGGCTCTGTCACAAACTAAGCATCACCACTACCAATTTGTTGCAACAATGGGCAGCAATAACAACAGCAATAATCATAACAATCACATTAACAAAAATCGCAACAATAATACATCTAAAATAACAATAAGTTCTAACTAAGAATAACCAACAAGTTATGTATAATTAGAAAAAATCAGCTTTAGGTGTTGATTTCCTGACTAGAAAAGTTCCAAGTATAATTAGAAACCAATACCTAATTTTTTTTTGGATAATAAATGGTATTAATAAATAAAACCAGAAGAAATAATTAGCCTGGCTAGGGTAAACAAGCATAACAGCAAAATACAACCATTGATGTAACAAAGAAAATGGAAAAGGGGTTACTCTACCAGTAATCACTATAAAAGATAGAGAATGATAGCTCCACCAGAAAGATCAAAATGAAACCAGCAAAAAGAATAAAAACTAAAATGTTAAGCTAAGCTAAAATGAAACACACTATAAAGGACAGATACCTTTGATCATACATAAGAGTTATAATCATATTCAACAAATCATATACCAGCTTACACTCAAAATTATTAAAGAACCAAAATGTATAGTACTCTCTTTCAAAATTAGCTATATCTATAATTGTTTCATGCTCCAAACCATAAAATGGATCAAGCACCTTCTTATTCTTCACAAGTGTTATAAAACCTTAAAATTTCCAATAATCCATCACTAAGATACGCTAATAGCATCACAATGAAGATTCAAATTAAATAAAATAGAGAAATGCAATTGAAATTAAAATGGATTTTAATCCATTATATTTCGGGAATAGTTACTTCCATCCATGGAGTTGTGTGTCCACTTAGAGGATGAGTGGTGGTAAGTTGAGTCCCATTAAATTGTACCTTCGTTAATCTCGCCACTAGCCAGCTGGAATCAAGCACGGTCTTCCCTATCTTCAACATTATTGACCCAAATTTTCCTCAAAGCTAAACATAAGATTTTTTTTTTGCAAAATTCCACAGTGACGACTCAGATAGCTTTTCATTACACACTACATCATCAGCCTCCCTGATCATAAATTCACCAGCGTTTGTAGCAAATGAAGCTCCCCTTCATGGACTTTACCTCTGCTCCTCCTCATTGTAAGGAGTTTGTTTTTTCTTTGACTTATTAATGTGCACTAGATTGCATTGGCATTCATGGATGGATTTGACAAAAGGGGCGCGCACACCTGAGCTTTAAATGGACCTAACTTGCAGGCCCGATTAAATAATGGGGCCTATAATATATCAAATTGAAGCTAATTCAGAGCTCTATAATAAGTGTTAAATAGTCACTCTATCGTAGTCCAACTTCAGGCCAAATTCCATCATTTATGCCCTAAAATTTAGTTTAAAGTTTATGCCTCTTTATTTTTAAATTTTTTTAGTCTTTTTCCTTTTTGTTTTAGGGTTTTTTTTCCTAAACACTATTTATTTATCTTTTTGAGTTGTTTTGGGATAGTTTTTTATTGAGTTGATTAATCAGAGTTATTATTTTTCCTAAATTCAGTATTCTTGTGAATCAATAAATTCTTCGATGCCTATTTTCTGGCATTTATATGCAAATCAACAAGTTATAGAAGGTTGCTAGGTGGTCAATCATGTACAGTTCAATGGCTTTCAACATTTATCTCTTTTAATCTAGGCTATTGCAATGTCATTTGGTATTAGAGCTAACATTCGTTCCTAGGGTTATTAAAAAAATGGCACGAAGGAGGCAACAACATTAGCACTTAGATGGGGTATACGAGCGTGAGGTTGATCAACGAGTTGAGCAGTGATTTAAGTGTGTTGAGCAGATGATGGGGTAAATAGGACAGATGATTGAGCAGTTGAATGAAAGGATGGCTATCCTAATGGCTAACTAGAACAAAATTAATAATAAATAGAATTGCCACAGGGCTTCTGTTGATGGGAGTTTTGATGAGGATGAGGAAGGGTACGAGGAAGAAGTATCGTGTAGATGTTGAAGGGCTACTGCAAAAGAGGACAAGCAACATTGGGAGACTGGAATGCGAACTAAAATTCCATAATTCTATGGCACCCTTCAACCTAAAAAAGTCCTTGATTGGCTAGCTACAGTTGAGGAGATCTTGGACTTTAAGGGAGTGCCAAAAGAAAAACACATGCCTTTAGTGGTAACCAGGTTATATGGAAGAGCTATACCATAGTGGCAGCAACTAAAATTGACCATCAGGCTGGGTAAGGGGAAAATCAATACATGGGAGAAGATACAAAAACATATGTGAGCCATATTCTTGCCATATAATTATTAGAGGTTGATGTACCAACGGTTGTAGAATCTGAAATAGGGCCTAAAATTAGTGGATAAGTATACCACTAAATTCTATCAATTGAATGTGAGAAATGAAATCCAAGAGACGGAGGACCAGTTGGTATAGCGATACATAAGGGGTTTGAAGTTCCAGATTTAGGATACTGTGAACATGTTTGATCTTGTATCTATTTCTACTGCTCATCAGAGGGTGATAATGGTGGAGAAGCAGTCACGACATGCTATTAATATTGTAAGTGTAAGTGTTAGCATTGAAAGTAGTGGTGGTACGAACAAAACAACAATTAGAAGTAGTGGGTCAGGGAAATTTAATAGAGCAGTTGGGAAATTTAATAGAGCAACTAGTAGTAGTGGTATGCGATGCTTTAATTACAGAGAACCTAGCCATAGACAAGCTGAATGTAAAAAGGCTGTTGCAAAGAAAGCTTTGTTCATTAAAATAAATGAATATGATAAAGATGTTGTGGAGATTAAAGATACAACCATATATGATGAGGTAGCAACTAAAGAGGTGGAATTGAAGGGAGATGTTGGGGTTACGTTAGTGGTTAGACAAGCCTGCTTGCCCCCAAAGGCTATAGATGAGGACGATTAGCCGCGAAGCAACATTTTTTAGTCCATACGTACCATTCATTATAAGGTATGTCATTTTATGATTGATGGTGGCAGTTGTGAAAATATTGTGTTGGATGAGGCTATCCAAAAATTAAAAATTCAAATTAAAAAACATCCCAAACCTTATAAGCTAGCCTGACTAAAAAAGGATGGTGAAGTATCAGTGTCAAAATGTACCTTGGTTTCTTTTTCAGTTGGCCTAGAATATAAAGATACAGTTTAGTGTGACGTAGTTGCTATTGATGCATTTCACTTGCTTTTGGGTAGGCCTTAGAAGTACGATAAGGGTGTAACTCATAATGGATGAACTAACACATAGAGTTTTATGTTTAGTGGAGTGTTATAATGCAAATAAGCATAATTCTTTAGGGTACTAAATGTTTAATTTTATTATGTTTGATTGTGTTTATTTGGTTATGCAAGTATTATTTATTTCTCTTTTATTCATGTTATCCTTATGTTGATTTTGTGTGTTTTGTGCATGTTTTTAGGCTTGAATCATGTATGAAAGAGGACTTGGATTTGTTTAGGATGAAGTATAATATGTGTAAAGTCAAAATGAGGATCTAGTCAAGAATGCTGAGTCATCACACCATGTCAAGTCATCACATTGATCCAAGTTAAGACAGAAAATGACCGTGACAAGTCGTCACACTGTGTTAACTCGTTCTAGAGGCTTCTCGTGTCGAGTCAGCACCACTACACCCTTTTATCACATCTTTTTATTTCCACATCCTTTTAAAAGGAAAAGAGTTGTAGCCCTAAAAACCCTAACCTTGGCTCTGTTTTAGATATATATATTACTTAGTTTTTACTTAGAAATCATTATCAAAATTCTAGTTTTTGTAAAGACAAACTTGAAGAAGACATAACGAAGAATTAAAAGAAGATCATTATACACCAAGCAATTTCTAAAAGACATAATAAAGGGTTTTATTCACTCAATCTTTGGTTTTCTTTTCTTTTTTTATGTAGTGCTTAATTCTTCCTTGTTGTTCTTGTAATATCTCGTGTTTTTAAACATTTTTACACTGTATCGGGATATGCAGTGTTAATAATTTTTTTATATATATTACGATATTTTTACGAGTTGATATGTATTTAAAACCTATTTTAATTATTGTGTCTTATTTATAGTGATTTACGTAAAATTTTTCCGAGACTTTCATTTTTGGGGAAACCTTCATGTAAATAATTCATTATTAATTATTTTAAATATATTTTTGGACTTGCATGAACTCATACGTATTTTTAAAATACTAAACACAGTGTATATGTGTACCTATTTATTTAATTAGGGTTTAATATATTATCCTAATATTTTATTATTATTTATTTATTTTATTGTTATTTAATTATTTTTAATTAATATTAAATTTTAAAATATTAAATATTAAGTGTGTGGATGTGATTTTTTTTCAAATATTTTATTAAAATTATTATTTTTTATTTATTTTTCTTTTTCTTTTTCTTTTCTTTTTCTTTTCTTTTCTTTTCTTCTTCTTCTTCTTTCTTCCTTCCCCGTGACCGATCCTTCCCCTCACCGCTGCAAGTGTCGTTCCCCTACCGTCGGTGTGCCGCCAGCAGCTCCACCTTCCCTAGCCAACTGCTCCGCCCCCCCCCCCCAGCCTTCTTCCCCGGCACCGGTTAGCTCCCGTTTTTCCCATTTGGCCGAAACTTCCTCTTCTCGCTGTCGACCACGATTTCGGCCATCGTTTTTGACACCGCCGGTCTCTTTCTTCTCCTTGAGCTCCGGTAAGTGTGATTCTAGCTTTGGTTTGAGCTGAATTGGTCTTGATTTGCCTAGGTTTGAATTTTTCAATTTCGGCCATATTAGGGTTTTTGATTTTTTTGAGCTTCAAATTGCTTGATTCATGAAAACTCCCTTCACAAATGTTGATCCTAGTAGCTTAATATATATGTATGAATTTTTGTGGAATTTTTGAAGGTTATTTGGATTTTTGGGTATTTTTGAATATTTTAATATTATTTTCTAATTTTCGGAATTTAATTAAATAAATTATGAAATTGTGTTTTATGGTTAAATTAGGTGTTTAAATGAATTATAGGAATTTATTTGGAATTTTTATGAATTTCTATGTATTTATTTTGAATTATTGAAGTTTATGTAATTTTGGGAAACTAGGGTTAATTGTGTTTTTAATTGAAATTAATTGGATAATTGAGTTTAATTATTAATATTATTGATAAATATGTTGAGAAAATTAATTTTGGATAATTGTATAATTTTTGGTGAATTTTTGAAGTAATTTTGGTATATTTATATATATAGGGGTATTTTGGTAATTTTACCCTAAATTGGCTAAAAATGTAATTTAATTGGTTTTAATAGTTATTTAAGGTATAAAAATGATTTCTACAAATTATTTGGTATTTTTAACTAATTAAAACTATTTTTCGTGAATTATTTTCAATTATATATATATTATACGGTTTTTCTAATAAAATGAGTTTTTATTGATTTTTAATATGTTTTCAGGTTAATTATGTAATTTCTACTTATAAAATGAATTTCTATGTTATAAGGGTATTTTTGGTATTTTCTGAAATTATTCTGTGATTGTGGACCCCGGTCGGTAGACTGTAGTTTGGAGTCCGACCGAGGGGTTGTGGATGAGTAGTTGAGCTTGTTTTTCGAAGTGTGTTTCTTTACAGGGTCGGCTCTACTCTTTGAGTAGAGAGATGTCTATTTTACAGGGGAGATTCTGCCGAATTTTCGGTAGAGTTCTCGTAAAACGTGATGTCCGGTCGATCCCTAATTCCGTTTCTGTGTTTAATATTCTAGATCAAATTCTAGGATTTTCTATTAGGTTTATTCTGATGTCTATTATTTATTGTTTGTTTAGTTGCGCCAAGACCGAGGGCTAGTGGACCAAGCCCGTCGGACCCATCTCGTGGAGCGCATTAAGTGTGAGTTGCTATTATATATATATATGCTTAGGATGCATGATTTTAGAAATATATGTTTTATTTTGATTAAAATGCATAAATAATGTGATTTGTATTTAAGTATATTTTTGGTTTATTTTTGGTATATATTAAATTATATGCATGTTTTGTTAATAAATTATATTTAAAATGTTTTTAAATATATTTCTAATTTAATTTATAATTTGATTGGATTTATTTGACATATATATACTCGAAATGTACCTGGTTTATTTTTGGTATATTTCTAGTATATATATGGTTTATGTTGATATTTTATTGAAATTCATGCATCATTTATTTGTGAATGAATGTTTTATATTTGTTAATGAAGGATATCAATAGAACGTGCTACCTAGTGGGCAGCACTAGGACCAAGTACGTACCGGTACGCCTATAGCATTTAGGCTATATTACTAACTATTTGTGGATATTGATTGGTTATGATTATTTGATATGTGAGATATGGTTTGGAGGTGTGATTGCTGGAGCTCGGTTGACCAAGTGTCTCAGGGCCAATCACACTGGCAGTCAGACTGCTGGAGCTCGGTTGACTTAGTGTCTCGGGGCCAGTCTACTGTCTAAATGGATTAAGTGGATATATTTTGGAATAAGTGAGCCTGTATGACTAGAGTGTTGTCTAACATTGATTGAGGTTTCGATATCATAGAGTTCTATTAGATCCTTCATAAACTGTGATTTTAAATAAAAATATATATAAATGATTTTTACTGCATCTGTGTGTATTTGCTTGTATATATGTACTTATTATATTGATACTTTTGTCTGTGTGCATTTCCATTTAGTGTGCATGTATATATATTATAGTAATTCACTCAGTGAGGTCTGACTCCCCTCCGTTGACTATTTTTCAGGAGAGTCAACATCTTCAGACCTCAGTAGCAGGCCTGTATGCCGGATTTCTTCCGCCCCAGCTTCTTTGTGTAAACTGCTTACTTGAGTCTTATTTTTATAATCTAGACACTGCAGTAGTTGTAAATTAATTATGGGATTATATGTATTTTATTTATGTGAGATATTGTATTATATTTGAACTGGATTTGTATTAAAAGATTTATATATATGAGATGAGTATTTGATTTAAATCCAGTTGGTGAAAATACTATGGTGATATTTATGATTTTTATTTCCGCTGCATTATATATTGTTATTACTATTGCATGTTTGATTTTATTTTTAGGCTTGTTACGGGTTCCGGATTCGAAAGAATTCTCGTTCCCTAGCGCCGGTCATGGCCCCTGTTTTGGGTCGTGACAGTTCTTTAATAATGTATCTAAGTTAAGTCTTTATAAAAGAATTGCAATGATGAATTAATTTAAGAACTACATTTTTATCTTATATTATTTATGATTTAATTTCAATTAGTGCAAATAGTATGTATGTTTGATCACCATATGTAACTAGCTAATCAATTATTCACAATGAGAATTGGAATAACTTGGTGGAAATGTAATTGAAATTACTTAAGGACTGAAATAGTACTTAAAGACGAGGCATTCGCCTTAAGGGAATAAAAAATTAGTCTGACACTTAATGATTTTCACTTATCTCTGCAATTTCATAAGAATGAATGTGGACTCTAAGAGAAAATACTCTTGATTATGAGAATTGCTTTTGAGGATTATTGACTAATTTCTAATCAATACATGTTATTTATATGACTATTTACTTTCAAAACTCTTTATTAATTCTGAATTGTGACTCTCATACACATTATTTTGAATTATATCCACTTTAATTAGACACTTAGTAAATTGATAGCTTTAAAGTTAATTAACATAAATTGATACTATTTTAATATTATTTTACCAATTCATTCGAGTATTTATTTAGTTAATACAAAATTTGCTCTGAGTTCCCTAGTGTTCGACACCCTACTTGCTGTATATTTAGCCACAAAAGCTAGGGTATACATTCTAACCCATATCAGAATTTTGGTGCTATTGCCAGAGAACTAGTTTAGTAATTTTTAGTAATTTAGGATAGAGAAGAGTTATTTTAGGTTTTCATTTTGTATTTGCTTTATAATTCATTATTTATTCGATTTTGATTATTTGACTTTATGTTTGAATTTTTATGATAATGACTAGAAGTCTTAGTGATAATACTCTTTACTTTGATCTTGAAATTGAATTACCTTTACGTGCTATACATAAGGAACAAAGACATAGAAGAGTGAATCATGGGAATCGACTAATATGGCTGAATTGGCAAGACGGAAGTTAGGCGATTTTGCTATGCCCGACATATTGGGCACTTTTGGAGGAATTGTGGCACCATCTATTGCTAACAATAATTTTGAAATCAAACCAAGCATCATTCAAATGGTGCAAAATAATCAGTTTGGGGGTTTACAAAGAGAGAACCCTTATGCTCATTTATTGACCTTCCTAAACGTGTGTACAACCTTCAAGATAAATAGAGTGACCGATGATGCAATAAGGCTTAGAATTTTCCCATTTTAGTCAAAGATAAAGCGTAACTATGGCTTGATAGTTTTTTAAATAAATCAATTATAATATGGGACTAATTGAAGCAAGCATTCCTACACAAATATTTTGAACCACATAAGACTACTAAGTTTCGTAATGAGATTACAACTTTCAAGTAAAATGTAAGTGAGACAATATATTCAACTTGGGAGAGGTTCAAAGAACTTCAAAGGCAATGCCCACACCATGGCTTGCCGGATTGGATGATCCCTCAAATTTTCTACAATGGATGGATGGATAATGGATGGATAAAATAGCTTGGGTGATGAAATAACAATGGCAAAGCCAAAGGAGTTTTGGAGCTTAACACCATCAACCTATTGAATGCAAAGTAAATGCTCTTACTAAGTTGGTAAGTAAAACTCAAATTAATTTTGTAGAAAGTTATAATGTTGTTTGTGAGTTTTATGGAGGATCTCATTCATATTCTTAATGTAATGTGAGTACTAATGAGGATGTGAGCTATGTACAAGGAGCTTTTAACCAAAGAATGGGGCTGAATTCCAACTCTTAAAGCCCTCAATAGAGAAATCACCTTGGGTTTTTATGGTTAAATGCATCCTCTCAACTTAATCCATCATTTAGCCCAAACACCAAACCATAAAAACCACTAAGATTTCCTACGAAACAACAAGTTTTTAATCCAAACCCAACCCCAATCCAACCTTGAAACACTTATGAAACAATTTATCAACCAAAAATTGATCATAAATAAAAAAAAAAGTAAGGAGAAATTTAAGTAAATTAAATCCAAACTTGAACAATTGGCCACCCATAACTGCATCCTTGAAAACTAAGTTGTTAAACAAGCCTCTTTCTCTAACTCTAAACTTATGAGAATGCTACCAAGCCAACCAGAGTTTACACTAAAAGAGACTTACCAAGTAATCACTTTGAGGAATGGTAAGGAAGTTAAAAAAGTTGATAGTAAGAATAAGAAAGTGGTTAAGGATGCTGATGAAGTAGAGATATAAGCTAGTAAAAAGAATTATGATGAGGTCATTAGTAGTAAGAATAATATTGAGGGTACAAAAAAGGATAAAAAAGGAGATGTCATACCACCTAAGGTAGATGAACCTAAGGTAGACTTCAAAGCACTTCCTTTTCCTCTAAGGTTCATTAGATGTAGCTTAGATAAGCAATTTGATAAATTCCTTAATTACCTTAAGGAAATCACCATTACCATTCCATTTATGGATGCCATTAAAGACATTCCAGTATGGGGTAAGTTTTTGAAGGATGTTATTAGTCATAAGAGTAAACTTGAAGATTGTGGTTTAGTTTCTCTTGTTGAAGAATCCAAGGCTATGTACTCTAAATCTCCATTAAAGCTTATGGATCCTAGTTATTTTACTATTCCTTATGTCATTGATATAATGCAAATGTGCATAGTTATTTAGGCTAGTTAAGGTTTATTTTAATTTCATTCCATTATGTTTTATGTGTTTGTTTGGTTATTGAATTGATGTTTTAACTTATTTTATCATTAGGACTCACTATATAAATTTTATGCATGATTTAAGGCTCAAATGACATTTAGAAGACACTTGGAGTTGATTGGAACAAGCTAGGAAGCAAAAGGAGTCAAGATTGAATCATCAAGAAGGTGTACGACTTATCACCAGGGGCACGAGTTATCACCGACAGTCTCTGTGACAAGTCGTCACACTCGTGCCTTGCCCAAGAGTTGCAAATTTTCTCTGTTTGACCAGTTTTCGTATTTCAGTCATAGCTCTGTCTACCAATATTAAAATTAGTTGATTTAAGTTGATCTGGAAAAATAATAGAATGATCTACAACTTTTATAAAGGAAATTTCTAGAGATAAAGTCATCTAGATAGACGAAAATGCCCTTGAAGTTACAAAATCTGTAAAAGGGAGTGACCTTTGATGTCAAGTGGTGCCTTTCCAAGTCCAACCATATTCTAGTCACTTCCAGCAGCTTTTAAGCTCTATAAATGCATCATTTCTAGTCTAAAATAGGAGAGACATATGAATTACTATAGTGTTTTAGAAATACAATTATTATCTTTTAGTTTTAAGAGTCATTATAAGAAACACTTGAAGAAGACAAAGCTAAGTGCAAGAGAAGTTCATCCTAAATCAAGAATTCTTTAGAAGACATAGAAGGGATTTTTACTTATTCAATTCTTTCTCTCTTTATCTTTCTTTCTATGTTGAATTTGTTTTTCTTTTATTGCTTCTTAATCATGTATAGCGGTGATAGCGGTGTCAAGTGGAAGGGAAGAGAAAGAAGAAGAAAATGAAAAAAAAAAAAAGAAGAAGTGACACTAGCCACGTTACTTTCTTTCTTTCTTTTTATTATTATTTTTTTAACTTTTTCTTTTACTTTGTTTTATATATATATATATATATATATATATATATATATATATATATATATATATATATATATATATATATATATATACATACACAAAATTAATAATTTTACTAAAATACTCTTAAAAATAAATTTTATTAAAAATACTCATTTAATACTAATTGAATAAAATGATATTTAAATCTCAACAATTCCCCTTTTAAATTAATAAATAAATGAAAATACGGGTTATAACAATAACAATGCAAGTCCGTAACTGTGACCCACACTATCAACATAAAAACGGTCGGCATATTCCAACATAGCTTTTATTCCATGGATTTTATTTGAGTGAACAAAAGTTTCAATAAGGAAAATAAAACATGACCTAACTAAGTCTTTTAGAGCAAGTACTGCATGTGGATTGTCTAGACCACAACAGTTCTAAAAAATACCCTTTATGGCTCCTTATGGGGCTTTTGAAGGAACCCGATCGATATTTCATTGTTGCTAGAAGATGACTTCGAACCAGTAGGTTGTTACAAGTCATCAGATATAACATTAACCAATTGCATGTTAGGGTCAACATTCTCCTAGCCTTGAGAGTCATTTTGAGTTTATTTCCTTTTCATCTCTTTTTGCAAAGTGAAGTCGATATCTTATTGGGCTTGTATTTCCATAAGTGAAGGCCCATGTTCCTCTCCCATAAATTCACTAGGTAGCAGCTTGGAATTATTCCCCATAATCTACATGCGATATTTGTACCCTATGTTAGTTACATTTGAATTTCTAAAACTCAAATATTACTCTTAACTAAACTTTCAAACTTGCCCTTATCCAGATTTGAAAAAATATCATCCAGTTTATAGACCACCATTCTCCTCCTTGCTTTGATGAACTTCTAGTGTTAAGCTTTAACAATGGACCCCAAGCATGCGGTAGCTCTATTTTTGGCTTCTCCATTAGTAAAGGGAAGAAGTTCTCAGTATAAGCTAAAACACAATAGATATAGCAAAACATAGTGATTCTTTCATATTTGAACTGAACCACTGAATAATTACCATTATTCAACTTAATACATTTCCACCTCTTTAATGGTTTATTAATAGCAACCCGTATATGGATATGCATGTAATTTCTCTAAAAACCAACATTGTTCCCTACATCATACTCTATGAACTCACCTATAAAATTCCGTAATAGCTTGCCCACTGTCATTAACTTATAACCAATCAGCAGATTATGGATTTGCACCTAAATCTAAATAGAATCAAGAGGAGCCAAAGGAGTCTCACCATCGTGCAAATGATGAATGATTAATAAGTGACCATCAAAGTGAAGAATAAAATTTAGAGAAAAAGAGCGAAAATTCAAGGGAAATATTTTTCCATGATATTCAAAGAAAGGTTAACCCCTTATATATATACATAGGAATCCTAATCATAACCTAATTAGGAATAGAATAACATCCTAAATAAAATAAAACTTTATTCCTAATTATATAAAAATATTTACTTCCTAATATATACAATAAAAATAGTTACTTCCTAATATATACAATAAAAATAGTTACTTCCTCAACACTCCCCCTCAAGTTGATGAATGTATGTCAATCATTCCCAACTTGCCAAGTGAGTTATAGAACGTTTTTCCGGATACAGGCTTTGTGAGGATTTCAGCTAGTTGAGTCTGAGAAGAAACATATGGAAGATCAATTATTCCTTGGTTCAGATGATATTTTATGAAATGTCTGTCAACCTCTACATACTTAGTCTGATAATGTTGAACCGAATTGTTTGCAATTGCTATGGTTGCCTTGTTATCACAATGTAACAATATAGGCTTCAGATGTTTTAATCCTAGATCCTGAACAATTTACCTTACCCAGGGCAACTCACATACTCCATAAGTCATTCCTTTAAACTCAGCTTTAGCACTTGACCTTGCTACAACTTTTTGTTTCTTACTTCTCCAAGTGACTAAATTATTTCCAATAAACGTAAAGTACCCCGATGTTGGTTTTTTATCAGTCCAATCTCCAGCCCAATCAGCATCAGTATAGCCAGTAATTTCATAATCCTTATTCCTCCCAAAGAATAACCCTTTACCCGAAAAAGACTTTGGATATCTTAATACTCGGTATACTGCATCCATATATTCTTTACTCGGAGAATGCATGAACTGACTTACAACACTTACTGCATAAGCAATATCTGGTCGAGTATGAGATAGGTAAATCAACCTTCCCATTAACCTTTGATACCGATCTTTATCAGTTGGAACTTAATCTCCTACGACTAAAAGTCCATGGTTGACTTCAATTGGAGTCTCGGCTGGCTTACAATCAAGCATGCCCGTCTCTGTCAATAGGTCCATTACATACTTCCGTTGGTAAAGGGAAATTCCTTGAGTTGATCTTGCAACTTCAATTCCTAAAAAATACTTCAAGTTACCCAAATCCTTAAGTTCAAACTCGGATGCTAACTGTCTTTGCAAGATTGTTATCTCACTTGAATCATTTCTAGTGACCACCGTATCATCAACATATACAATCAGCGCAGTGACTTTACTTAACTTCTATTTGATGAATAGTATGTGATCAACATCACTTTGCTTATATCCGAGCTTTCTCATAAAAGTTGAGAGTCATCCAAACCATGCTCGAGGTGATTGCTTGAGTCTATATAATGTCCTTTTTAGTTTGCATACTCAGTTAGTACATTTAGTTCCGAGTGGTGGATCCATATACATTTCTTCATCTATGGTTCCATTCAAAAACGCATTCTTCACTTCAAATTGTCGCAGCGGTCAATCTAGGTTGGCAGCTAAGGAAATAAGAACTCGAATGGTGTTCATTTTTTCTACTAAGGCAAATGTATCTTCATAATCAATTCCATACTTCTAAGTATACCCCTTTGCTACCAACTGAACTTTATACCGATTTATACTTCCATCTGAATTGAGTTTGACAGTGAATATCCACCTGCACCCCACCATTTTCTTTCCTTTAGGAAGAGGAACAATATCCCATGTCCGGTTCTTCTGCAATGCCTCCATTTTATCATTCATGGCTTTCTTCCAATCCAAATCATCTAAGGCTTCCTGCACATTACTCGAAATAGATATAGTAGATAATTGATTTACAGTAAGTGCATGTGAGTTAGACAAACAGTTGGTTGATATGAAGTTGTTGATATGGTATTTAGCTTTGGTATAAAGGTCTGGATCATATTATTTTTTTGAAACCCCTCTATTGATTCTAGAAGGATAACGAGGCTCGGTATTTGGATTTACTAAAGGAGACAAGTTTAACTTATTATGCACATTCGTATCCGGAATTTATTAAGCTTCTAGTGTGTGTTGGGAAAATGTACTATCTTGATTATTAAGATTTTCTTCAATTATCTATCCAGGTGAGATGCTCAGACTTGGAACATCAGATGTCTGTGAGATGCTTAGAACATTTGGGAGACTCAGACTCGAAATACTCAGAATGCTATCTTCAACATTCAGACCACTCGGAATACTACCTTCAAATTCAAAGAGGTTCAGATTTTTCCCCCCTGAAGAGAGCACTCAAAGAGGGAGAAGAAAGGAGAATTTTCATGAAATAAAACATCCTGAGTGACATACATCTTTGCATTTGGATCATAACACCGATATCCTTTTTTTAGATCCACATAGCCAACAAAGATACACCGGCTAGCTCGAGGGTCTAAGTTATTGAGTGTCTGATGAACATATACTGAGCATCTAAAGACTAGGGGCTCGAGATTATTGAGGGGTGGAGATATGATAAGTTCCTAAAGTTTTTGAAGAGGGGTTTTAAAATCAAGTACTCTTGATGGTGTTTGGTTTATGAGGTACGCAGCAGATCAAACAACCTCTCCCCAATATTCTCGAGGAACATTCATGTCAAATAATGATACTCAGACAACTTCCAATAACTGTCAGTTCTTTCATTCGGCTATACCATTCTGTTGAGGAGTGCCGACATAGGATGTTTGGTGGCGAATGTCCTTCTCATGGCAGAAATCATTTAGAATTGAGTTAACATACTCCCCACCATTGTTAGATTGCAAGACTCGGATTTTACTCTGGTATTGTGTAGCCACCATTTTGTACAGGTCCAGAAACTTGGAGCACACATCTCCCTTATTTGAAAGTAGTGATACCTAGGTCATCCAGGTACATTCATCAATAACCATTACAAAATTTCGAGCACCATATAGAGTAGGAATCTGAGCAGGTCCCCATACATCAGATTGAATGGTCATAAATAGAATTGAATTTTTATTATAACTCGGTACATAAAAAATTTGGTGGCCTTTTGCTAATTCACAAATATCACACTTGAATTCTGAGTCTGTGGTTTTCAAAAAAAATCTAATTTTATTTGTCTAAGATAATAAAAAGAAAGATGACTGAGACAACGATGCCACAAGATTACTTGGTCTTTACTTGAGCAACTTCCACCAACCCTATTAACTTGAATTGACTTAAATCATTATACAACTCAAGATAGTACAACTTTCCACATTTAACACCAGAGCCAATAATCTGGTGCATTACAATGTCTTAAAATGCACAATAATTAAGCCAAAATTTGACAGTGCAATTCAAGGTTTCAATGATTTGGCCAATAAATAGTAGATTATAAGAAAGAGATGGAATAATAAGAACAATATCTAGATTAAGAGAGTCGGAGTTAGATACTGATCCTTCATGAGTGACCGATGTTATGCCTCAATTAATAGTCTAAATATTTTATTGGGTTGATGGGCGGATGGATGTAAGATGGTGAGTGGAGTTTGTCATATGATCAGCAGGCTGTATCAATAATCCATGTATTATTTCAAGTAAGATTTTTCATACCTGATGTTGCATCAAGATCACCACTTGGTTTAGTACCATTAAAGGTGGCAATTATAGCCTTTCCGAGCTTCTTATGATTCTTTATATTGAAATCCCACCATTCCGAATATCCCACAATTTTATTGCACCATTCCTTGGAGTGTCCAACTTTTCCATAATGAGTACATGTGTATGTGATGGACTTACTCGGTATTTTCCCTTTGAACTGGGGACGAGTATGAGCTGCTACAAGTACATAATGGTCCGGCATTATCTTTGGCTCTTCCATCGTATGTTACTGGTTATGATCCCTCCATACTTATGCATAACTAGACTCGAGATCAAGAGGTGGATCCTTCCGAAGTATTTCACTCTGAGCATTATTAAATTTTGAATCAAGCTCGACTAGGAAAATATGTGTTCGAAGCTAGGTAATATGTTTGTGGAGTGATACTACTCTATTAACATCCTCCCTTTGTGCACACGTCTGGGCATCGATTTCGTGAAATATTCCAATCGGTTCATTATAGTATGCAGGTAATGGCTTACCATTCTGACGTGTTGTGAATGATTTTTGGTTCAATTTAAATAATTGAGTTTCATTATATCCATCATATAAGGTTTTTTAGACAACATCCCATACCTCCTTTATTGTTGGAAGACGGATGAATCTCTGCATCAATGTCGGACTCATGGAGTCAATCAGCCAACTTTTAACTCGATTAATGTCAAGGAGCCAAGTCTCCAACGCTTTATCTCCTGCTAGTGGCTTTGGCGTAGTGCCATTAAGAAAGCTAGATTTATTTCTAGCTCCAATCCGTATCTCCATGATCTATAACCATAGGGTATAGTTTGTATCATCAAGAATAATTCCTGTGGGAAAGGGAGAATTATCTTGAAGGGTTTGAATAAAATTGAGTGTTCCATAGGAGACGATGGATGTGTTTTCAGTGGTCATGATTTTGAAGATTCAAAGAATTCAAAGGAAGAAAGAAAAAATACGACTTCAAGAATTCAATAAAAAATTCCATTTTAATAGGTATGCTTTGATACCATGAAGAATAAAATTCAGAGAAAAAGAGAGAAAATTCAAGGGAAATATTTTTTCATGATATTTAAAGAAGGGTTACACCCCTTATATATACACATAAGAATCCTAATCACAACCTAATTAGGAATAGAATAACATGCTAAATAGAATAAAACTTTATTCCTAATTGTATATAAATATTTACTTCCTAATATATACAATAAAAATATTTACTTTCTCAATATAAAGGACCAAGGACCAGTCTCCAAAACCCTTATAAGACCAACTTGATTGAAGAACTGAAACAGATAGCGATTATCAGCCAATTCTCGAACACACATACCCTTCCCTGGTCTCTAGATGCTAGCCATTCTACTCTTTATGGTCCCAAATTGATAGATCGTTCCATAAGGAAATCACCTACCAAGCAAAACTCATCAAAAGTTTCACTATCAATAGGCTTATTTTCTCCTTTAAAAGAGATTTCATCTTCTTTATCAACAGTAAGCACAAGTGTTGCAAAACAATCCTCCATTCTCCAGGAAAAAAAAAAAGATATTAATGAAAAAGTGCACACCCACACAAAACAACAACACTCTCGCCTCAGAGAGAAAAGCATACTCTAACCTTAGAGAGAAAACCCTTGAATGCTGAATACATTATCCAATGTTTTTAAGCACTAATTACCAAAAATTTGCACATTTATTTAAAAAATATTAATAATAACAAAAAATGAATTAAATTTAGTTGGGTGGGTGCAAAATTTTTATTTATTTTGTGTGTATTGTACCCAATAACTAGATTCCTTATCATAAATAAAAACGAGAAAAAAAACTGAATTGATATTCTGTTTCAATTTGGTTTGGTTTAACTTATAAATTAATCTTATTTAGTTTTAATTTTTAAAAGTGAAATATATTTAATTCGGTTTGATTTTAATTATTAAAAATATGATTAAACCGAATTTAATTAGATTATTAAAATATTGTTAATTTATATAAGTATTTATGGTTCAGTTTATTTGATTTAACACAATTATATATACACCAATAATTTCAAGTTTTAAGTATTTAAACTCTTAAACCAAAAATATCAATTTTTAAATATCTAAACTCTTAATACTAAAAAATATGCAAATCCAAATTATTTAAATTAAGTTTGAATAATTAGTTTGATTGATTTTCTAAAGAAATAAATTAAATATAAAAATTAATAACAATAAATTTCATAAATATTGTTAAATATTTCAAAATTATAAAAATGTAATATTTTCAAAATTATAAAAGTCTAAAAGGCCTAAATTGATTTGGTTCATTTTAATTATTTTTAATTTTTTCTATCAAATTAAGCCGAACCAAATGATAGCATCTCTAAATATACATAAAAATACAACTTATTTTTGTTGGATATATATATATATATATATGAATAAAAAATTTATTTGACTCGTGATATATAGTAAATAAATAATTAAACATATTATTATTATTATTAAATAAAAGTTTTAAAAATAATAACAATGTTATTTATTTATATTACAATTTAATATTAACTTAATATAGTAATAATTCATTACAATTTTTATAATTATTTTATTTCAATAATTATATAATATTACTTCAATATTTTTTGTAATTAATTTTTCTCAACTCTAGGATTGATTTCATATAAAAAAAAATATTATGATCATAATAAATCATAAAATAATAAAAAAGCATTGTTAATAAAGAAATTTAAAAATAATAAAAATAATATTTTTTTTATATAACAATTTAGATATGACAACCCATTCAACTTTTAATTTATTTAATATTACAATTATTGTAATTTAGTAAATTTTTTATTTGAGTTATGACACTTTATTTCTTTAATATTAATACTTTTATTTATACAAAAAATAATTTAATGTAATTTTTTAAGTACAACTAGTAATTAAATGATAAAAATTAATTAATTTAATTTTAACTCTTTTTCATTAAATTTTATAAAAACATCTAAAAATGATAATTAGACTACTTTTCTTATAAATATACTTTCAAATAAATTATATACTCTATTTTTTATTCATTAATTTTTAATTTATAAAAATATCTACTTTTAAAACAAATTATATACTTTTCCTATTTTTATAAAATTTATTAATTTTAATTTTAATTATTTACTTATTAAATATAATATAATAAGACTTATAAAATTTGTTATTTAATTTGATTTATATTTGAGAAAATATAAGTAGACCCAGTTAAAATAGAAAAAAAAATAAATTTTTAACAAAATTACTACTAAAAGTTTAATTAATTTAATTTTATAAGGGATAAAATAGAAATTAACATAACTAAAATAAGAAACATACTTTCAATTAAATTAGAATTATATGTTAACTAATTTCATTTTTATTAGAGATAAAATAGAAATTAACCTAATTAGAATAGGAAATATACTTTCAATTAAATTAGAATTACATTTTAATTAATTTAATTTAATTTTGTTAGATAAAATAGAAGTTAAACTAATTAAAATAGAAAACATCCTTTCAATTACATTAGAATAATATTTTAATTAATTTAATTTTTATTAAATATAAAATAGAAGTTAATCTAATTAAAATAGAAAATAGACTTTCTATCAAATTAGAATTTTTCTTAGAGATAAGATAGAATTGTTAACCTTAAGGAAACATACTTTCAATTAAATTAGAATTATATTTTAGTTAATTTAATTTTTATTAAAGATAAAATATAATTTAACCTTATTAAAATAGGAAAGATACTTTCAATCAAATTAAAATTATATTTTAATTAATTTAATTTTACTTTTATTAGGAAGTGACTAAATTATTCAATTTTTATATAATAATGAATGAAGATTTTTTCGTAATTTTGTTTATCCCCTTCATACATCTACAATATATATAAATATAAAAATTGGATAATTTAGTCATTTACTAATAAAAATTAAATTAAATTAATTAAAATATAATTTTAATTTGATTGAAAGTCTATCTTCTTTTTTAAATTAGGCTAGCTTCTATTTTATCTCTAAAAAAATTAAATTAACTAAAATATAATTTTAATTTAATTGAAAGTACATTTCCTATTTTAATGATGTTAACTTTGATCTTATATCTAACAAAAATTCTAATTGAACTGATAATATATTTTCTATTCTAATTAGGTTAATTAACTTCTATTTTATATTTACTAGAAATTAATTTAATTAAAATATAATTGAAAGTATGTTTCTTATTTTAATTATGTTAATATCTATTTATCTCTAGAAAAATTAAATTAATTAAGCTTTTAGTGGTAATTTTGTTAAAAATGTTTTTTCTATTTTAATTAGGTCTACTTATATTTTATCTAATATAAATCAAATTAGTTAACACAATTTTATAAGTCTCATTATATTAAATTTAATAAGTAAATAATGAAAATAAAAATTATTAAATTTTATGAAAATAGGAAAAGTATATAATTTTTTTTAAAGTAGATATATTTATAAATTAAAAATTAATAAATAAAAAATAAAACATATAATTTATTTAAAAGTATATTTTCTGTAAGAAAAGTAGTATAATTATCATTTTTAGATATTTTTATAAAATTGAGCAAAAAAGAGTTAAAATTAAATTGATTAATATGTATCATTTAATTATTAGTTAAACTTAAAAATTTACATTAAATTAATTTTTGAGTAAATAAAAATATTAATATTAAAAATATTAAAAAATAAAGTGTAATAGCTCAAATAAAAATTTACTAAAATTGAAATAAATTATAAGTTTAGTGGGTTATATTATTTAAATTGTTATATAAAGAAAACATAACGTTTATTATTTTTATTTTTTTATTAAAAATAATTAATAACTTTTTATTATCTTCTGATTAATTATGCTGAAAAAGGATAGAACTTTTTTTTATGAACAATGATACATGTTGCAAATTGCGACATGTATAATACATCACAAATGTAGTAAATAATCATTTTAGTCTTTTAAAAATAACCTATGTAACCTTATAATTTTTTTTTTTTTTACTTTCTTTTTTTGGCCCCTCGTATCTTTGAGGAGAGTCGAATTTTCCCTATTTATAATTTACTATTATAACATCCAACATTTTCCTTTTTTTTAATACAACGGAATTTAAACCCACCATTATGGCCACCGACAGTTTGGCTAACAGGCCAAGACTTCAGGGGCAAAAAGCATATAACTTTAGCTTGCTCAGGATACGAACAGCTCATGTATCTCTTTGACCCAATATAAGTATTGTGTTTCATATATATACACATTTGCAGCTCAGCCTTGATTTTATCTGTCAGCACACCAGGTTATATGATGAATTGAAGTAGATACACATTTGACAAATTCTATTCTAACTCACGTTTAGATCACACATATATTTTTAAATATTTTATGTTTAATTAATAATAATGGAATACAATTAACAAATATTATTAATGTTAATGTTAATGTTAATGTTAGGATCAGACAGTGGCTGTTTTCATTTAAAGATGTCTTGAGTTCAGACCGCATTAATTAATTAATAAATTTAACTAAATAAATCAAAACTCAATATAATTTTCCTCGCCAGTGTAATTTCCTTCGTGCACGCACGGTGAGCCTTGTCAACTTCGCTCTGTCACAACTCTTCAATACAAAATGGCTAGCTGTCCAAAGTCAACAAAAGTTACTTCCTTCATGTGTTTAAGTTGATGATCCTTTGCTAATAAACAAAAACAAAGTTAATGATCATTACACCAACATGACGAGCCAAGTAGCTGTCGTTGGCGCCGGAGCTGCCGGCATTGTTACTGCACGTGAGCTCCGACGAGAGGGTCACAAAGTCGTAGTTTTTGAACAAGAATCCCAAATCGGCGGCCTCTGGGTTTATAGTTCGACGGTAGAACGGGACCCCTTAAGCCTCGATCCAAATCGACCTATAATTCACTCGAGCCTTTACAAGTCCCTACGCACGAACCTTTCTAGAGAAGCAATGGGTTTTAGTGACTACCCTTTTATACCCAAAAATGATACAAGTAGAGATCCGAGAAGGTATCCGGGTCACAAAGAGGTGTTACTGTACTTGCAGGATTTTGCGAGGGAGTTTGAGATTGAGGAAATGGTGAGATTTGATACTGAAGTGGTTCATGCTGGGTTGATTGAGGATAGCAATAAGTGGAAAGTGAGGTTTAAGAAGAAAAGATGTGATTTTGATTTTAGTGAAGAAGTTTATGATGCTGTTGTTGTTTGTAATGGCCATTTTACAGAGCCTCGTGTTGCTAATATAAATGGTATGTAATGTGTAGTTAATTTCTTGTTTTCACCAAATAATTATGCAAATTACTTTTCTCCTCTGAATTTTAACTTAATACACACTTTTGTTTTTTACTTAAAAGTTGAATTTTTATCCTTCATTCCTTCAATATTATTTCATCATTCGGACAAATATTTAATAAATTTTTCATATTAAAAAACATTTAATTTCCTCTATTTAATAAAAACATAACAGTTTAATTTCTCTATTTAAATATTATAAAACAGAAATTATAATTATTTAAAATTTAAAATTCTAATGTCGATTAAACTTTTAATATCTATACATACTTCTATCCCTATATCAAATAAAAAATCAGGTTATGAATTTCCATTAATTCTATTTTATATTAATTTTTTTATGGTTAATTTAATTAAAATTTTGAAATAATTTTAAACACATTACAATTGTTTAAATTAAACATTAACAAAGTAAATAACTTCATTTTTAAAGTGAAATCAAGAACATTTATAAGTTTATTATATTATAATTCTATTTTTAATTATAAGGTGTTGATGGAAACAATTGTACATTTTGGAAAATAGTTATTTTTAAAATTTTAAAGTTAAAATAATTAAAAAAATTAAAAATTAAAATGTTTAATTTTATTAAAATATTTCATTTTTATATAAAATAGAAGGGACTAAGTGTTTTTTCATATAAGAGATTTACCAAAAAAATTTATCAAAAGGACCAAAATACTGAGGAATAAAAGAGTTTGACTTTCAAATAAAAGAGAAAATAGTGTGATTTACATCAAATCCCATAGGGAAAAGGTAATTTTTGAGATTTTTTTAATAGATGCAACTTAATTTTATAATTTTTAATTTAAAAATTATTTAGTTTAATTTGAATTTTAGACATTATATTTTTAGAATTTACTTTTTTATTTTTTAAATTTAATTATTGCTAATGCATGTGTTGTATATTTTAAAATTTAACAAATTGAACCTAATTAGAAAATGTATAGAGGTTTTGGGGCAAATTAATAAAATAAAAAATTGGAGTGAATTGAATATCTGTGAAAAGTTAATTTATGCTGATGGATAAAGTGGATAACAAATTAATTAATTTATGATCCAATTGCCAATTGCATGCAAGTTCAGGAAATAATATGACATTTGGCATTTTTTTTTTTACAATGACACGTGTTTCTAGTAGTGATATGAATAGTATTGTTTATGACATTAAAAGATAAAATTTTTTAAATTAAAATTGCATGTTGGCTCCATATATAGAGGCTAATCAAATGGGAGATAATAACATAAAAATAATTTCTCTTTTCAAGGATAACACTATTTATGTACCTACTAATGACCTAAATCATTTTTTTTTTTCACTCAATGCTGATTGAGCTAGTTTGTTGAAATGGAATTTTGATTGAATGTCATTTCTGGAAACTAAAAAGTTATGATTAATGCATATTCCATTTACCTTCAGGCATCAGTTCTTGGCTAGGAAAGCAAATGCATAGCCACAGTTACCGGGTTCCAGAGCCCTTTCAAGACCAAGTATTTATCTACTTCTCCTTGCCTTGTTAGGGACTGTATCTTGTCCCCTGATACCCAAATTGAGCGTATTTAATGTTAGCTTATTTGGGTTTTTGAGCTGTTTGCCCTTTTTCTCTTACGATCTAGTTATGTCCATTCCCTTATGTGCTGTTTCTATGTGAACAATTAAGGTGGTAGTTTTGATCGGGCGTTCGGCAAGTTCTATGGACTTGTACATAGAAATTGCTGGGGTTGCCAAAGAGGTTCATGTTGCCTCAAGATCGGTTCGAGATGAAACATATGAACAGCTGCCTGGGCATCATAATATATGGCATCACTCTATGGTAAGTTCCTAACTTAAAGAGTGAATGGCTTATCATAAGATGTGCTGGAAGTAGCTTTTGACCATTACGCTGGGAGAATGAGTTGATCTAAGATGATTGTTTTTACTGAAATAATGCAGATAGAAAGTGTTCGCAAGGATGGTTCAGTGATCTTCCAAAATGGGAGAGTCATCCGTGCTGATATTATTCTGCATTGCACTGGGTAAGTTTGATTTTACTTCATTTTAAGGATAACTTGCAAATGCAAACACACTGATTTGGCAATATTTGAGAAGAAATGAACTGAAAATTTTGTTTTTGAGATCCTCACTTAAGGTACAAGTGTCACTACCCTTTTCTTGAAACCAAAGGCATTGTAACTGTGGATGATAATCGAGTTGGACCGTTATACAAGCATGTTTTTCCACCAGTTTTGGCACCATGGCTTTCTTTTGTGGGGATACCATTAATGGTTTGTTTTCTATTCGATGTCGTAATGCTTTTATTGAGTTATGGTATTCAAGTTTGCCTAAAAAAATAACACATTTCTGGTAATTGCTGCTAGGGCATACCTTTTCTTATGGCTGAATATCAGAGCAAGTGGATTGCGGGTGTTTTATCGGGTAGGATTGAGCTCCCATCACAGGAGGAAATGATGAAAGATATTGAAGCTTTCTACCTATCACTTGAAGCTTCGAATACTCCTAAAAGATACACCCACAACATGCGTTTTTCTCAGGTAAGTCTTATGCTAACCTCTATTAACCACATGCTTCCCTACTGTGGTTATCATCTTGATGGAAAAGTTGTGAAGTTTCTCTTAAATCTCTGCAATGAAGATAGATTAACAGACCACATGTTAATTTGTTAACAGTACATGCCACCCAAATTTTCTTGTGGCAGCCTTAACTCGTGTGTAGTTGCGCTTTTGCAGTTTGAATATTACAACTGGCTTGCTGCTGAATGTGGGTGTAAATCCGTCGAAGAATGGAGAAAGCAAATGTTCAATCTGAATTTTGCCAACGTGCTTCTCCGACCAGATACATATCGCGATGAATGGGAAGATGACAACTTGATCTTGGAAGCTGTTCAG
This sequence comes from Mallotus nudiflorus, assembly GCA_947683625.1. Taxonomy (NCBI): domain Eukaryota; kingdom Viridiplantae; phylum Streptophyta; class Magnoliopsida; order Malpighiales; family Euphorbiaceae; genus Mallotus; species Mallotus nudiflorus. The sequence continues at coordinate 508,100 of CANTUR010000553.1, forward strand.
GACTTCACCGAATACTTCACAAACAAAGACTCAATCTGAATGATGCAGATACAGTTCGGAAGAGCCACCTACCACCCTCTTATTGTTGCTTAATTGGATTCCATGAATTCCAGTCATAAATAATAATTTTCAATATGTAATCTTGAAATAAAGATACTGAGATAGAATTCAGAAGTTATCAATAGTTTCGAAGAATCATGTATTTTCTAAAAGCATAAACAATAGCTTTTATCCTGTGAAAATCATTAGCAAAGAAAAACTTTAAAAGACAGGAATTTAAAATCAATGATGTAATGAAATTAACAATAAAAAATGTTGGATTCTATAGTTATTAAAAGGGCATCTTGAGGTGAAAAACTCAATTTTTATTGTTGATTTAAAAGGAAAAAATTATCCTTTATTTAACAGTTCATCGACATTTAAGTAATATGTCATCTCTATTAATAATAAAAGAAAAAGAATAATACTAAAGTGTTAATAATATTCATTAATGAATTCCACTATGTGGGTGGAATATATAATGAGACTCTTCCTTTACGGAATAAGTTTGCATTTCAAGATCTTCTCCACACATTCCAAAAATCTAAAATCTTTTGATATTTCGTAAGGGAATCCATAAATTTGTTTGAATAAGTGATAAAAATAATCTTTTACAATCTTTTAAAATTTAACTTAAATAGAAAATTGCAATAAAAATTAAAAAGATAATATTTATATTTAATTTATTATTTAAAATAAATCAATTAAACACTTTAATAATTTAAAACTCGTTTCAAATATTTAATTCAAATTAAATATCAGAATTATGAAACTTAAAAATTCCTGATACTTTGGACACTTTCTGCAGTTGCTTTAATTTTTGAAAAGTAAATTTTACTTTTTCAATAACCACCATTGAATCATGAGAAATATGTTCATTAAATGGTGATTAAAATAAAGTACAATCAAAGTGATAAAAAAAAATAAAGTAATTATAGAATCTCCCAATACTTGGATATGATTTTGTTTTTAACATAATACATGCATGACCCCTATACTTGTTAATTTTTATCAATTTGACACATCAACTTAAACTTTTGCCAATTTGTCACTTTAACCTGACTAAAATGGAATTTTGAAACTCCTGTCATCACATGTGATATGGAATAATAAATCAACATGTGCCACATCATAAGAGTTTAACTAACAAAAAACTATAAGTAGATATGTCAAACTGATAAAAAGTGATAAGTACATGAGGTGATAGATGCATTATGTCATCATATTAATGTAAACTAGTGCACTTTAGTCAAGTTCAGGTGTCAAAATGACAAAACTATAAGTTAAGATACCAAACTGACAAAAAAGTGATAAGTCTAAAGGGTCATATATGTATTATGCATTTTTCTTTTCTTAAAGAAAAAATGGGTTATTTACACTCACAGTCTCTAAGATTTCACCCTTTTCTCACCATTGCCCCAAAATTTAATTGGACAGGCAAAAATTCATAACTATAAATTTTACTCTTAATAAATCCCCAATTGTCAAATTCTGATGAAACCATCACCGGAATGCTGACATAGCCCAATAATTGGACAATGACGTGTCAAAATTTTTTTTCTTTTAAAAATGAAACACAAGGTGCCATATAAGCATCAGGTGTGCAATAAATAATTATTTTAAAACATATTTATTTTTTATATGATGACTAAATTGTAATTTTTAAGAGAAAAATTCCATTACGCTCTTTAAAACTTATCTTCCTTTTACCTATACCTTCTTTTTCACATTTACCCATGAATTTTTTTTCACACCCACCCAAGTCATCGACCACTGCCACTAGACACACCCTTGTAACAAATCCAACACCACCATTACATACTCCCTTGTCATAAATCCAACATTATTACCATCAAGTTGTTGCCACCACTTATGGCTCTGTCACAAACTAAGCATCACCACTACCAATTTGTTGCAACAATGGGCAGCAATAACAACAGCAATAATCATAACAATCACATTAACAAAAATCGCAACAATAATACATCTAAAATAACAATAAGTTCTAACTAAGAATAACCAACAAGTTATGTATAATTAGAAAAAATCAGCTTTAGGTGTTGATTTCCTGACTAGAAAAGTTCCAAGTATAATTAGAAACCAATACCTAATTTTTTTTTGGATAATAAATGGTATTAATAAATAAAACCAGAAGAAATAATTAGCCTGGCTAGGGTAAACAAGCATAACAGCAAAATACAACCATTGATGTAACAAAGAAAATGGAAAAGGGGTTACTCTACCAGTAATCACTATAAAAGATAGAGAATGATAGCTCCACCAGAAAGATCAAAATGAAACCAGCAAAAAGAATAAAAACTAAAATGTTAAGCTAAGCTAAAATGAAACACACTATAAAGGACAGATACCTTTGATCATACATAAGAGTTATAATCATATTCAACAAATCATATACCAGCTTACACTCAAAATTATTAAAGAACCAAAATGTATAGTACTCTCTTTCAAAATTAGCTATATCTATAATTGTTTCATGCTCCAAACCATAAAATGGATCAAGCACCTTCTTATTCTTCACAAGTGTTATAAAACCTTAAAATTTCCAATAATCCATCACTAAGATACGCTAATAGCATCACAATGAAGATTCAAATTAAATAAAATAGAGAAATGCAATTGAAATTAAAATGGATTTTAATCCATTATATTTCGGGAATAGTTACTTCCATCCATGGAGTTGTGTGTCCACTTAGAGGATGAGTGGTGGTAAGTTGAGTCCCATTAAATTGTACCTTCGTTAATCTCGCCACTAGCCAGCTGGAATCAAGCACGGTCTTCCCTATCTTCAACATTATTGACCCAAATTTTCCTCAAAGCTAAACATAAGATTTTTTTTTTGCAAAATTCCACAGTGACGACTCAGATAGCTTTTCATTACACACTACATCATCAGCCTCCCTGATCATAAATTCACCAGCGTTTGTAGCAAATGAAGCTCCCCTTCATGGACTTTACCTCTGCTCCTCCTCATTGTAAGGAGTTTGTTTTTTCTTTGACTTATTAATGTGCACTAGATTGCATTGGCATTCATGGATGGATTTGACAAAAGGGGCGCGCACACCTGAGCTTTAAATGGACCTAACTTGCAGGCCCGATTAAATAATGGGGCCTATAATATATCAAATTGAAGCTAATTCAGAGCTCTATAATAAGTGTTAAATAGTCACTCTATCGTAGTCCAACTTCAGGCCAAATTCCATCATTTATGCCCTAAAATTTAGTTTAAAGTTTATGCCTCTTTATTTTTAAATTTTTTTAGTCTTTTTCCTTTTTGTTTTAGGGTTTTTTTTCCTAAACACTATTTATTTATCTTTTTGAGTTGTTTTGGGATAGTTTTTTATTGAGTTGATTAATCAGAGTTATTATTTTTCCTAAATTCAGTATTCTTGTGAATCAACAAATTCTTCGATGCCTATTTTCTGGCATTTATATGCAAATCAACAAGTTATAGAAGGTTGCTAGGTGGTCAATCATGTACAGTTCAATGGCTTTCAACATTTATCTCTTTTAATCTAGGCTATTGCAATGTCATTTGGTATTAGAGCTAACATTCGTTCCTAGGGTTATTAAAAAAATGGCACGAAGGAGGCAACAACATTAGCACTTAGATGGGGTATACGAGCGTGAGGTTGATCAACGAGTTGAGCAGTGATTTAAGTGTGTTGAGCAGATGATGGGGTAAATAGGACAGATGATTGAGCAGTTGAATGAAAGGATGGCTATCCTAATGGCTAACTAGAACAAAATTAATAATAAATAGAATTGCCACAGGGCTTCTGTTGATGGGAGTTTTGATGAGGATGAGGAAGGGTACGAGGAAGAAGTATCGTGTAGATGTTGAAGGGCTACTGCAAAAGAGGACAAGCAACATTGGGAGACTGGAATGCGAACTAAAATTCCATAATTCTATGGCACCCTTCAACCTAAAAAAGTCCTTGATTGGCTAGCTACAGTTGAGGAGATCTTGGACTTTAAGGGAGTGCCAAAAGAAAAACACATGCCTTTAGTGGTAACCAGGTTATATGGAAGAGCTATACCATAGTGGCAGCAACTAAAATTGACCATCAGGCTGGGTAAGGGGAAAATCAATACATGGGAGAAGATACAAAAACATATGTGAGCCATATTCTTGCCATATAATTATTAGAGGTTGATGTACCAACGGTTGTAGAATCTGAAATAGGGCCTAAAATTAGTGGATAAGTATACCACTAAATTCTATCAATTGAATGTGAGAAATGAAATCCAAGAGACGGAGGACCAGTTGGTATAGCGATACATAAGGGGTTTGAAGTTCCAGATTTAGGATACTGTGAACATGTTTGATCTTGTATCTATTTCTACTGCTCATCAGAGGGTGATAATGGTGGAGAAGCAGTCACGACATGCTATTAATATTGTAAGTGTAAGTGTTAGCATTGAAAGTAGTGGTGGTACGAACAAAACAACAATTAGAAGTAGTGGGTCAGGGAAATTTAATAGAGCAGTTGGGAAATTTAATAGAGCAACTAGTAGTAGTGGTATGCGATGCTTTAATTACAGAGAACCTAGCCATAGACAAGCTGAATGTAAAAAGGCTGTTGCAAAGAAAGCTTTGTTCATTAAAATAAATGAATATGATAAAGATGTTGTGGAGATTAAAGATACAACCATATATGATGAGGTAGCAACTAAAGAGGTGGAATTGAAGGGAGATGTTGGGGTTACGTTAGTGGTTAGACAAGCCTGCTTGCCCCCAAAGGCTATAGATGAGGACGATTAGCCGCGAAGCAACATTTTTTAGTCCATACGTACCATTCATTATAAGGTATGTCATTTTATGATTGATGGTGGCAGTTGTGAAAATATTGTGTTGGATGAGGCTATCCAAAAATTAAAAATTCAAATTAAAAAACATCCCAAACCTTATAAGCTAGCCTGACTAAAAAAGGATGGTGAAGTATCAGTGTCAAAATGTACCTTGGTTTCTTTTTCAGTTGGCCTAGAATATAAAGATACAGTTTAGTGTGACGTAGTTGCTATTGATGCATTTCACTTGCTTTTGGGTAGGCCTTAGAAGTACGATAAGGGTGTAACTCATAATGGATGAACTAACACATAGAGTTTTATGTTTAGTGGAGTGTTATAATGCAAATAAGCATAATTCTTTAGGGTACTAAATGTTTAATTTTATTATGTTTGATTGTGTTTATTTGGTTATGCAAGTATTATTTATTTCTCTTTTATTCATGTTATCCTTATGTTGATTTTGTGTGTTTTGTGCATGTTTTTAGGCTTGAATCATGTATGAAAGAGGACTTGGATTTGTTTAGGATGAAGTATAATATGTGTAAAGTCAAAATGAGGATCTAGTCAAGAATGCTGAGTCATCACACCATGTCAAGTCATCACATTGATCCAAGTTAAGACAGAAAATGACCGTGACAAGTCGTCACACTGTGTTAACTCGTTCTAGAGGCTTCTCGTGTCGAGTCAGCACCACTACACCCTTTTATCACATCTTTTTATTTCCACATCCTTTTAAAAGGAAAAGAGTTGTAGCCCTAAAAACCCTAACCTTGGCTCTGTTTTAGATATATATATTACTTAGTTTTTACTTAGAAATCATTATCAAAATTCTAGTTTTTGTAAAGACAAACTTGAAGAAGACATAACGAAGAATTAAAAGAAGATCATTATACACCAAGCAATTTCTAAAAGACATAATAAAGGGTTTTATTCACTCAATCTTTGGTTTTCTTTTCTTTTTTTATGTAGTGCTTAATTCTTCCTTGTTGTTCTTGTAATATCTCGTGTTTTTAAACATTTTTACACTGTATCGGGATATGCAGTGTTAATAATTTTTTTATATATATTACGATATTTTTACGAGTTGATATGTATTTAAAACCTATTTTAATTATTGTGTCTTATTTATAGTGATTTACGTAAAATTTTTCCGAGACTTTCATTTTTGGGGAAACCTTCATGTAAATAATTCATTATTAATTATTTTAAATATATTTTTGGACTTGCATGAACTCATACGTATTTTTAAAATACTAAACACAGTGTATATGTGTACCTATTTATTTAATTAGGGTTTAATATATTATCCTAATATTTTATTATTATTTATTTATTTTATTGTTATTTAATTATTTTTAATTAATATTAAATTTTAAAATATTAAATATTAAGTGTGTGGATGTGATTTTTTTTCAAATATTTTATTAAAATTATTATTTTTTATTTATTTTTCTTTTTCTTTTTCTTTTCTTTTTCTTTTCTTTTCTTTTCTTCTTCTTCTTCTTTCTTCCTTCCCCGTGACCGATCCTTCCCCTCACCGCTGCAAGTGTCGTTCCCCTACCGTCGGTGTGCCGCCAGCAGCTCCACCTTCCCTAGCCAACTGCTCCGCCCCCCCCCCCCCAGCCTTCTTCCCCGGCACCGGTTAGCTCCCGTTTTTCCCATTTGGCCGAAACTTCCTCTTCTCGCTGTCGACCACGATTTCGGCCATCGTTTTTGACACCGCCGGTCTCTTTCTTCTCCTTGAGCTCCGGTAAGTGTGATTCTAGCTTTGGTTTGAGCTGAATTGGTCTTGATTTGCCTAGGTTTGAATTTTTCAATTTCGGCCATATTAGGGTTTTTGATTTTTTTGAGCTTCAAATTGCTTGATTCATGAAAACTCCCTTCACAAATGTTGATCCTAGTAGCTTAATATATATGTATGAATTTTTGTGGAATTTTTGAAGGTTATTTGGATTTTTGGGTATTTTTGAATATTTTAATATTATTTTCTAATTTTCGGAATTTAATTAAATAAATTATGAAATTGTGTTTTATGGTTAAATTAGGTGTTTAAATGAATTATAGGAATTTATTTGGAATTTTTATGAATTTCTATGTATTTATTTTGAATTATTGAAGTTTATGTAATTTTGGGAAACTAGGGTTAATTGTGTTTTTAATTGAAATTAATTGGATAATTGAGTTTAATTATTAATATTATTGATAAATATGTTGAGAAAATTAATTTTGGATAATTGTATAATTTTTGGTGAATTTTTGAAGTAATTTTGGTATATTTATATATATAGGGGTATTTTGGTAATTTTACCCTAAATTGGCTAAAAATGTAATTTAATTGGTTTTAATAGTTATTTAAGGTATAAAAATGATTTCTACAAATTATTTGGTATTTTTAACTAATTAAAACTATTTTTCGTGAATTATTTTCAATTATATATATATTATACGGTTTTTCTAATAAAATGAGTTTTTATTGATTTTTAATATGTTTTCAGGTTAATTATGTAATTTCTACTTATAAAATGAATTTCTATGTTATAAGGGTATTTTTGGTATTTTCTGAAATTATTCTGTGATTGTGGACCCCGGTCGGTAGACTGTAGTTTGGAGTCCGACCGAGGGGTTGTGGATGAGTAGTTGAGCTTGTTTTTCGAAGTGTGTTTCTTTACAGGGTCGGCTCTACTCTTTGAGTAGAGAGATGTCTGTTTTACAGGGGAGATTCTGCCGAATTTTCGGTAGAGTTCTCGTAAAACGTGATGTCCGGTCGATCCCTAATTCCGTTTCTGTGTTTAATATTCTAGATCAAATTCTAGGATTTTCTATTAGGTTTATTCTGATGTCTATTATTTATTGTTTGTTTAGTTGCGCCAAGACCGAGGGCTAGTGGACCAAGCCCGTCGGACCCATCTCGTGGAGCGCATTAAGTGTGAGTTGCTATTATATATATATATGCTTAGGATGCATGATTTTAGAAATATATGTTTTATTTTGATTAAAATGCATAAATAATGTGATTTGTATTTAAGTATATTTTTGGTTTATTTTTGGTATATATTAAATTATATGCATGTTTTGTTAATAAATTATATTTAAAATGTTTTTAAATATATTTCTAATTTAATTTATAATTTGATTGGATTTATTTGACATATATATACTCGAAATGTACCTGGTTTATTTTTGGTATATTTCTAGTATATATATGGTTTATGTTGATATTTTATTGAAATTCATGCATCATTTATTTGTGAATGAATGTTTTATATTTGTTAATGAAGGATATCAATAGAACGTGCTACCTAGTGGGCAGCACTAGGACCAAGTACGTACCGGTACGCCTATAGCATTTAGGCTATATTACTAACTATTTGTGGATATTGATTGGTTATGATTATTTGATATGTGAGATATGGTTTGGAGGTGTGATTGCTGGAGCTCGGTTGACCAAGTGTCTCAGGGCCAATCACACTGGCAGTCAGACTGCTGGAGCTCGGTTGACTTAGTGTCTCGGGGCCAGTCTACTGTCTAAATGGATTAAGTGGATATATTTTGGAATAAGTGAGCCTGTATGACTAGAGTGTTGTCTAACATTGATTGAGGTTTCGATATCATAGAGTTCTATTAGATCCTTCATAAACTGTGATTTTAAATAAAAATATATATAAATGATTTTTACTGCATCTGTGTGTATTTGCTTGTATATATGTACTTATTATATTGATACTTTTGTCTGTGTGCATTTCCATTTAGTGTGCATGTATATATATTATAGTAATTCACTCAGTGAGGTCTGACTCCCCTCCGTTGACTATTTTTCAGGAGAGTCAACATCTTCAGACCTCAGTAGCAGGCCTGTATGCCGGATTTCTTCCGCCCCAGCTTCTTTGTGTAAACTGCTTACTTGAGTCTTATTTTTATAATCTAGACACTGCAGTAGTTGTAAATTAATTATGGGATTATATGTATTTTATTTATGTGAGATATTGTATTATATTTGAACTGGATTTGTATTAAAAGATTTATATATATGAGATGAGTATTTGATTTAAATCCAGTTGGTGAAAATACTATGGTGATATTTATGATTTTTATTTCCGCTGCATTATATATTGTTATTACTATTGCATGTTTGATTTTATTTTTAGGCTTGTTACGGGTTCCGGATTCGAAAGAATTCTCGTTCCCTAGCGCCGGTCATGGCCCCTGTTTTGGGTCGTGACAGTTCTTTAATAATGTATCTAAGTTAAGTCTTTATAAAAGAATTGCAATGATGAATTAATTTAAGAACTACATTTTTATCTTATATTATTTATGATTTAATTTCAATTAGTGCAAATAGTATGTATGTTTGATCACCATATGTAACTAGCTAATCAATTATTCACAATGAGAATTGGAATAACTTGGTGGAAATGTAATTGAAATTACTTAAGGACTGAAATAGTACTTAAAGACGAGGCATTCGCCTTAAGGGAATAAAAAATTAGTCTGACACTTAATGATTTTCACTTATCTCTGCAATTTCATAAGAATGAATGTGGACTCTAAGAGAAAATACTCTTGATTATGAGAATTGCTTTTGAGGATTATTGACTAATTTCTAATCAATACATGTTATTTATATGACTATTTACTTTCAAAACTCTTTATTAATTCTGAATTGTGACTCTCATACACATTATTTTGAATTATATCCACTTTAATTAGACACTTAGTAAATTGATAGCTTTAAAGTTAATTAACATAAATTGATACTATTTTAATATTATTTTACCAATTCATTCGAGTATTTATTTAGTTAATACAAAATTTGCTCTGAGTTCCCTAGTGTTCGACACCCTACTTGCTGTATATTTAGCCACAAAAGCTAGGGTATACATTCTAACCCATATCAGAATTTTGGTGCTATTGCCAGAGAACTAGTTTAGTAATTTTTAGTAATTTAGGATAGAGAAGAGTTATTTTAGGTTTTCATTTTGTATTTGCTTTATAATTCATTATTTATTCGATTTTGATTATTTGACTTTATGTTTGAATTTTTATGATAATGACTAGAAGTCTTAGTGATAATACTCTTTACTTTGATCTTGAAATTGAATTACCTTTACGTGCTATACATAAGGAACAAAGACATAGAAGAGTGAATCATGGGAATCGACTAATATGGCTGAATTGGCAAGACGGAAGTTAGGCGATTTTGCTATGCCCGACATATTGGGCACTTTTGGAGGAATTGTGGCACCATCTATTGCTAACAATAATTTTGAAATCAAACCAAGCATCATTCAAATGGTGCAAAATAATCAGTTTGGGGGTTTACAAAGAGAGAACCCTTATGCTCATTTATTGACCTTCCTAAACGTGTGTACAACCTTCAAGATAAATAGAGTGACCGATGATGCAATAAGGCTTAGAATTTTCCCATTTTAGTCAAAGATAAAGCGTAACTATGGCTTGATAGTTTTTTAAATAAATCAATTATAATATGGGACTAATTGAAGCAAGCATTCCTACACAAATATTTTGAACCACATAAGACTACTAAGTTTCGTAATGAGATTACAACTTTCAAGTAAAATGTAAGTGAGACAATATATTCAACTTGGGAGAGGTTCAAAGAACTTCAAAGGCAATGCCCACACCATGGCTTGCCGGATTGGATGATCCCTTAAATTTTCTACAATGGATGGATGGATAATGGATGGATAAAATAGCTTGGGTGATGAAATAACAATGGCAAAGCCAAAGGAGTTTTGGAGCTTAACACCATCAACCTATTGAATGCAAAGTAAATGCTCTTACTAAGTTGGTAAGTAAAACTCAAATTAATTTTGTAGAAAGTTATAATGTTGTTTGTGAGTTTTATGGAGGATCTCATTCATATTCTTAATGTAATGTGAGTACTAATGAGGATGTGAGCTATGTACAAGGAGCTTTTAACCAAAGAATGGGGCTGAATTCCAACTCTTAAAGCCCTCAATAGAGAAATCACCTTGGGTTTTTATGGTTAAATGCATCCTCTCAACTTAATCCATCATTTAGCCCAAACACCAAACCATAAAAACCACTAAGATTTCCTACGAAACAACAAGTTTTTAATCCAAACCCAACCCCAATCCAACCTTGAAACACTTATGAAACAATTTATCAACCAAAAATTGATCATAAATAAAAAAAAAAGTAAGGAGAAATTTAAGTAAATTAAATCCAAACTTGAACAATTGGCCACCCATAACTGCATCCTTGAAAACTAAGTTGTTAAACAAGCCTCTTTCTCTAACTCTAAACTTATGAGAATGCTACCAAGCCAACCAGAGTTTACACTAAAAGAGACTTACCAAGTAATCACTTTGAGGAATGGTAAGGAAGTTAAAAAAGTTGATAGTAAGAATAAGAAAGTGGTTAAGGATGCTGATGAAGTAGAGATATAAGCTAGTAAAAAGAATTATGATGAGGTCATTAGTAGTAAGAATAATATTGAGGGTACAAAAAAGGATAAAAAAGGAGATGTCATACCACCTAAGGTAGATGAACCTAAGGTAGACTTCAAAGCACTTCCTTTTCCTCTAAGGTTCATTAGATGTAGCTTAGATAAGCAATTTGATAAATTCCTTAATTACCTTAAGGAAATCACCATTACCATTCCATTTATGGATGCCATTAAAGACATTCCAGTATGGGGTAAGTTTTTGAAGGATGTTATTAGTCATAAGAGTAAACTTGAAGATTGTGGTTTAGTTTCTCTTGTTGAAGAATCCAAGGCTATGTACTCTAAATCTCCATTAAAGCTTATGGATCCTAGTTATTTTACTATTCCTTATGTCATTGATATAATGCAAATGTGCATAGTTATTTAGGCTAGTTAAGGTTTATTTTAATTTCATTCCATTATGTTTTATGTGTTTGTTTGGTTATTGAATTGATGTTTTAACTTATTTTATCATTAGGACTCACTATATAAATTTTATGCATGATTTAAGGCTCAAATGACATTTAGAAGACACTTGGAGTTGATTGGAACAAGCTAGGAAGCAAAAGGAGTCAAGATTGAATCATCAAGAAGGTGTACGACTTATCACCAGGGGCACGAGTTATCACCGACAGTCTCTGTGACAAGTCGTCACACTCGTGCCTTGCCCAAGAGTTGCAAATTTTCTCTGTTTGACCAGTTTTCGTATTTCAGTCATAGCTCTGTCTACCAATATTAAAATTAGTTGATTTAAGTTGATCTGGAAAAATAATAGAATGATCTACAACTTTTATAAAGGAAATTTCTAGAGATAAAGTCATCTAGATAGACGAAAATGCCCTTGAAGTTACAAAATCTGTAAAAGGGAGTGACCTTTGATGTCAAGTGGTGCCTTTCCAAGTCCAACCATATTCTAGTCACTTCCAGCAGCTTTTAAGCTCTATAAATGCATCATTTCTAGTCTAAAATAGGAGAGACATATGAATTACTATAGTGTTTCAGAAATACAATTATTATCTTTTAGTTTTAAGAGTCATTATAAGAAACACTTGAAGAAGACAAAGCTAAGTGCAAGAGAAGTTCATCCTAAATCAAGAATTCTTTAGAAGACATAGAAGGGATTTTTACTTATTCAATTCTTTCTCTCTTTATCTTTCTTTCTATGTTGAATTTGTTTTTCTTTTATTGCTTCTTAATCATGTATAGCGGTGATAGCGGTGTCAAGTGGAAGGGAAGAGAAAGAAGAAGAAAATGAAAAAAAAAAAAGAAGAAGTGACACTAGCCACGTTACTTTCTTTCTTTCTTTTTATTATTATTTTTTTAACTTTTTCTTTTACTTTGTTTTATATATATATATATATATATATATATATATATATATATATATATATATATATATATATATATATATATATATATATATATACATACACAAAATTAATAATTTTACTAAAATACTCTTAAAAAAAAATTTTATTAAAAATACTCATTTAATACTAATTGAATAAAATGATATTTAAATCTCAACAATTCCCCTTTTAAATTAATAAATAAATGAAAATACGGGTTATAACAATAACAATGCAAGTCCGTAACTGTGACCCACACTATCAACATAAAAACGGTCGGCATATTCCAACATAGCTTTTATTCCATGGATTTTATTTGAGTGAACAAAAGTTTCAATAAGGAAAATAAAACATGACCTAACTAAGTCTTTTAGAGCAAGTACTGCATGTGGATTGTCTAGACCACAACAGTTCTAAAAAATACCCTTTATGGCTCCTTATGGGGCTTTTGAAGGAACCCGATCGATATTTCATTGTTGCTAGAAGATGACTTCGAACCAGTAGGTTGTTACAAGTCATCAGATATAACATTAACCAATTGCATGTTAGGGTCAACATTCTCCTAGCCTTGAGAGTCATTTTGAGTTTATTTCCTTTTCATCTCTTTTTGCAAAGTGAAGTCGATATCTTATTGGGCTTGTATTTCCATAAGTGAAGGCCCATGTTCCTCTCCCATAAATTCACTAGGTAGCAGCTTGGAATTATTCCCCATAATCTACATGCGATATTTGTACCCTATGTTAGTTACATTTGAATTTCTAAAACTCAAATATTACTCTTAACTAAACTTTCAAACTTGCCCTTATCCAGATTTGAAAAAATATCATCCAGTTTATAGACCACCATTCTCCTCCTTGCTTTGATGAACTTCTAGTGTTAAGCTTTAACAATGGACCCCAAGCATGCGGTAGCTCTATTTTTGGCTTCTCCATTAGTAAAGGGAAGAAGTTCTCAGTATAAGCTAAAACACAATAGATATAGCAAAACATAGTGATTCTTTCATATTTGAACTGAACCACTGAATAATTACCATTATTCAACTTAATACATTTCCACCTCTTTAATGGTTTATTAATAGCAACCCGTATATGGATATGCATGTAATTTCTCTAAAAACCAACATTGTTCCCTACATCATACTCTATGAACTCACCTATAAAATTCCGTAATAGCTTGCCCACTGTCATTAACTTATAACCAATCAGCAGATTATGGATTTGCACCTAAATCTAAATAGAATCAAGAGGAGCCAAAGGAGTCTCACCATCGTGCAAATGATGAATGATTAATAAGTGACCATCAAAGTGAAGAATAAAATTTAGAGAAAAAGAGCGAAAATTCAAGGGAAATATTTTTCCATGATATTCAAAGAAAGGTTAACCCCTTATATATATACATAGGAATCCTAATCATAACCTAATTAGGAATAGAATAACATCCTAAATAAAATAAAACTTTATTCCTAATTATATAAAAATATTTACTTCCTAATATATACAATAAAAATAGTTACTTCCTAATATATACAATAAAAATAGTTACTTCCTCAACACTCCCCCTCAAGTTGATGAATGTATGTCAATCATTCCCAACTTGCCAAGTGAGTTATAGAACGTTTTTCCGGATACAGGCTTTGTGAGGATTTCAGCTAGTTGAGTCTGAGAAGAAACATATGGAAGATCAATTATTCCTTGGTTCAGATGATATTTTATGAAATGTCTGTCAACCTCTACATACTTAGTCTGATAATGTTGAACCGAATTGTTTGCAATTGCTATGGTTGCCTTGTTATCACAATGTAACAATATAGGCTTCAGATGTTTTAATCCTAGATCCTGAACAATTTACCTTACCCAGGGCAACTCACATACTCCATAAGTCATTCCTTTAAACTCAGCTTTAGCACTTGACCTTGCTACAACTTTTTGTTTCTTACTTCTCCAAGTGACTAAATTATTTCCAATAAACGTAAAGTACCCCGATGTTGGTTTTTTATCAGTCCAATCTCCAGCCCAATCAGCATCAGTATAGCCAGTAATTTCATAATCCTTATTCCTCCCAAAGAATAACCCTTTACCCGAAAAAGACTTTGGATATCTTAATACTCGGTATACTGCATCCATATATTCTTTACTCGGAGAATGCATGAACTGACTTACAACACTTACTGCATAAGCAATATCTGGTCGAGTATGAGATAGGTAAATCAACCTTCCCATTAACCTTTGATACCGATCTTTATCAGTTGGAACTTAATCTCCTACGACTAAAAGTCCATGGTTGACTTCAATTGGAGTCTCGGCTGGCTTACAATCAAGCATGCCCGTCTCTGTCAATAGGTCCATTACATACTTCCGTTGGTAAAGGGAAATTCCTTGAGTTGATCTTGCAACTTCAATTCCTAAAAAATACTTCAAGTTACCCAAATCCTTAAGTTCAAACTCGGATGCTAACTGTCTTTGCAAGATTGTTATCTCACTTGAATCATTTCTAGTGACCACCGTATCATCAACATATACAATCAGCGCAGTGACTTTACTTAACTTCTATTTGATGAATAGTATGTGATCAACATCACTTTGCTTATATCCGAGCTTTCTCATAAAAGTTGAGAGTCATCCAAACCATGCTCGAGGTGATTGCTTGAGTCTATATAATGTCCTTTTTAGTTTGCATACTCAGTTAGTACATTTAGTTCCGAGTGGTGGATCCATATACATTTCTTCATCTATGGTTCCATTCAAAAACGCATTCTTCACTTCAAATTGTCGCAGCGGTCAATCTAGGTTGGCAGCTAAGGAAATAAGAACTCGAATGGTGTTCATTTTTTCTACTAAGGCAAATGTATCTTCATAATCAATTCCATACTTCTAAGTATACCCCTTTGCTACCAACTGAACTTTATACCGATTTATACTTCCATCTGAATTGAGTTTGACAGTGAATATCCACCTGCACCCCACCATTTTCTTTCCTTTAGGAAGAGGAACAATATCCCATGTCCGGTTCTTCTGCAATGCCTCCATTTTATCATTCATGGCTTTCTTCCAATCCAAATCATCTAAGGCTTCCTGCACATTACTCGAAATAGATATAGTAGATAATTGATTTACAGTAAGTGCATGTGAGTTAGACAAACAGTTGGTTGATATGAAGTTGTTGATATGGTATTTAGCTTTGGTATAAAGGTCTGGATCATATTATTTTTTTGAAACCCCTCTATTGATTCTAGAAGGATAACGAGGCTCGGTATTTGGATTTACTAAAGGAGACAAGTTTAACTTATTATGCACATTCGTATCCGGAATTTATTAAGCTTCTAGTGTGTGTTGGGAAAATGTACTATCTTGATTATTAAGATTTTCTTCAATTATCTATCCAGGTGAGATGCTCAGACTTGGAACATCAGATGTCTGTGAGATGCTTAGAACATTTGGGAGACTCAGACTCGAAATACTCAGAATGCTATCTTCAACATTCAGACCACTCGGAATACTACCTTCAAATTCAAAGAGGTTCAGATTTTTCCCCCCTGAAGAGAGCACTCAAAGAGGGAGAAGAAAGGAGAATTTTCATGAAATAAAACATCCTGAGTGACATACATCTTTGCATTTGGATCATAACACCGATATCCTTTTTTTAGATCCACATAGCCAACAAAGATACACCGGCTAGCTCGAGGGTCTAAGTTATTGAGTGTCTGATGAACATATACTGAGCATCTAAAGACTAGGGGCTCGAGATTATTGAGGGGTGGAGATATGATAAGTTCCTAAAGTTTTTGAAGAGGGGTTTTAAAATCAAGTACTCTTGATGGTGTTTGGTTTATGAGGTACGCAGCAGATCAAACAACCTCTCCCCAATATTCTCGAGGAACATTCATGTCAAATAATGATACTCAGACAACTTCCAATAACTGTCAGTTCTTTCATTCGGCTATACCATTCTGTTGAGGAGTGCCGACATAGGATGTTTGGTGGCGAATGTCCTTCTCATGGCAGAAATCATTTAGAATTGAGTTAACATACTCCCCACCATTGTTAGATTGCAAGACTCGGATTTTACTCTGGTATTGTGTAGCCACCATTTTGTACAGGTCCAGAAACTTGGAGCACACATCTCCCTTATTTGAAAGTAGTGATACCTAGGTCATCCAGGTACATTCATCAATAACCATTACAAAATTTCGAGCACCATATAGAGTAGGAATCTGAGCAGGTCCCCATACATCAGATTGAATGGTCATAAATAGAATTGAATTTTTATTATAACTCGGTACATAAAAAATTTGGTGGCCTTTTGCTAATTCACAAATATCACACTTGAATTCTGAGTCTGTGGTTTTCAAAAAAAATCTAATTTTATTTGTCTAAGATAATAAAAAGAAAGATGACTGAGACAACGATGCCACAAGATTACTTGGTCTTTACTTGAGCAACTTCCACCAACCCTATTAACTTGAATTGACTTAAATCATTATACAACTCAAGATAGTACAACTTTCCACATTTAACACCAGAGCCAATAATCTGGTGCATTACAATGTCTTAAAATGCACAATAATTAAGCCAAAATTTGACAGTGCAATTCAAGGTTTCAATGATTTGGCCAATAAATAGTAGATTATAAGAAAGAGATGGAATAATAAGAACAATATCTAGATTAAGAGAGTCGGAGTTAGATACTGATCCTTCATGAGTGACCGATGTTATGCCTCAATTAATAGTCTAAATATTTTATTGGGTTGATGGGCGGATGGATGTAAGATGGTGAGTGGAGTTTGTCATATGATCAGCAGGCTGTATCAATAATCCATGTATTATTTCAAGTAAGATTTTTCATACCTGATGTTGCATCAAGATCACCACTTGGTTTAGTACCATTAAAGGTGGCAATTATAGCCTTTCCGAGCTTCTTATGATTCTTTATATTGAAATCCCACCATTCCGAATATCCCACAATTTTATTGCACCATTCCTTGGAGTGTCCAACTTTTCCATAATGAGTACATGTGTATGTGATGGACTTACTCGGTATTTTCCCTTTGAACTGGGGACGAGTATGAGCTGCTACAAGTACATAATGGTCCGGCATTATCTTTGGCTCTTCCATCGTATGTTACTGGTTATGATCCCTCCATACTTATGCATAACTAGACTCGAGATCAAGAGGTGGATCCTTCCGAAGTATTTCACTCTGAGCATTATTAAATTTTGAATCAAGCTCGACTAGGAAAATATGTGTTCGAAGCTAGGTAATATGTTTGTGGAGTGATACTACTCTATTAACATCCTCCCTTTGTGCACACGTCTGGGCATCGATTTCGTGAAATATTCCTATCGGTTCATTATAGTATGCAGGTAATGGCTTACCATTCTGACGTGTTGTGAATGATTTTTGGTTCAATTTAAATAATTGAGTTTCATTATATCCATCATATAAGGTTTTTTAGACAACATCCCATACCTCCTTTATTGTTGGAAGACGGATGAATCTCTGCATCAATGTCGGACTCATGGAGTCAATCAGCCAACTTTTAACTCGATTAATGTCAAGGAGCCAAGTCTCCAACGCTTTATCTCCTGCTAGTGGCTTTGGCGTAGTGCCATTAAGAAAGCTAGATTTATTTCTAGCTCCAATCCGTATCTCCATGATCTATAACCATAGGGTATAGTTTGTATCATCAAGAATAATTCCTGTGGGAAAGGGAGAATTATCTTGAAGGGTTTGAATAAAATTGAGTGTTCCATAGGAGACGATGGATGTGTTTTCAGTGGTCATGATTTTGAAGATTCAAAGAATTCAAAGGAAGAAAGAAAAAATACGACTTCAAGAATTCAATAAAAAATTCCATTTTAATAGGTATGCTTTGATACCATGAAGAATAAAATTCAGAGAAAAAGAGAGAAAATTCAAGGGAAATATTTTTTCATGATATTTAAAGAAGGGTTACACCCCTTATATATACACATAAGAATCCTAATCACAACCTAATTAGGAATAGAATAACATGCTAAATAGAATAAAACTTTATTCCTAATTGTATATAAATATTTACTTCCTAATATATACAATAAAAATATTTACTTTCTCAATATAAAGGACCAAGGACCAGTCTCCAAAACCCTTATAAGACCAACTTGATTGAAGAACTGAAACAGATAGCGATTATCAGCCAATTCTCGAACACACATACCCTTCCCTGGTCTCTAGATGCTAGCCATTCTACTCTTTATGGTCCCAAATTGATAGATCGTTCCATAAGGAAATCACCTACCAAGCAAAACTCATCAAAAGTTTCACTATCAATAGGCTTATTTTCTCCTTTAAAAGAGATTTCATCTTCTTTATCAACAGTAAGCACAAGTGTTGCAAAACAATCCTCCATTCTCCAGGAAAAAAAAAAAGATATTAATGAAAAAGTGCACACCCACACAAAACAACAACACTCTCGCCTCAGAGAGAAAAGCATACTCTAACCTTAGAGAGAAAACCCTTGAATGCTGAATACATTATCCAATGTTTTTAAGCACTAATTACCAAAAATTTGCACATTTATTTAAAAAATATTAATAATAACAAAAAATGAATTAAATTTAGTTGGGTGGGTGCAAAATTTTTATTTATTTTGTGTGTATTGTACCCAATAACTAGATTCCTTATCATAAATAAAAACGAGAAAAAAAACTGAATTGATATTCTGTTTCAATTTGGTTTGGTTTAACTTATAAATTAATCTTATTTAGTTTTAATTTTTAAAAGTGAAATATATTTAATTCGGTTTGATTTTAATTATTAAAAATATGATTAAACCGAATTTAATTAGATTATTAAAATATTGTTAATTTATATAAGTATTTATGGTTCAGTTTATTTGATTTAACACAATTATATATACACCAATAATTTCAAGTTTTAAGTATTTAAACTCTTAAACCAAAAATATCAATTTTTAAATATCTAAACTCTTAATACTAAAAAATATGCAAATCCAAATTATTTAAATTAAGTTTGAATAATTAGTTTGATTGATTTTCTAAAGAAATAAATTAAATATAAAAATTAATAACAATAAATTTCATAAATATTGTTAAATATTTCAAAATTATAAAAATGTAATATTTTCAAAATTATAAAAGTCTAAAAGGCCTAAATTGATTTGGTTCATTTTAATTATTTTTAATTTTTTCTATCAAATTAAGCCGAACCAAATGATAGCATCTCTAAATATACATAAAAATACAACTTATTTTTGTTGGATATATATATATATATATATGAATAAAAAATTTATTTGACTCGTGATATATAGTAAATAAATAATTAAACATATTATTATTATTATTAAATAAAAGTTTTAAAAATAATAACAATGTTATTTATTTATATTACAATTTAATATTAACTTAATATAGTAATAATTCATTACAATTTTTATAATTATTTTATTTCAATAATTATATAATATTACTTCAATATTTTTTGTAATTAATTTTTCTCAACTCTAGGATTGATTTCATATAAAAAAAAATATTATGATCATAATAAATCATAAAATAATAAAAAAGCATTGTTAATAAAGAAATTTAAAAATAATAAAAATAATATTTTTTTTATATAACAATTTAGATATGACAACCCATTCAACTTTTAATTTATTTAATATTACAATTATTGTAATTTAGTAAATTTTTTATTTGAGTTATGACACTTTATTTCTTTAATATTAATACTTTTATTTATACAAAAAATAATTTAATGTAATTTTTTAAGTACAACTAGTAATTAAATGATAAAAATTAATTAATTTAATTTTAACTCTTTTTCATTAAATTTTATAAAAACATCTAAAAATGATAATTAGACTACTTTTCTTATAAATATACTTTCAAATAAATTATATACTCTATTTTTTATTCATTAATTTTTAATTTATAAAAATATCTACTTTTAAAACAAATTATATACTTTTCCTATTTTTATAAAATTTATTAATTTTAATTTTAATTATTTACTTATTAAATATAATATAATAAGACTTATAAAATTTGTTATTTAATTTGATTTATATTTGAGAAAATATAAGTAGACCCAGTTAAAATAGAAAAAAAAATAAATTTTTAACAAAATTACTACTAAAAGTTTAATTAATTTAATTTTATAAGGGATAAAATAGAAATTAACATAACTAAAATAAGAAACATACTTTCAATTAAATTAGAATTATATGTTAACTAATTTCATTTTTATTAGAGATAAAATAGAAATTAACCTAATTAGAATAGGAAATATACTTTCAATTAAATTAGAATTACATTTTAATTAATTTAATTTAATTTTGTTAGATAAAATAGAAGTTAAACTAATTAAAATAGAAAACATCCTTTCAATTACATTAGAATAATATTTTAATTAATTTAATTTTTATTAAATATAAAATAGAAGTTAATCTAATTAAAATAGAAAATAGACTTTCTATCAAATTAGAATTTTTCTTAGAGATAAGATAGAATTGTTAACCTTAAGGAAACATACTTTCAATTAAATTAGAATTATATTTTAGTTAATTTAATTTTTATTAAAGATAAAATATAATTTAACCTTATTAAAATAGGAAAGATACTTTCAATCAAATTAAAATTATATTTTAATTAATTTAATTTTACTTTTATTAGGAAGTGACTAAATTATTCAATTTTTATATAATAATGAATGAAGATTTTTTCGTAATTTTGTTTATCCCCTTCATACATCTACAATATATATAAATATAAAAATTGGATAATTTAGTCATTTACTAATAAAAATTAAATTAAATTAATTAAAATATAATTTTAATTTGATTGAAAGTCTATCTTCTTTTTTAAATTAGGCTAGCTTCTATTTTATCTCTAAAAAAATTAAATTAACTAAAATATAATTTTAATTTAATTGAAAGTACATTTCCTATTTTAATGATGTTAACTTTGATCTTATATCTAACAAAAATTCTAATTGAACTGATAATATATTTTCTATTCTAATTAGGTTAATTAACTTCTATTTTATATTTACTAGAAATTAATTTAATTAAAATATAATTGAAAGTATGTTTCTTATTTTAATTATGTTAATATCTATTTATCTCTAGAAAAATTAAATTAATTAAGCTTTTAGTGGTAATTTTGTTAAAAATGTTTTTTCTATTTTAATTAGGTCTACTTATATTTTATCTAATATAAATCAAATTAGTTAACACAATTTTATAAGTCTCATTATATTAAATTTAATAAGTAAATAATGAAAATAAAAATTATTAAATTTTATGAAAATAGGAAAAGTATATAATTTTTTTTAAAGTAGATATATTTATAAATTAAAAATTAATAAATAAAAAATAAAACATATAATTTATTTAAAAGTATATTTTCTGTAAGAAAAGTAGTATAATTATCATTTTTAGATATTTTTATAAAATTGAGCAAAAAAGAGTTAAAATTAAATTGATTAATATGTATCATTTAATTATTAGTTAAACTTAAAAATTTACATTAAATTAATTTTTGAGTAAATAAAAATATTAATATTAAAAATATTAAAAAATAAAGTGTAATAGCTCAAATAAAAATTTACTAAAATTGAAATAAATTATAAGTTTAGTGGGTTATATTATTTAAATTGTTATATAAAGAAAACATAACGTTTATTATTTTTATTTTTTTATTAAAAATAATTAATAACTTTTTATTATCTTCTGATTAATTATGCTGAAAAAGGATAGAACTTTTTTTTATGAACAATGATACATGTTGCAAATTGCGACATGTATAATACATCACAAATGTAGTAAATAATCATTTTAGTCTTTTAAAAATAACCTATGTAACCTTATAATTTTTTTTTTTTTTACTTTCTTTTTTTGGCCCCTCGTATCTTTGAGGAGAGTCGAATTTTCCCTATTTATAATTTACTATTATAACATCCAACATTTTCCTTTTTTTTAATACAACGGAATTTAAACCCACCATTATGGCCACCGACAGTTTGGCTAACAGGCCAAGACTTCAGGGGCAAAAAGCATATAACTTTAGCTTGCTCAGGATACGAACAGCTCATGTATCTCTTTGACCCAATATAAGTATTGTGTTTCATATATATACACATTTGCAGCTCAGCCTTGATTTTATCTGTCAGCACACCAGGTTATATGATGAATTGAAGTAGATACACATTTGACAAATTCTATTCTAACTCACGTTTAGATCACACATATATTTTTAAATATTTTATGTTTAATTAATAATAATGGAATACAATTAACAAATATTATTAATGTTAATGTTAATGTTAATGTTAGGATCAGACAGTGGCTGTTTTCATTTAAAGATGTCTTGAGTTCAGACCGCATTAATTAATTAATAAATTTAACTAAATAAATCAAAACTCAATATAATTTTCCTCGCCAGTGTAATTTCCTTCGTGCACGCACGGTGAGCCTTGTCAACTTCGCTCTGTCACAACTCTTCAATACAAAATGGCTAGCTGTCCAAAGTCAACAAAAGTTACTTCCTTCATGTGTTTAAGTTGATGATCCTTTGCTAATAAACAAAAACAAAGTTAATGATCATTACACCAACATGACGAGCCAAGTAGCTGTCGTTGGCGCCGGAGCTGCCGGCATTGTTACTGCACGTGAGCTCCGACGAGAGGGTCACAAAGTCGTAGTTTTTGAACAAGAATCCCAAATCGGCGGCCTCTGGGTTTATAGTTCGACGGTAGAACGGGACCCCTTAAGCCTCGATCCAAATCGACCTATAATTCACTCGAGCCTTTACAAGTCCCTACGCACGAACCTTTCTAGAGAAGCAATGGGTTTTAGTGACTACCCTTTTATACCCAAAAATGATACAAGTAGAGATCCGAGAAGGTATCCGGGTCACAAAGAGGTGTTACTGTACTTGCAGGATTTTGCGAGGGAGTTTGAGATTGAGGAAATGGTGAGATTTGATACTGAAGTGGTTCATGCTGGGTTGATTGAGGATAGCAATAAGTGGAAAGTGAGGTTTAAGAAGAAAAGATGTGATTTTGATTTTAGTGAAGAAGTTTATGATGCTGTTGTTGTTTGTAATGGCCATTTTACAGAGCCTCGTGTTGCTAATATAAATGGTATGTAATGTGTAGTTAATTTCTTGTTTTCACCAAATAATTATGCAAATTACTTTTCTCCTCTGAATTTTAACTTAATACACACTTTTGTTTTTTACTTAAAAGTTGAATTTTTATCCTTCATTCCTTCAATATTATTTCATCATTCGGACAAATATTTAATAAATTTTTCATATTAAAAAACATTTAATTTCCTCTATTTAATAAAAACATAACAGTTTAATTTCTCTATTTAAATATTATAAAACAGAAATTATAATTATTTAAAATTTAAAATTCTAATGTCGATTAAACTTTTAATATCTATACATACTTCTATCCCTATATCAAATAAAAAATCAGGTTATGAATTTCCATTAATTCTATTTTATATTAATTTTTTTATGGTTAATTTAATTAAAATTTTGAAATAATTTTAAACACATTACAATTGTTTAAATTAAACATTAACAAAGTAAATAACTTCATTTTTAAAGTGAAATCAAGAACATTTATAAGTTTATTATATTATAATTCTATTTTTAATTATAAGGTGTTGATGGAAACAATTGTACATTTTGGAAAATAGTTATTTTTAAAATTTTAAAGTTAAAATAATTAAAAAAATTAAAAATTAAAATGTTTAATTTTATTAAAATATTTCATTTTTATATAAAATAGAAGGGACTAAGTGTTTTTTCATATAAGAGATTTACCAAAAAAATTTATCAAAAGGACCAAAATACTGAGGAATAAAAGAGTTTGACTTTCAAATAAAAGAGAAAATAGTGTGATTTACATCAAATCCCATAGGGAAAAGGTAATTTTTGAGATTTTTTTAATAGATGCAACTTAATTTTATAATTTTTAATTTAAAAATTATTTAGTTTAATTTGAATTTTAGACATTATATTTTTAGAATTTACTTTTTTATTTTTTAAATTTAATTATTGCTAATGCATGTGTTGTATATTTTAAAATTTAACAAATTGAACCTAATTAGAAAATGTATAGAGGTTTTGGGGCAAATTAATAAAATAAAAAATTGGAGTGAATTGAATATCTGTGAAAAGTTAATTTATGCTGATGGATAAAGTGGATAACAAATTAATTAATTTATGATCCAATTGCCAATTGCATGCAAGTTCAGGAAATAATATGACATTTGGCATTTTTTTTTTTACAATGACACGTGTTTCTAGTAGTGATATGAATAGTATTGTTTATGACATTAAAAGATAAAATTTTTTAAATTAAAATTGCATGTTGGCTCCATATATAGAGGCTAATCAAATGGGAGATAATAACATAAAAATAATTTCTCTTTTCAAGGATAACACTATTTATGTACCTACTAATGACCTAAATCATTTTTTTTTTTCACTCAATGCTGATTGAGCTAGTTTGTTGAAATGGAATTTTGATTGAATGTCATTTCTGGAAACTAAAAAGTTATGATTAATGCATATTCCATTTACCTTCAGGCATCAGTTCTTGGCTAGGAAAGCAAATGCATAGCCACAGTTACCGGGTTCCAGAGCCCTTTCAAGACCAAGTATTTATCTACTTCTCCTTGCCTTGTTAGGGACTGTATCTTGTCCCCTGATACCCAAATTGAGCGTATTTAATGTTAGCTTATTTGGGTTTTTGAGCTGTTTGCCCTTTTTCTCTTACGATCTAGTTATGTCCATTCCCTTATGTGCTGTTTCTATGTGAACAATTAAGGTGGTAGTTTTGATCGGGCGTTCGGCAAGTTCTATGGACTTGTACATAGAAATTGCTGGGGTTGCCAAAGAGGTTCATGTTGCCTCAAGATCGGTTCGAGATGAAACATATGAACAGCTGCCTGGGCATCATAATATATGGCATCACTCTATGGTAAGTTCCTAACTTAAAGAGTGAATGGCTTATCATAAGATGTGCTGGAAGTAGCTTTTGACCATTACGCTGGGAGAATGAGTTGATCTAAGATGATTGTTTTTACTGAAATAATGCAGATAGAAAGTGTTCGCAAGGATGGTTCAGTGATCTTCCAAAATGGGAGAGTCATCCGTGCTGATATTATTCTGCATTGCACTGGGTAAGTTTGATTTTACTTCATTTTAAGGATAACTTGCAAATGCAAACACACTGATTTGGCAATATTTGAGAAGAAATGAACTGAAAATTTTGTTTTTGAGATCCTCACTTAAGGTACAAGTGTCACTACCCTTTTCTTGAAACCAAAGGCATTGTAACTGTGGATGATAATCGAGTTGGACCGTTATACAAGCATGTTTTTCCACCAGTTTTGGCACCATGGCTTTCTTTTGTGGGGATACCATTAATGGTTTGTTTTCTATTCGATGTCGTAATGCTTTTATTGAGTTATGGTATTCAAGTTTGCCTAAAAAAATAACACATTTCTGGTAATTGCTGCTAGGGCATACCTTTTCTTATGGCTGAATATCAGAGCAAGTGGATTGCGGGTGTTTTATCGGGTAGGATTGAGCTCCCATCACAGGAGGAAATGATGAAAGATATTGAAGCTTTCTACCTATCACTTGAAGCTTCGAATACTCCTAAAAGATACACCCACAACATGCGTTTTTCTCAGGTAAGTCTTATGCTAACCTCTATTAACCACATGCTTCCCTACTGTGGTTATCATCTTGATGGAAAAGTTGTGAAGTTTCTCTTAAATCTCTGCAATGAAGATAGATTAACAGACCACATGTTAATTTGTTAACAGTACATGCCACCCAAATTTTCTTGTGGCAGCCTTAACTCGTGTGTAGTTGCGCTTTTGCAGTTTGAATATTACAACTGGCTTGCTGCTGAATGTGGGTGTAAATCCGTCGAAGAATGGAGAAAGCAAATGTTCAATCTGAATTTTGCCAACGTGCTTCTCCGACCAGATACATATCGCGATGAATGGGAAGATGACAACTTGATCTTGGAAGCTGTTCAGGACTTCACCGAATACTTCACAAACAAAGACTCAATCTGAATGATGCAGATACAGTTCGGAAGAGCCACCTACCACCCTCTTATTGTTGCTTAATTGGATTCCATGAATTCCAGTCATAAATAATAATTTTCAATATGTAATCTTGAAATAAAGATACTGAGATAGAATTCAGAAGTTATCAATAGTTTCGAAGAATCATGTATTTTCTAAAAGCATAAACAATAGCTTTTATCCTGTGAAAATCATTAGCAAAGAAAAACTTTAAAAGACAGGAATTTAAAATCAATGATGTAATGAAATTAACAATAAAAAATGTTGGATTCTATAGTTATTAAAAGGGCATCTTGAGGTGAAAAACTCAATTTTTATTCTTGATTTAAAAGGAAAAAATTATCCTTTATTTAACAGTTCATCGACATTTAAGTAATATGTCATCTCTATTAATAATAAAAGAAAAAGAATAATACTAAAGTGTTAATAATATTCATTAATGAATTCCACTATGTGGGTGGAATATATAATGAGACTCTTCCTTTACGGAATAAGTTTGCATTTCAAGATCTTCTCCACACATTCCAAAAATCTAAAATCTTTTGATATTTCGTAAGGGAATATTTAAGTGATAAAAATAATCTTTTACAATCTTTTAAAATTTAACTTAAATAGAAAATTGCAATAAAAATTAAAAAGATAATATTTATATTTAACTTATTATTTAAAATAAATCAATTAAACACTTTAATAATTTAAAACTCGTTTCAAGTATTTAATTCAAATTAAATATCAGAATTATGAAACTTAAAAATTCCTGATACTTTGGACACTTTCTGCAGTTGCTTTAATTTTTGAAAAGTAAATTTTACTTTTTCAATAACCACCATTGAATCATGAGAAATATGTTCATTAAATGGTGATTAAAATAAAGTACAATCAAAGTGATAAAAAAAAATAAAGTAATTATAGAATCTCCCAATACTTGGATATGATTTTGTTTTTAACATAATACATGCATGACCCCTATACTTGTTAATTTTTATCAATTTGACACATCAACTTAAACTTTTGCCAATTTGTCACTTTAACCTGACTAAAATGGAATTTTGAAACTCCTGTCATCACATGTGATATGGAATAATAAATCAACATGTGCCACATCATAAGAGTTTAACTAACAAAAAACTATAAGTAGATATGTCAAACTGATAAAAAGTGATAAGTACATGAGGTGATAGATGCATTATGTCATCATATTAATGTAAACTAGTGCACTTTAGTCAAGTTCAGGTGTCAAAATGACAAAACTATAAGTTAAGATACCAAACTGACAAAAAAGTGATAAGTCTAAAGGGTCATATATGTATTATGCATTTTTCTTTTCTTAAAGAAAAAATGGGTTATTTACACTCACAGTCTCTAAGATTTCACCCTTTTCTCACCATTGCCCCAAAATTTAATTGGACAGGCAAAAATTCATAACTATAAATTTTACTCTTAATAAATCCCCAATTGTCAAATTCTGATGAAACCATCACCGGAATGCTGACATAGCCCAATAATTGGACAATGACGTGTCAAAATTTTTTTTCTTTTAAAAATGAAACACAAGGTGCCATATAAGCATCAGGTGTGCAATAAATAATTATTTTAAAACATATTTATTTTTTATATGATGACTAAATTGTAATTTTTAAGAGAAAAATTCCATTACGCTCTTTAAAACTTATCTTCCTTTTACCTATACCTTCTTTTTCACATTTACCCATGAATTTTTTTTCACACCCACCCAAGTCATCGACCACTGCCACTAGACACACCCTTGTAACAAATCCAACACCACCATTACATACTCCCTTGTCATAAATCCAACATTATTACCATCAAGTTGTTGCCACCACTTATGGCTCTGTCACAAACTAAGCATCACCACTACCAATTTGTTGCAACAATGGGCAGCAATAACAACATCAATAATCATAACAATCACATTAACAAAAATCGCAACAATAATACATCTAAAATAACAATAAGTTCTAACTAAGAATAACCAACAAGTTATGTATAATTAGAAAAAATCAGCTTTAGGTGTTGATTTCCTGACTAGAAAAGTTCCAAGTATAATTAGAAACCAATACCTAATTTTTTTTGGATAATAAATGGTATTAATAAATAAAACCAGAAGAAATAATTAGCCTGGCTAGGGTAAACAAGCATAACAGCAAAATACAACCATTGATGTAACAAAGAAAATGGAAAAGGGGTTACTCTACCAGTAATCACTATAAAAGATAGAGAATGATAGCTCCACCAGAAAGATCAAAATGAAACCAGCAAAAAGAATAAAAACTAAAATGTTAAGCTAAGCTAAAATGAAACACACTATAAAGGACAGATACCTTTGATCATACATAAGAGTTATAATCATATTCAACAAATCATATACCAGCTTACACTCAAAATTATTAAAGAACCAAAATGTATAGTACTCTCTTTCAAAATTAGCTATATATATAATTGTTTCATGCTCCAAACCATAAAATGGATCAAGCACCTTCTTATTCTTCACAAGTGTTATAAAACCTTAAAATTTCCAATAATCCATCACTAAGATACGCTAATAGCATCACAATGAAGATTCAAATTAAATAAAATAGAGAAATGCAATTGAAATTAAAATGGATTTTAATCCATTATATTTCGGGAATAGTTACTTCCATCCATGGAGTTGTGTGTCCACTTAGAGGATGAGTGGTGGTAAGTTGAGTCCCATTAAATTGTACCTTCGTTAATCTCGCCACTAGCCAGCTGGAATCAAGCACGGTCTTCCCTATCTTCAACATTATTGACCCAAATTTTCCTCAAAGCTAAACATAAGATTTTTTTTTTGCAAAATTCCACAGTGACGACTCAGATAGCTTTTCATTACACACTACATCATCAGCCTCCCTGATCATAAATTCACCAGCGTTTGTAGCAAATGAAGCTCCCCTTCATGGACTTTACCTCTGCTCCTCCTCATTGTAAGGAGTTTGTTTTTTCTTTGACTTATTAATGTGCACTAGATTGCATTGGCATTCATGGATGGATTTGACAAAAGGGGCGCGCACACCTGAGCTTTAAATGGACCTAACTTGCAGGCCCGATTAAATAATGGGGCCTATAATATATCAAATTGAAGCTAATTCAGAGCTCTATAATAAGTGTTAAATAGTCACTCTATCGTAGTCCAACTTCAGGCCAAATTCCATCATTTATGGCCTTAAAATTTAGTTTAAAGTTTATGCCTCTTTATTTTTAAATTTTTTTAGTCTTTTTCCTTTTTGTTTTAGGGTTTTTTTTTCCTAAACACTATTTATTTATCTTTTTGAGTTGTTTTGGGATAGTTTTTTATTGAGTTGATTAATCAGAGTTATTATTTTTCCTAAATTCAGTATTCTTGTGAATCAACAAATTCTTCGATGCCTATTTTCTGGCATTTATATGCAAATCAACAAGTTATAGAAGGTTGCTAGGTGGTCAATCATGTACAGTTCAATGGCTTTCAACATTTATCTCTTTTAATCTAGGCTATTGCAATGTCATTTGGTATTAGAGCTAACATTCGTTCCTAGGGTTATTAAAAAAATGGCACGAAGGAGGCAACAACATTAGCACTTAGATGGGGTATACGAGCGTGAGGTTGATCAACGAGTTGAGCAGTGATTTAAGTGTGTTGAGCAGATGATGGGGTAAATAGGACAGATGATTGAGCAGTTGAATGAAAGGATGGCTATCCTAATGGCTAACTAGAACAAAATTAATAATAAATAGAATTGCCACAGGGCTTCTGTTGATGGGAGTTTTGATGAGGATGAGGAAGGGTACGAGGAAGAAGTATCGTGTAGATGTTGAAGGGCTACTAAAAAAGGGTGGTGAAGTATCAGTGTCAAAATGTACCCTGGTTTCTTTTTCAGTTGGCCTAGAATATAAAGATACAGTTTAGTGTGACGTAGTTGCTATTGATGCATTTCACTTGCTTTTGGGTAGGCCTTAGAAGTACGATAAGGGTGTAACTCATAATGGATGAACTAACACATAGAGTTTTATGTTTAGTGGAGTGTTATAATGCAAATAAGCATAATTCTTTAGGGTACTAAATGTTTAATTTTATTATGTTTGATTGTGTTTATTTGGTTATGCAAGTATTATTTATTTCTCTTTTATTCATGTTATCCTTATGTTGATTTTGTGTGTTTTGTGCATGTTTTTAGGCTTGAATCATGTATGAAAGAGGACTTGGATTTGTTTAGGATGAAGTATAATATGTGTAAAGTCAAAATGAGGATCTAGTCAAGAATGCTGAGTCATCACACCATGTCAAGTCATCACATTGATCCAAGTTAAGACAGAAAATGACCGTGACAAGTCGTCACACTGTGTTAACTCGTTCTAGAGGCTTCTCGTGTCGAGTCGGCACCACTACACCCTTTCATCACATCTTTTTATTTCCACATCCTTTTAAAAGGAAAAGAGTTGTAGCCCTAAAAACCCTAACCTTGGCTCTGTTTTAGATATATATATTACTTAGTTTTTGCTTAGAAATCATTATCAAAATTCTAGTTTTTGTAAAGACAAACTTGAAGAAGACATAACGAAGAATTAAAAGAAGATCATTATACACCAAGCAATTTCTAAAAGACATAATAAAGGGTTTTATTCACTCAATCTTTGGTTTTCTTTTCTTTTTTTATGTAGTGCTTAATTCTTCCTTGTTGTTCTTGTAATATCTTGTGTTTTTAAACATTTTTACACTGTATCGGGATATGCAGTGTTAATAATTTTTGTATATATATTACGATATTTTTACGAGTTGATATGTATTTAAAACCTATTTTAATTATTGTGTCTTATTTATAGTGCTTTACGTAAAATTTTCCCGAGACTTTCATTTTTGGGGAAACCTTCATGTAAATAATTCATTATTAATTATTTTAAATATATTTTTGGACTTGCATGAACTCATACGTATTTTTAAAATACTAAACA
Source organism: Mallotus nudiflorus (assembly GCA_947683625.1). NCBI lineage: Eukaryota > Viridiplantae > Streptophyta > Magnoliopsida > Malpighiales > Euphorbiaceae > Mallotus > Mallotus nudiflorus. The sequence continues at coordinate 539,862 of CANTUR010000553.1, forward strand.
CAGTGTATATGTGTACCTATTTATTTAATTAGGGTTTAATATATTATCCTAATATTTTATTATTATTTATTTATTTTATTGTTATTTAATTATTTTTAATTAATATTAAATTTTAAAATATTAAATATTAAGTGTGTGGATGTGATTTTTTTTCAAATATTTTATTAAAATTATTATTTTTTATTTATTTTTCTTTTTCTTTTTCTTTTCTTTTTCTTTTCTTTTCTTTTCTTCTTCTTCTTCTTTCTTCCTTCCCCGTGACCGATCCTTCCCCTCACCGCTGCAAGTGTCGTTCCCCTACCGTCGGTGTGCCGCCAGCAGCTCCACCTTCCCTAGCCAACTGCTCCACCCCCCCCCCCCCAGCCTTCTTCCCCGGCACCGGTTAGCTCCCGTTTTTCCCATTTGGCCGAAACTTCCTCTTCTCGCTGTCGACCACGATTTCGGCCATCGTTTTTGACACCGCCGGTCTCTTTCTTCTCCTTGAGCTCCGGTAAGTGTGATTCTAGCTTTGGTTTGAGCTGAATTGGTCTTGATTTGCCTAGGTTTGAATTTTTCAATTTCGGCCATATTAGGGTTTTTGATTTTTTTGAGCTTCAAATTGCTTGATTCATGAAAAATCCCTTCACAAATGTTGATCCTAGTAGCTTAATATATATGTATGAATTTTTGTGGAATTTTTGAAGGTTATTTGGATTTTTGGGTATTTTTGAATATTTTAATATTATTTTCTAATTTTCGGAATTTAATTAAATAAATTATGAAATTGTGTTTTATGGTTAAATTAGGTGTTGAAATGAATTATAGGAATTTATTTGGAATTTTTATGAATTTCTATGTATTTATTTTGAATTATTGAAGTTTATGTAATTTTGGGAAACTAGGGTTAATTGTGTTTTTAATTGAAATTAATTGGATAATTGAGTTTAATTATTAATATTATTGATAAATATGTTGAGAAAATTAATTTTGGATAATTGTATAATTTTTGGTGAATTTTTGAAGTAATTTTGGTATATTTATATATATAGGGGTATTTTGGTAATTTTACCCTAAATTGGCTAAAAATGTAATTTAATTGGTTTTAATAGTTATTTAAGGTATAAAAATGATTTCTACAAATTATTTGGTATTTTTAACTAATTAAAACTATTTTTCGTGAATTATTTTCAATTATATATATAATATACGGTTTTTCTAATAAAATGAGTTTTTATTGATTTTTAATATGTTTTCAGGTTAATTATGTAATTTCTACTTATAAAATGAATTTCTATGTTATAAGGGTATTTTTGGTATTTTCTGAAATTATTCTGTGATTGTGGACCCCGGTCGGTAGACTGTAGTTTGGAGTCCGACCGAGGGGTTGTGGATGAGTAGTTGAGCTTGTTTTTCGAAGTGTGTTTCTTTGCAGGGTCGGCTCTACTCTTTGAGTAGAGAGATGTCTGTTTTACAGGGGAGATTCTGCCGAATTTTCGGTAGAGTTCTCGTAAAACGTGATGTCCGGTCGATCCCTAATTCCGTTTCTGTGTTTAATATTCTAGATCAAATTCTAGGATTTTCTATTAGGTTTATTCTGATGTCTATTATTTATTGTTTGTTTAGTTGCGCCAAGACCGAGGGCTAGTGGACCAAGCCCGTCGGACCCATCTCGTGGAGCGCATTAAGTGTGAGTTGCTATTATATATATATATGCTTAGGATGCATGATTTTAGAAATATATGTTTTATTTTGATTAAAATGCATAAATAATGTGATTTGTATTTAAGTATATTTTTGGTTTATTTTTGGTATATATTAAATTATATGCATGTTTTGTTAATAAATTATATTTAAAATGTTTTTAAATATATTTCTAATTTAATTTATAATTTGATTGGATTTATTTGACATATATATACTCGAAATGTACCTGGTTTATTTTTGGTATATTTCTAGTATATATATGGTTTATGTTGATATTTTATTGAAATTCATGCATCATTTATTTGTGAATGAATGTTTTATATTTGTTAATGAAGGATATCAATAGAACGTGCTACCTAGTGGGCAGCACTAGGACCAAGTACGTACCGGTACGCCTATAGCATTTAGGCTATATTACTAACTATTTGTGGATATTGATTGGTTATGATTATTTGATATGTGAGATATGGTTTGGAGGTGTGATTGCTGGAGTTCGGTTGACCAAGTGTCTCGGGGCCAATCACACTGGCAGTCAGACTGCTGGAGCTCGGTTGACTTAGTGTCTCGGGGCCAGTCTACTGTCTAAATGGATTAAGTGGATATATTTTGGAATAAGTGAGCCTGTATGACTAGAGTGTTGTCTAACATTGATTGAGGTTTCGATATCATAGAGTTCTATTAGATCCTTCATAAACTGTGATTTTAAATAAAAATATATATAAATGATTTTTACTGCATCTGTGTGTATTTGCTTGTATATATGTACTTATTATATTGATACTTTTGTCTGTGTGCATTTCCATTTAGTGTGCATGTATATATATTATAGTAATTCACTCAGTGAGGTCTGACTCCCCTCCGTTGACTATTTTTCAGGAGAGTCAACATCTTCAGACCTCAGTAGCAGGCCTGTATGCCGGATTTCTTCCGCCCCAGCTTCTTTGTGTAAACTGCTTACTTGAGTCTTATTTTTATAATCTAGACACTGCAGTAGCTGTAAATTAATTATGGGATTATATGTATTTTATTTATGTGAGATATTGTATTATATTTGAACTGGATTTGTATTAAAAGATTTATATATATGAGATGAGTATTTGATTTAAATCCAGTTGGTGAAAATACTATGGTGATATTTATGATTTTTATTTCCGCTGCATTATATATTGTTATTACTATTGCATGTTTGATTTTATTTTTAGGCTTGTTACGGGTTCCGGATTCGAAAGAATTCTCGTTCCCTAGCGCCGGTCATGGCCCCTGTTTTGGGTCGTGACAGTTCTTTAATAATGTATCTAAGTTAAGTCTTTATAAAAGAATTGCAATGATGAATTAATTTAAGAACTACATTTTTATCTTATATTATTTATGATTTAATTTCAATTAGTGCAAATAGTATGTATGTTTGATCACCATATGTAACTAGCTAATCAATTATTCACAATGAGAATTGGAATAACTTGGTGGAAATGTAATTGAAATTACTTAAGGACTGAAATAGTACTTAAAGACGAGGCATTCGCCTTAAGGGAATAAAAAATTAGTCTGACACTTAATGATTTTCACTTATCTCTGCAATTTCATAAGAATGAATGTGGACTCTAAGAGAAAATACTCTTGATTGACAATGAGAATTGCTTTTGAGGATTATTGACTAATTTCTAATCAATACATGTTATTTATATGACTATTTACTTTCAAAACTCTTTATTAATTCTGAATTGTGACTCTCATACACATTATTTTGAATTATATCCACTTTAATTAGACACTTAGTAAATTGATAGCTTTAAAGTTAATTAACATAAATTGATACTATTTTAATATTATTTTACCAATTCATTCGAGTATTTATTTAGTTAATACAAAATTTGCTCTGAGTTCCCTAGTGTTCGACACCCTACTTGCTGTATATTTAGCCACAGAAGCTAGGGTATACATTCTAACCCATATCAGAATTTTGGTGCTATTGCCAGAGAACTAGTTTAGTAATTTTTAGTAATTTAGGATAGAGAAGAGTTATTTTAGGTTTTCATTTTGTATTTGCTTTATAATTCATTATTTATTCGATTTTGATTATTTGACTTTATGTTTGAATTTTTATGATAATGACTAGAAGTCTTAGTGATAATACTCTTTACTTTGATCTTGAAATTGAATTACCTTTACGTGCTATACATAAGGAACAAAGACATAGAAGAGTGAATCATGGGAATCGACTAATATGGCTGAATTGGCAAGACGGAAGTTAGGCGATTTTGCTATGCCCGACATATTGGGCACTTTTGGAGGAATTGTGGCACCATCTATTGCTAACAATAATTTTGAAATCAAACCAAGCATCATTCAAATGGTGCAAAATAATCAGTTTGGGGGTTTACAAAGAGAGAACCCTTATGCTCATTTATTGACCTTCCTAAACGTGTGTACAACCTTCAAGATAAATAGAGTGACCGATGATGCAATAAGGCTTAGAATTTTCCCATTTTAGTCAAAGATAAAGCGTAACTATGGCTTGATAGTTTTTTAAATAAATCAATTATAATATGGGACTAATTGAAGCAAGCATTCCTACACAAATATTTTGAACCACATAAGACTACTAAGTTTCGTAATGAGATTACAACTTTCAAGTAAAATGTAAGTGAGACAATATATTCAACTTGGGAGAGGTTCAAAGAACTTCAAAGGCAATGCCCACACCATGGCTTGCCGGATTGGATGATCCCTTAAATTTTCTACAATGGATGGATGGATAATGGATGGATAAAATAGCTTGGGTGATGAAATAACAATGGCAAAGCCAAAGGAGTTTTGGAGCTTAACACCATCAACCTATTGAATGCAAAGTAAATGCTCTTACTAAGTTGGTAAGTAAAACTCAAATTAATTTTGTAGAAAGTTATAATGTTGTTTGTGAGTTTTATGGAGGATCTCATTCATATTCTTAATGTAATGTGAGTACTAATGAGGATGTGAGCTATGTACAAGGAGCTTTTAACCAAAGAATGGGGCTGAATTCCAACTCTTAAAGCCCTCAATAGAGAAATCACCTTGGGTTTTTATGGTTAAATGCATCCTCTCAACTTAATCCATCATTTAGCCCAAACACCAAACCATAAAAACCACTAAGATTTCCTACGAAACAACAAGTTTTTAATCCAAACCCAACCCCAATCCAACCTTGAAACACTTATGAAACAATTTATCAACCAAAAATTGATCATAAATAAAAAAAAAAGTAAGGAGAAATTTAAGTAAATTAAATCCAAACTTGAACAATTGGCCACCCATAACTGCATCCTTGAAAACTAAGTTGTTAAACAAGCCTCTTTCTCTAACTCTAAACTTATGAGAATGCTACCAAGCCAACCAGAGTTTACACTAAAAGAGACTTACCAAGTAATCACTTTGAGGAATGGTAAGGAAGTTAAAAAAGTTGATAGTAAGAATAAGAAAGTGGTTAAGGATGCTGATGAAGTAGAGATATAAGCTAGTAAAAAGAATTATGATGAGGTCATTAGTAGTAAGAATAATATTGAGGGTACAAAAAAGGATAAAAAAGGAGATGTCATACCACCTAAGGTAGATGAACCTAAGGTAGACTTCAAAGCACTTCCTTTTCCTCTAAGGTTCATTAGATGTAGCTTAGATAAGCAATTTGATAAATTCCTTAATTACCTTAAGGAAATCACCATTACCATTCCATTTATGGATGCCATTAAAGACATTCCAGTATGGGGTAAGTTTTTGAAGGATGTTATTAGTCATAAGAGTAAACTTGAAGATTGTGGTTTAGTTTCTCTTGTTGAAGAATCCAAGGCTATGTACTCTAAATCTCCATTAAAGCTTATGGATCCTAGTTATTTTACTATTCCTTATGTCATTGATATAATGCAAATGTGCATAGTTATTTAGGCTAGTTAAGGTTTATTTTAATTTCATTCCATTATGTTTTATGTGTTTGTTTGGTTATTGAATTGATGTTTTAACTTATTTTATCATTAGGACTCACTATATAAATTTTATGCATGATTTAAGGCTCAAATGACATTTAGAAGACACTTGGAGTTGATTGGAACAAGCTAGGAAGCAAAAGGAGTCAAGATTGAATCATCAAGAAGGTGTACGACTTATCACCAGGGGCACGAGTTATCACCGACAGTCTCTGTGACAAGTCGTCACACTCGTGCCTTGCCCAAGAGTTGCAAATTTTCTCTGTTTGACCAGTTTTCGTATTTCAGTCATAGCTCTGTCTACCAATATTAAAATTAGTTGATTTAAGTTGATCTGGAAAAATAATAGAATGATCTACAACTTTTATAAAGGAAATTTCTAGAGATAAAGTCATCTAGATAGACGAAAATGCCCTTGAAGTTACAAAATCTGTAAAAGGGAGTGACCTTTGATGTCAAGTGGTGCCTTTCCAAGTCCAACCATATTCTAGTCACTTCCAGCAGCTTTTAAGCTCTATAAATGCATCATTTCTAGTCTAAAATAGGAGAGACATATGAATTACTATAGTGTTTCAGAAATACAATTATTATCTTTTAGTTTTAAGAGTCATTATAAGAAACACTTGAAGAAGACAAAGCTAAGTGCAAGAGAAGTTCATCCTAAATCAAGAATTCTTTAGAAGACATAGAAGGGATTTTTACTTATTCAATTCTTTCTCTCTTTATCTTTCTTTCTATGTTGAATTTGTTTTTCTTTTATTGCTTCTTAATCATGTATAGCGGTGATAGCGGTGTCAAGTGGAAGGGAAGAGAAAGAAGAAGAAAATGAAAAAAAAAAAAAGAAGAAGTGACACTAGCCACGTTACTTTCTTTCTTTCTTTTTATTATTATTTTTTTAACTTTTTCTTTTACTTTGTTTTATATATATATATATATATATATATATATATATATATATATATATATATATATATATATATATATATACATACACAAAATTAATAATTTTACTAAAATACTCTTAAAAAAAAATTTTATTAAAAATACTCATTTAATACTAATTGAATAAAATGATATTTAAATCTCAACAATTCCCCTTTTAAATTAATAAATAAATGAAAATACGGGTTATAACAATAACAATGCAAGTCCGTAACTGTGACCCACACTATCAACATAAAAACGGTCGGCATATTCCAACATAGCTTTTATTCCATGGATTTTATTTGAGTGAACAAAAGTTTCAATAAGGAAAATAAAACATGACCTAACTAAGTCTTTTAGAGCAAGTACTGCATGTGGATTGTCTAGACCACAACAGTTCTAAAAAATACCCTTTATGGCTCCTTATGGGGCTTTTGAAGGAACCCGATCGATATTTCATTGTTGCTAGAAGATGACTTCGAACCAGTAGGTTGTTACAAGTCATCAGATATAACATTAACCAATTGCATGTTAGGGTCAACATTCTCCTAGCCTTGAGAGTCATTTTGAGTTTATTTCCTTTTCATCTCTTTTTGCAAAGTGAAGTCGATATCTTATTGGGCTTGTATTTCCATAAGTGAAGGCCCATGTTCCTCTCCCATAAATTCACTAGGTAGCAGCTTGGAATTATTCCCCATAATCTACATGCGATATTTGTACCCTATGTTAGTTACATTTGAATTTCTAAAACTCAAATATTACTCTTAACTAAACTTTCAAACTTGCCCTTATCCAGATTTGAAAAAATATCATCCAGTTTATAGACCACCATTCTCCTCCTTGCTTTGATGAACTTCTAGTGTTAAGCTTTAACAATGGACCCCAAGCATGCGGTAGCTCTATTTTTGGCTTCTCCATTAGTAAAGGGAAGAAGTTCTCAGTATAAGCTAAAACACAATAGATATAGCAAAACATAGTGATTCTTTCATATTTGAACTGAACCACTGAATAATTACCATTATTCAACTTAATACATTTCCACCTCTTTAATGGTTTATTAATAGCAACCCGTATATGGATATGCATGTAATTTCTCTAAAAACCAACATTGTTCCCTACATCATACTCTATGAACTCACCTATAAAATTCCGTAATAGCTTGCCCACTGTCATTAACTTATAACCAATCAGCAGATTATGGATTTGCACCTAAATCTAAATAGAATCAAGAGGAGCCAAAGGAGTCTCACCATCGTGCAAATGATGAATGATTAATAAGTGACCATCAAAGTGAAGAATAAAATTTAGAGAAAAAGAGCGAAAATTCAAGGGAAATATTTTTCCATGATATTCAAAGAAAGGTTAACCCCTTATATATATACATAGGAATCCTAATCATAACCTAATTAGGAATAGAATAACATCCTAAATAAAATAAAACTTTATTCCTAATTATATAAAAATATTTACTTCCTAATATATACAATAAAAATAGTTACTTCCTAATATATACAATAAAAATAGTTACTTCCTCAACACTCCCCCTCAAGTTGATGAATGTATGTCAATCATTCCCAACTTGCCAAGTGAGTTATAGAACGTTTTTCCGGATACAGGCTTTGTGAGGATTTCAGCTAGTTGAGTCTGAGAAGAAACATATGGAAGATCAATTATTCCTTGGTTCAGATGATATTTTATGAAATGTCTGTCAACCTCTACATACTTAGTCTGATAATGTTGAACCGAATTGTTTGCAATTGCTATGGTTGCCTTGTTATCACAATGTAACAATATAGGCTTCAGATGTTTTAATCCTAGATCCTGAACAATTTACCTTACCCAGGGCAACTCACATACTCCATAAGTCATTCCTTTAAACTCAGCTTTAGCACTTGACCTTGCTACAACTTTTTGTTTCTTACTTCTCCAAGTGACTAAATTATTTCCAATAAACGTAAAGTACCCCGATGTTGGTTTTTTATCAGTCCAATCTCCAGCCCAATCAGCATCAGTATAGCCAGTAATTTCATAATCCTTATTCCTCCCAAAGAATAACCCTTTACCCGAAAAAGACTTTGGATATCTTAATACTCGGTATACTGCATCCATATATTCTTTACTCGGAGAATGCATGAACTGACTTACAACACTTACTGCATAAGCAATATCTGGTCGAGTATGAGATAGGTAAATCAACCTTCCCATTAACCTTTGATACCGATCTTTATCAGTTGGAACTTAATCTCCTACGACTAAAAGTCCATGGTTGACTTCAATTGGAGTCTCGGCTGGCTTACAATCAAGCATGCCCGTCTCTGTCAATAGGTCCATTACATACTTCCGTTGGTAAAGGGAAATTCCTTGAGTTGATCTTGCAACTTCAATTCCTAAAAAATACTTCAAGTTACCCAAATCCTTAAGTTCAAACTCGGATGCTAACTGTCTTTGCAAGATTGTTATCTCACTTGAATCATTTCTAGTGACCACCGTATCATCAACATATACAATCAGCGCAGTGACTTTACTTAACTTCTATTTGATGAATAGTATGTGATCAACATCACTTTGCTTATATCCGAGCTTTCTCATAAAAGTTGAGAGTCATCCAAACCATGCTCGAGGTGATTGCTTGAGTCTATATAATGTCCTTTTTAGTTTGCATACTCAGTTAGTACATTTAGTTCCGAGTGGTGGATCCATATACATTTCTTCATCTATGGTTCCATTCAAAAACGCATTCTTCACTTCAAATTGTCGCAGCGGTCAATCTAGGTTGGCAGCTAAGGAAATAAGAACTCGAATGGTGTTCATTTTTTCTACTAAGGCAAATGTATCTTCATAATCAATTCCATACTTCTAAGTATACCCCTTTGCTACCAACTGAACTTTATACCGATTTATACTTCCATCTGAATTGAGTTTGACAGTGAATATCCACCTGCACCCCACCATTTTCTTTCCTTTAGGAAGAGGAACAATATCCCATGTCCGGTTCTTCTGCAATGCCTCCATTTTATCATTCATGGCTTTCTTCCAATCCAAATCATCTAAGGCTTCCTGCACATTACTCGAAATAGATATAGTAGATAATTGATTTACAGTAAGTGCATGTGAGTTAGACAAACAGTTGGTTGATATGAAGTTGTTGATATGGTATTTAGCTTTGGTATAAAGGTCTGGATCATATTATTTTTTCGAAACCCCTCTATTGATTCTAGAAGGATAACGAGGCTCGGTATTTGGATTTACTAAAGGAGACAAGTTTAACTTATTATGCACATTCGTATCCGGAATTTATTAAGCTTCTAGTGTGTGTTGGGAAAATGTACTATCTTGATTATTAAGATTTTCTTCAATTATCTATCCAGGTGAGATGCTCAGACTTGGAACATCAGATGTCTGTGAGATGCTTAGAACATTTGGGAGACTCAGACTCGAAATACTCAGAATGCTATCTTCAACATTCAGACCACTCGGAATACTACCTTCAAATTCAAAGAGGTTCAGATTTTTCCCCCTGAAGAGAGCACTCAAAGAGGGAGAAGAAAGGAGAATTTTCATGAAATAAAACATCCTGAGTGACATACATCTTTGCATTTGGATCATAACACCGATATCCTTTTTTTAGATCCACATAGCCAACAAAGATACACCGGCTAGCTCGAGGGTCTAAGTTATTGAGTGTCTGATGAACATATACTGAGCATCTAAAGACTAGGGGCTCGAGATTATTGAGGGGTGGAGATATGATAAGTTCCTAAAGTTTTTGAAGAGGGATTTTAAAATCAAGTACTCTTGATGGTGTTTGGTTTATGAGGTACGCAGCAGATCAAACAACCTCTCCCCAATATTCTCGAGGAACATTCATGTCAAATAATGATGCTCAGACAACTTCCAATAACTGTCAGTTCTTTCATTCGGCTATACCATTCTGTTGAGGAGTGCCGACATAGGATGTTTGGTGGCGAATGTCCTTCTCATGGCAGAAATCATTTAGAATTGAGTTAACATACTCCCCACCATTGTTAGATTGCAAGACTCGGATTTTACTCTGGTATTGTGTAGCCACCATTTTGTACAGGTCCAGAAACTTGGAGCACACATCTCCCTTATTTGAAAGTAGTGATACCTAGGTCATCCAGGTACATTCATCAATAACCATTACAAAATTTCGAGCACCATATAGAGTAGGAATCTGAGCAGGTCCCCATACATCAGATTGAATGGTCATAAATAGAATTGAATTTTTATTATAACTCGGTACATAAAAAATTTGGTGGCCTTTTGCTAATTCACAAATATCACACTTAAATTCTGAGTCTGTGGTTTTCAAAAAAAATCTAATTTTATTTGTCTAAGATAATAAAAAGAAAGATGACTGAGACAACGATGCCACAAGATTACTTGGTCTTTACTTGAGCAACTTCCACCAACCCTATTAACTTGAATTGACTTAAATCATTATACAACTCAAGATAGTACAACTTTCCACATTTAACACCAGAGCCAATAATCTGGTGCATTACAATGTCTTAAAATGCACAATAATTAAGCCAAAATTTGACAGTGCAATTCAAGGTTTCAATGATTTGGCCAATAAATAGTAGATTATAAGAAAGAGATGGAATAATAAGAACAATATCTAGATTAAGAGAGTCGGAGTTAGATACTGATCCTTCATGAGTGACCGATGTTATGCCTCAATTAATAGTCTAAATATTTTATTGGGTTGATGGGCGGATGGATGTAAGATGGTGAGTGGAGTTTGTCATATGATCAGCAGGCTGTATCAATAATCCATGTATTATTTCAAGTAAGATTTTTCATACCTGATGTTGCATCAAGATCACCACTTGGTTTAGTACCATTAAAGGTGGCAATTATAGCCTTTCCGAGCTTCTTATGATTCTTTATATTGAAATCCCACCATTCCGAATATCCCACAATTTTATTGCACCATTCCTTGGAGTGTCCAACTTTTCCATAATGAGTACATGTGTATGTGATGGACTTACTCGGTATTTTCCCTTTGAACTGGGGACGAGTATGAGCTGCTACAAGTACATAATGGTCCGGCATTATCTTTGGCTCTTCCATCGTATGTTACTGGTTGTGATCCCTCCATACTTATGCATTCGAGATCAAGAGGTGGATCCTTCCGAAGTATTTCACTCTGAGCATTATTAAATTTTGAATCAAGCTCGACTAGGAAAATATGTGTTCGAAGCTAGGTAATATGTTTGTGGAGTGATACTACTCTATTAACATCCTCCCTTTGTGCACACGTCTGGGCATCGATTTCGTGAATATTCCAATCGGGTATTCATATCATTATAGTATGCAGGTAAGGGCTTACCATTCTGACGTGTTGTGAATGATTTTTGGTTCAATTTAAATAATTGAGTTTCATTATGTCCATCATATAAGGTTTTTAGACAACATCCCATACCTCCTTTATTGTTGGAGACGGATGAATCTCTGCATCAATGTCGGACTCATGGAGTCAATCAGCCAACTTTTAACTCGATTAATGTCAAGGAGCCAAGTCTCCAACGCTTTATCTCCTGCTAGTGGCTTTGGCGTAGTGCCATTAAGAAAGCTAGATTTATTTCTAGCTCCAATCCGTATCTCCATGATCTATAACCATAGGGTATAGTTTGTATCATCAAGAATAATTCCTGTGGGAAAGGGAGAATTATCTTGAAGGGTTTGAATAAAATTGAGTGTTCCATAGGAGACGATGGATGTGTTTTCAGTGGTCATGATTTTGAAGATTCAAAGAATTCAAAGGAAGAAAGAAAAAATACGACTTCAAGAATTCAATAAAAAATTCCATTTTAATAGGTATGCTTTGATACCATGAAGAATAAAATTCAGAGAAAAAGAGAGAAAATTCAAGGGAAATATTTTTTCATGATATTTAAAGAAGGGTTACACCCCTTATATATACACATAAGAATCCTAATCACAACCTAATTAGGAATAGAATAACATGCTAAATAGAATAAAACTTTATTCCTAATTGTATATAAATATTTACTTCCTAATATATACAATAAAAATATTTACTTTCTCAATATAAAGGACCAAGGACCAGTCTCCCAAAACCCTTATAAGACCAACTTGATTGAAGAACTGAAACAGATAGCGATTATCAGCCAATTCTCGAACACACATACCCTTCCCTGGTCTCTAGATGCTAGCCATTCTACTCTTTATGGTCCCAAATTGATAGATCGTTCCATAAGGAAATCACCTACCAAGCAAAACTCATCAAAAGTTTCACTATCAATAGGCTTATTTTCTCCTTTAAAAGAGATTTCATCTTCTTTATCAACAGTAAGCACAAGTGTTGCAAAACAATCCTCCATTCTCCAGGAAAAAAAAAACAGATATTAATGAAAAAGTGCACACCCACACAAAACAACAACACTCTCGCCTCAGAGAGAAAAGCATATACTCTAACCTTAGAGAGAAAACCCTTGAATGCTGAATACATTATCCAATGTTTTTAAGCACTAATTACTAAAAATTTGCACATTTATTTAAAAAATATTAATAATAACAAAAAATGAATTAAATTTAGTTGGGTGGGTGCAAAATTTTTATTTATTTTGTGTGTATTGTACCCAATAACTAGATTCCTTATCATAAATAAAGACGAGAAAAAAAACTGAATTGATATTCTGTTTCAATTTGGTTTTGGTTTAACTTATAAATTAATCTTATTTAGTTTTAATTTTTAAAAGTGAAATATATTTAATTCGGTTTTGATTTTTAATTATTAAAAATATGATTAAACCGAATTTATTAGATTATTAAAATATTGTTAATTTATATAAGTATTTATGGTTCAGTTTATTTGATTTAACACAATTATATATACACCAATAATTTCAAGTTTTAAGTATTTAAACTCTTAAACCAAAAATATCAATTTTTAAATATCTAAACTCTTAATACTAAAAAATATGCAAATCCAAATTATTTAAATTAAGTTTGAATAATTAGTTTGATTGATTTTCTAAAGAAATAAATTAAATATAAAAATTAATACAATAAATTTCATAAATATTGTTAAATATTTCAAAATTATAAAAATGTAATATTTTCAAAATATAAAAGTCTAAAAGGCCTAAATTGATTTGGTTCATTTTAATTATTTTTAATTTTTTCTATCAAATTAAGCCGAACCAAATGATAGCATCTCTAAATATACATAAAAATACAACTTATTTTGTTGGATATATATATATATATATATATTATGAATAAAAAATTTATTTGACTCGTGATATATAGTAAATAAATAATTAAAACATATTATTATTATTATTAAATAAAAGTTTTAAAAATAATAACAATGTTATTTATTTATATTACAATTTAATATTAACTTAATATAGTAATAATTCATTACAATTTTTATAATTATTTTATTTCAATAATTATATAATATTACTTCAATATTTTTTGTAATTAATTTTTCTCAACTCTAGGATTGATTTCATATAAAAAAAAATATTATGATCATAATAAATCATAAAATAATAAAAAAGCATTGTTAATAAAGAAATTTAAAAATAATAAAAATAATATTTTTTTTATATAACAATTTAGATATGACAACCCATTCAACTTTTAATTTATTTAATATTACAATTATTGTAATTTAGTAAATTTTTTATTTGAGTTATGACACTTTATTTCTTTAATATTAATACTTTTATTTATACAAAAAATAATTTAATGTAATTTTTTAAGTACAACTAGTAATTAAATGATAAAAATTAATTAATTTAATTTTAACTCTTTTTCATTAAATTTTATAAAAACATCTAAAAATGATAATTAGACTACTTTTCTTATAAATATACTTTCAAATAAATTATATACTCTATTTTTTATTCATTAATTTTTAATTTATAAAAATATCTACTTTTAAAACAAATTATATACTTTTCCTATTTTTATAAAATTTATTAATTTTAATTTTAATTATTTACTTATTAAATATAATATAATAAGACTTATAAAATTTGTTATTTAATTTGATTTATATTTGAGAAAATATAAGTAGACCCAGTTAAAATAGAAAAAAAAATAAATTTTTAACAAAATTACTACTAAAAGTTTAATTAATTTAATTTTATAAGGGATAAAATAGAAATTAACATAACTAAAATAAGAAACATACTTTCAATTAAATTAGAATTATATGTTAACTAATTTCATTTTTATTAGAGATAAAATAGAAATTAACCTAATTAGAATAGGAAATATACTTTCAATTAAATTAGAATTACATTTTAATTAATTTAATTTAATTTTGTTAGATAAAATAGAAGTTAAACTAATTAAAATAGAAAACATCCTTTCAATTACATTAGAATAATATTTTAATTAATTTAATTTTTATTAAATATAAAATAGAAGTTAATCTAATTAAAATAGAAAATAGACTTTCTATCAAATTAGAATTTTTCTTAGAGATAAGATAGAATTGTTAACCTTAAGGAAACATACTTTCAATTAAATTAGAATTATATTTTAGTTAATTTAATTTTTATTAAAGATAAAATATAATTTAACCTTATTAAAATAGGAAAGATACTTTCAATCAAATTAAAATTATATTTTAATTAATTTAATTTTACTTTTATTAGGAAGTGACTAAATTATTCAATTTTTATATAATAATGAATGAAGATTTTTTCGTAATTTTGTTTATCCCCTTCATACATCTACAATATATATAAATATAAAAATTGGATAATTTAGTCATTTACTAATAAAAATTAAATTAAATTAATTAAAATATAATTTTAATTTGATTGAAAGTCTATCTTCTTTTTTAAATTAGGCTAGCTTCTATTTTATCTCTAAAAAAATTAAATTAACTAAAATATAATTTTAATTTAATTGAAAGTACATTTCCTATTTTAATGATGTTAACTTTGATCTTATATCTAACAAAAATTCTAATTGAACTGATAATATATTTTCTATTCTAATTAGGTTAATTAACTTCTATTTTATATTTACTAGAAATTAATTTAATTAAAATATAATTGAAAGTATGTTTCTTATTTTAATTATGTTAATATCTATTTATCTCTAGAAAAATTAAATTAATTAAGCTTTTAGTGGTAATTTTGTTAAAAATGTTTTTTCTATTTTAATTAGGTCTACTTATATTTTATCTAATATAAATCAAATTAGTTAACACAATTTTATAAGTCTCATTATATTAAATTTAATAAGTAAATAATGAAAATAAAAATTATTAAATTTTATGAAAATAGGAAAAGTATATAATTTTTTTTAAAGTAGATATATTTATAAATTAAAAATTAATAAATAAAAAATAAAACATATAATTTATTTAAAAGTATATTTTCTGTAAGAAAAGTAGTATAATTATCATTTTTAGATATTTTTATAAAATTGAGCAAAAAAGAGTTAAAATTAAATTGATTAATATGTATCATTTAATTATTAGTTAAACTTAAAAATTTACATTAAATTAATTTTTGAGTAAATAAAAATATTAATATTAAAAATATTAAAAAATAAAGTGTAATAGCTCAAATAAAAATTTACTAAAATTGAAATAAATTATAAGTTTAGTGGGTTATATTATTTAAATTGTTATATAAAGAAAACATAACGTTTATTATTTTTATTTTTTTATTAAAAATAATTAATAACTTTTTATTATCTTCTGATTAATTATGCTGAAAAAGGATAGAACTTTTTTTTATGAACAATGATACATGTTGCAAATTGCGACATGTATAATACATCACAAATGTAGTAAATAATCATTTTAGTCTTTTAAAAATAACCTATGTAACCTTATAATTTTTTTTTTTTTTACTTTCTTTTTTTGGCCCCTCGTATCTTTGAGGAGAGTCGAATTTTCCCTATTTATAATTTACTATTATAACATCCAACATTTTCCTTTTTTTTAATACAACGGAATTTAAACCCACCATTATGGCCACCGACAGTTTGGCTAACAGGCCAAGACTTCAGGGGCAAAAAGCATATAACTTTAGCTTGCTCAGGATACGAACAGCTCATGTATCTCTTTGACCCAATATAAGTATTGTGTTTCATATATATACACATTTGCAGCTCAGCCTTGATTTTATCTGTCAGCACACCAGGTTATATGATGAATTGAAGTAGATACACATTTGACAAATTCTATTCTAACTCACGTTTAGATCACACATATATTTTTAAATATTTTATGTTTAATTAATAATAATGGAATACAATTAACAAATATTATTAATGTTAATGTTAATGTTAATGTTAGGATCAGACAGTGGCTGTTTTCATTTAAAGATGTCTTGAGTTCAGACCGCATTAATTAATTAATAAATTTAACTAAATAAATCAAAACTCAATATAATTTTCCTCGCCAGTGTAATTTCCTTCGTGCACGCACGGTGAGCCTTGTCAACTTCGCTCTGTCACAACTCTTCAATACAAAATGGCTAGCTGTCCAAAGTCAACAAAAGTTACTTCCTTCATGTGTTTAAGTTGATGATCCTTTGCTAATAAACAAAAACAAAGTTAATGATCATTACACCAACATGACGAGCCAAGTAGCTGTCGTTGGCGCCGGAGCTGCCGGCATTGTTACTGCACGTGAGCTCCGACGAGAGGGTCACAAAGTCGTAGTTTTTGAACAAGAATCCCAAATCGGCGGCCTCTGGGTTTATAGTTCGACGGTAGAACGGGACCCCTTAAGCCTCGATCCAAATCGACCTATAATTCACTCGAGCCTTTACAAGTCCCTACGCACGAACCTTTCTAGAGAAGCAATGGGTTTTAGTGACTACCCTTTTATACCCAAAAATGATACAAGTAGAGATCCGAGAAGGTATCCGGGTCACAAAGAGGTGTTACTGTACTTGCAGGATTTTGCGAGGGAGTTTGAGATTGAGGAAATGGTGAGATTTGATACTGAAGTGGTTCATGCTGGGTTGATTGAGGATAGCAATAAGTGGAAAGTGAGGTTTAAGAAGAAAAGATGTGATTTTGATTTTAGTGAAGAAGTTTATGATGCTGTTGTTGTTTGTAATGGCCATTTTACAGAGCCTCGTGTTGCTAATATAAATGGTATGTAATGTGTAGTTAATTTCTTGTTTTCACCAAATAATTATGCAAATTACTTTTCTCCTCTGAATTTTAACTTAATACACACTTTTGTTTTTTACTTAAAAGTTGAATTTTTATCCTTCATTCCTTCAATATTATTTCATCATTCGGACAAATATTTAATAAATTTTTCATATTAAAAAACATTTAATTTCCTCTATTTAATAAAAACATAACAGTTTAATTTCTCTATTTAAATATTATAAAACAGAAATTATAATTATTTAAAATTTAAAATTCTAATGTCGATTAAACTTTTAATATCTATACATACTTCTATCCCTATATCAAATAAAAAATCAGGTTATGAATTTCCATTAATTCTATTTTATATTAATTTTTTTATGGTTAATTTAATTAAAATTTTGAAATAATTTTAAACACATTACAATTGTTTAAATTAAACATTAACAAAGTAAATAACTTCATTTTTAAAGTGAAATCAAGAACATTTATAAGTTTATTATATTATAATTCTATTTTTAATTATAAGGTGTTGATGGAAACAATTGTACATTTTGGAAAATAGTTATTTTTAAAATTTTAAAGTTAAAATAATTAAAAAAATTAAAAATTAAAATGTTTAATTTTATTAAAATATTTCATTTTTATATAAAATAGAAGGGACTAAGTGTTTTTTCATATAAGAGATTTACCAAAAAAATTTATCAAAAGGACCAAAATACTGAGGAATAAAAGAGTTTGACTTTCAAATAAAAGAGAAAATAGTGTGATTTACATCAAATCCCATAGGGAAAAGGTAATTTTTGAGATTTTTTTAATAGATGCAACTTAATTTTATAATTTTTAATTTAAAAATTATTTAGTTTAATTTGAATTTTAGACATTATATTTTTAGAATTTACTTTTTTATTTTTTAAATTTAATTATTGCTAATGCATGTGTTGTATATTTTAAAATTTAACAAATTGAACCTAATTAGAAAATGTATAGAGGTTTTGGGGCAAATTAATAAAATAAAAAATTGGAGTGAATTGAATATCTGTGAAAAGTTAATTTATGCTGATGGATAAAGTGGATAACAAATTAATTAATTTATGATCCAATTGCCAATTGCATGCAAGTTCAGGAAATAATATGACATTTGGCATTTTTTTTTTTTTACAATGACACGTGTTTCTAGTAGTGATATGAATAGTATTGTTTATGACATTAAAAGATAAAATTTTTTAAATTAAAATTGCATGTTGGCTCCATATATAGAGGCTAATCAAATGGGAGATAATAACATAAAAATAATTTCTCTTTTCAAGGATAACACTATTTATGTACCTACTAATGACCTAAATCATTTTTTTTTTTCACTCAATGCTGATTGAGCTAGTTTGTTGAAATGGAATTTTGATTGAATGTCATTTCTGGAAACTAAAAAGTTATGATTAATGCATATTCCATTTACCTTCAGGCATCAGTTCTTGGCTAGGAAAGCAAATGCATAGCCACAGTTACCGGGTTCCAGAGCCCTTTCAAGGCCAAGTATTTATCTACTTCTCCTTGCCTTGTTAGGGACTGTATCTTGTCCCCTGATACCCAAATTGAGCGTATTTAATGTTAGCTTATTTGGGTTTTTGAGCTGTTTGCCCTTTTTCTCTTACGATCTAGTTATGTCCATTCCCTTATGTGCTGTTTCTATGTGAACAATTAAGGTGGTAGTTTTGATCGGGCGTTCGGCAAGTTCTATGGACTTGTACATAGAAATTGCTGGGGTTGCCAAAGAGGTTCATGTTGCCTCAAGATCGGTTCGAGATGAAACATATGAACAGCTGCCTGGGCATCATAATATATGGCATCACTCTATGGTAAGTTCCTAACTTAAAGAGTGAATGGCTTATCATAAGATGTGCTGGAAGTAGCTTTTGACCATTACGCTGGGAGAATGAGTTGATCTAAGATGATTGTTTTTACTGAAATAATGCAGATAGAAAGTGTTCGCAAGGATGGTTCAGTGATCTTCCAAAATGGGAGAGTCATCCGTGCTGATATTATTCTGCATTGCACTGGGTAAGTTTGATTTTACTTCATTTTAAGGATAACTTGCAAATGCAAACACACTGATTTGGCAATATTTGAGAAGAAATGAACTGAAAATTTTGTTTTTGAGATCCTCACTTAAGGTACAAGTGTCACTACCCTTTTCTTGAAACCAAAGGCATTGTAACTGTGGATGATAATCGAGTTGGACCGTTATACAAGCATGTTTTTCCACCAGTTTTGGCACCATGGCTTTCTTTTGTGGGGATACCATTAATGGTTTGTTTTCTATTCGATGTCGTAATGCTTTTATTGAGTTATGGTATTCAAGTTTGCCTAAAAAAATAACACATTTCTGGTAATTGCTGCTAGGGCATACCTTTTCTTATGGCTGAATATCAGAGCAAGTGGATTGCGGGTGTTTTATCGGGTAGGATTGAGCTCCCATCACAGGAGGAAATGATGAAAGATATTGAAGCTTTCTACCTATCACTTGAAGCTTCGAATACTCCTAAAAGATACACCCACAACATGCGTTTTTCTCAGGTAAGTCTTATGCTAACCTCTATTAACCACATGCTTCCCTACTGTGGTTATCATCTTGATGGAAAAGTTGTGAAGTTTCTCTTAAATCTCTGCAATGAAGATAGATTAACAGACCACATGTTAATTTGTTAACAGTACATGCCACCCAAATTTTCTTGTGGCAGCCTTAACTCGTGTGTAGTTGCGCTTTTGCAGTTTGAATATTACAACTGGCTTGCTGCTGAATGTGGGTGTAAATCCGTCGAAGAATGGAGAAAGCAAATGTTCAATCTGAATTTTGCCAACGTGCTTCTCCGACCAGATACATATCGCGATGAATGGGAAGATGACAACTTGATCTTGGAAGCTGTTCAGGACTTCACCGAATACTTCACAAACAAAGACTCAATCTGAATGATGCAGATACAGTTCGGAAGAGCCACCTACCACCCTCTTATTGTTGCTTAATTGGATTCCATGAATTCCAGTCATAAATAATAATTTTCAATATGTAATCTTGAAATAAAGATACTGAGATAGAATTCAGAAGTTATCAATAGTTTCGAAGAATCATGTATTTTCTAAAAGCATAAACAATAGCTTTTATCCTGTGAAAATCATTAGCAAAGAAAAACTTTAAAAGACAGGAATTTAAAATCAATGATGTAATGAAATTAACAATAAAAAATGTTGGATTCTATAGTTATTAAAAGGGCATCTTGAGGTGAAAAACTCAATTTTTATTGTTGATTTAAAAGGAAAAAATTATCCTTTATTTAACAGTTCATCGACATTTAAGTAATATGTCATCTCTATTAATAATAAAAGAAAAAGAATAATACTAAAGTGTTAATAATATTCATTAATGAATTCCACTATGTGGGTGGAATATATAATGAGACTCTTCCTTTACGGAATAAGTTTGCATTTCAAGATCTTCTCCACACATTCCAAAAATCTAAAATCTTTTGATATTTCGTAAGGGAATCCATAAATTTGTTTGAATAAGTGATAAAAATAATCTTTTACAATCTTTTAAAATTTAACTTAAATAAAAAATTGCAATAAAAATTAAAAAGATAATATTTATATTTAATTTATTATTTAAAATAAATCAATTAAACACTTTAATAATTTAAAACTCGTTTCAAATATTTAATTCAAATTAAATATCAGAATTATGAAACTTAAAAATTCCTGATACTTTGGACACTTTCTGCAGTTGCTTTAATTTTTGAAAAGTAAATTTTACTTTTTCAATAACCACCATTGAATCATGAGAAATATGTTCATTAAATGGTGATTAAAATAAAGTACAATCAAAGTGATAAAAAAAAATAAAGTAATTATAGAATCTCCCAATACTTGGATATGATTTTGTTTTTAACATAATACATGCATGACCCCTATACTTGTTAATTTTTATCAATTTGACACATCAACTTAAACTTTTGCCAATTTGTCACTTTAACCTGGCTAAAATGGAATTTTGAAACTCCTGTCATCACATGTGATATGGAATAATAAATCAACATGTGCCACATCATAAGAGTTTAACTAACAAAAAACTATAAGTAGATATGTCAAACTGATAAAAAGTGATAAGTACATGAGGTGATAGATGCATTATGTCATCATATTAATGTAAACTAGTGCACTTTAGTCAAGTTCAGGTGTCAAAATGACAAAACTATAAGTTAAGATACCAAACTGACAAAAAAGTGATAAGTCTAAAGGGTCATATATGTATTATGCATTTTTCTTTTCTTAAAGAAAAAATGGGTTATTTACACTCACAATCTCTAAGATTTCACCCTTTTCTCACCATTGCCCCAAAATTTAATTGGACAGGCAAAAATTCATAACTATAAATTTTACTCTTAATAAATCCCCAATTGTCAAATTCTGATGAAACCATCACCGGAATGCTGACATAGCCCAATAATTGGACAATGACGTGTCAAATTTTTTTTTCTTTTAAAAATGAAACACAAGGTGCCATATAAGCATCAGGTGTGCAATAAATAATTATTTTAAAACATATTTATTTTTTATATGATGACTAAATTGTAATTTTTAAGAGAAAAATTCCATTACGCTCTTTAAAACTTATCTTCCTTTTACCTATACCTTCTTTTTCACATTTACCCATGAATTTTTTTTCACACCCACCCAAGTCATCGACCACTGCCACTAGACACACCCTTGTAACAAATCCAACACCACCATTACATACTCCCTTGTCATAAATCCAACATTATTACCATCAAGTTGTTGCCACCACTTATGGCTCTGTCACAAACTAAGCATCACCACTACCAATTTGTTGCAACAATGGGCAGCAATAACAACAGCAATAATCATAACAATCACATTAACAAAAATCGCAACAATAATACATCTAAAATAACAATAAGTTCTAACTAAGAATAACCAACAAGTTATGTATAATTAGAAAAATTCAGCTTTAGGTGTTGATTTCCTGACTAGAAAAATTCCAAGTATAATTAGAAACCAATACCTAATTTTTTTTTGGATAATAAATGGTATTAATAAATAAAACCAGAAGAAATAATTAGCCTGGCTAGGGTAAACAAGCATAACAGCAAAATACAACCATTGATGTAACAAAGAAAATGGAAAAGGGGTTACTCTACCAGTAATCACTATAAAAGATAGAGAATGAGAGCTCCACCAGAAAGATCAAAATGAAACCAGCAAAAAGAATAAAAACTAAAATGTTAAGCTAAGCTAAAATGAAACACACTATAAAGGACAGATACCTTTGATCATACATAAGAGTTATAATCATATTCAACAAATCATATACCAGCTTACACTCAAAATTATTAAAGAACCAAAATGTATAGTACTCTCTTTCAAAATTAGCTATATCTATAATTGTTTCATGCTCCAAACCATAAAATGGATCAAGCACCTTCTTATTCTTCACAAGTGTTATAAAACCTTAAAATTTCAAATAATCCATCACTAAGATAAGTTAATAGCATCACAATGAAGATTCAAATTAAATAAAATAGAGAAATGCAATTGAAATTAAAATGGATTTTAATCCATTATATTTCGGGAATAGTTACTTCCATCCATGGAGTTGTGTGTCCACTTGGAGGATGAGTGGTGATAAGTTGAGTCCCATTAAATTGTACCTTCGTTAATCTCGCCACTAGCCAGCTGGAATCAAGCACGGTCTTCCCTATCTTCAACATTATTGACCCAAATTTTCCTCAAAGCTAAACATAAGATTTTTTTTTTGCAAAATTCCACAGTGACGACTCAGATAGCTTTTCATTACACACTACATCATCAGCCTCCCTGATCATAAATTCACCAGCATTTGTAGCAAATGAAGCTCCCCTTCATGGACTTTACCTCTGCTCTTCCTCATTGTAAGGAGTTTGTTTTTTCTTTGACTTATTAATGTGCACTAGATTGCATTGGCATTCATGGATGGATTTGACAAAAGGGGCGCGCACACCTGAGCTTTAAATGGACCTAACTTGCAGGCCCGATTAAATAATGGGGCCTATAATATATCAAATTGAAGCTAATTCAGAGCTCTATAATAAGTGTTAAATAGTCACTCTATCGTAGTCCAACTTCAGGCCAAATTCCATCATTTATGGCCTTAAAATTTAGTTTAAAGTTTATGCCTCTTTATTTTTAAATTTTTTTAGTCTTTTTCCTTTTTGTTTTAGGGTTTTTTTTCCTAAACACTATTTATTTATCTTTTTGAGTTGTTTTGGGATAGTTTTTTATTGAGTTGATTAATCAGAGTTATTATTTTTCCTAAATTCAGTATTCTTGTGAATCAACAAATTCTTCGATGCCTATTTTCTGGCATTTATATGCAAATCAACAAGTTATAGAAGGTTGCTAGGTGGTCAATCATGTACAGTTCAATGGCTTTCAACATTTATCTCTTTTAATCTAGGCTATTGCAATGTCATTTGGTATTAGAGCTAACATTCGTTCCTAGGGTTATTAAAAAAATGGCACGAAGGAGGCAACAACATTAGCACTTAGATGGGGTATACGAGCGTGAGGTTGATCAACGAGTTGAGCAGTGATTTAAGTGTGTTGAGCAGATGATGGGGTAAATAGGACAGATGATTGAGCAGTTGAATGAAAGGATGGCTATCCTAATGGCTAACTAGAACAAAATTAATAATAAATAGAATTGCCACAGGGCTTCTGTTGATGGGAGTTTTGATGAGGATGAGGAAGGGTACGAGGAAGAAGTATCGTGTAGATGTTGAAGGGCTACTGCAAAAGAGGACAAGCAACATTGGGAGACTGGAATGCGAACTAAAATTCCATAATTCTATGGCAGCCTTCAACCTAAAAAAGTCCTTGATTGGCTAGCTACAGTTGAGGAGATCTTGGACTTTAAGGGAGTTCCAAAAGAAAAACACATGCCTTTAGTGGTAACCAGGTTATATGGAAGAGCTATAGCATAGTGGCAGCAACTAAAATTGACCATCAGGCTGGGTAAGGGGAAAATCAATACATGGGAGAAGATACAAAAACATATGTGAGCCATATTCTTGCCATATAATTATTAGAGGTTGATGTACCAACGGTTGTAGAATCTGAAATAGGGCCTAAAATTAGTGGATAAGTATACCACTAAATTCTATCAATTGAATGTGAGAAATGAAATCCAAGAGACGGAGGACCAGTTGGTATAGCGATACATAAGGGGTTTGAAGTTCCAGATTTAGGATACTGTGAACATGTTTGATCTTGTATCTATTTCTACTGCTCATCAGAGGGTGATAATGGTGGAGAAGCAGTCACGACATGCTATTAATATTGTAAGTGTAAGTGTTAGCATTGAAAGTAGTGGTGGTACGAACAAAACAACAATTAGAAGTAGTGGGTCAGGGAAATTTAATAGAGCAGTTGGGAAATTTAATAGAGCAACTAGTAGTAGTGGTATGCGATGCTTTAATTACAGAGAACCTAGCCATAGACAAGCTGAATGTAAAAAGGTTGTTGCAAAGAAAGGTTTGTTCATTAAAATAAATGAATATGATAAAGATGTTGTGGAGATTAAAGATACAACCATATATGATGAGGTAGCAACTGAAGAGGTGGAATTGAAGGGAGATGTTGGGGTTACGTTAGTGGTTAGACAAGCCTGCTTGCCCCCAAAGGCTATAGATGAGGACGATTAGCCGCGAAGCAACATTTTTTAGTCCATACGTACCATTCATTATAAGGTATGTCATTTTATGATTGATGGTGGCAGTTGTGAAAATATTGTGTTGGATGAGGCTATCCAAAAATTAAAAATTCAAATTAAAAAACATCCCAAACCTTATAAGCTAGCCTGACTAAAAAAGGGTGGTGAAGTATCAGTGTCAAAATGTACCTTGGTTTCTTTTTCAGTTGGCCTAGAATATAAAGATACAGTTTAGTGTGACGTAGTTGCTATTGATGCATTTCACTTGCTTTTGGGTAGGCCTTAGAAGTACGATAAGGGTGTAACTCATAATGGATGAACTAACACATAGAGTTTTATGTTTAGTGGAGTGTTATAATGCAAATAAGCATAATTCTTTAGGGTACTAAATGTTTAATTTTATTATGTTTGATTGTGTTTATTTGGTTATGCAAGTATTATTTATTTCTCTTTTATTCATGTTATCCTTATGTTGATTTTGTGTGTTTTGTGCATGTTTTTAGGCTTGAATCATGTATGAAAGAGGACTTGGATTTGTTTAGGATGAAGTATAATATGTGTAAAGTCAAAATGAGGATCTAGTCAAGAATGCTGAGTCATCACACCATGTCAAGTCATCACATTGATCCAAGTTAAGACAGAAAATGACCGTGACAAGTCGTCACACTGTGTTAACTCGTTCTAGAGGCTTCTCGTGTCGAGTCGGCACCACTACACCCTTTCATCACATCTTTTTATTTCCACATCCTTTTAAAAGGAAAAGAGTTGTAGCCCTAAAAACCCTAACCTTGGCTCTGTTTTAGATATATATATTACTTAGTTTTTGCTTAGAAATCATTATCAAAATTCTAGTTTTTGTAAAGACAAACTTGAAGAAGACATAACGAAGAATTAAAAGAAGATCATTATACACCAAGCAATTTCTAAAAGACATAATAAAGGGTTTTATTCACTCAATCTTTGGTTTTCTTTTCTTTTTTTATGTAGTGCTTAATTCTTCCTTGTTGTTCTTGTAATATCTTGTGTTTTTAAACATTTTTACACTGTATCGGGATATGCAGTGTTAATAATTTTTGTATATATATTACGATATTTTTACGAGTTGATATGTATTTAAAACCTATTTTAATTATTGTGTCTTATTTATAGTGCTTTACGTAAAATTTTCCCGAGACTTTCATTTTTGGGGAAACCTTCATGTAAATAATTCATTATTAATTATTTTAAATATATTTTTGGACTTGCATGAACTCATACGTATTTTTAAAATACTAAACACAGTGTATATGTGTACCTATTTATTTAATTAGGGTTTAATATATTATCCTAATATTTTATTATTATTTATTTATTTTATTGTTATTTAATTATTTTTAATTAATATTAAATTTTAAAATATTAAATATTAAGTGTGTGGATGTGATTTTTTTTCAAATATTTTATTAAAATTATTATTTTTTATTTCTTTTTCTTTTTCTTTTTCTTTTCTTTTTCTTTTCTTTTCTTTTCTTCTTCTTCTTCTTTCTTCCTTCCCCGTGACCGATCCTTCCCCTCACCGCTGCAAGTGTCGTTCCCCTACCGTCGGTGTGCCGCCAGCAGCTCCACCTTCCCTAGCCAACTGCTCCGCCCCCCCCCCCACCAGCCTTCTTCCCCGGCACCGGTTAGCTCCCGTTTTTCCCATTTGGCCGAAACTTCCTCTTCTCGCTGTCGACCACGATTTCGGCCATCGTTTTTGACACCGCCGGTCTCTTTCTTCTCCTTGAGCTCCGGTAAGTGTGATTCTAGCTTTGGTTTGAGCTGAATTGGTCTTGATTTGCCTAGGTTTGAATTTTTCAATTTCGGCCATATTAGGGTTTTTGATTTTTTTGAGCTTCAAATTGCTTGATTCATGAAAAATCCCTTCACAAATGTTGATCCTAGTAGCTTAATATATATGTATGAATTTTTGTGGAATTTTTGAAGGTTATTTGGATTTTTGGGTATTTTTGAATATTTTAATATTATTTTCTAATTTTCGGAATTTAATTAAATAAATTATGAAATTGTGTTTTATGGTTAAATTAGGTGTTGAAATGAATTATAGGAATTTATTTGGAATTTTTATGAATTTCTATGTATTTATTTTGAATTATTGAAGTTTATGTAATTTTGGGAAACTAGGGTTAATTGTGTTTTTAATTGAAATTAATTGGATAATTGAGTTTAATTATTAATATTATTGATAAATATGTTGAGAAAATTAATTTTGGATAATTGTATAATTTTTGTGAATTTTTGAAGTAATTTTGGTATATTTATATATATAGGGGTATTTTGGTAATTTTACCCTAAATTGGCTAAAAATGTAATTTAATTGGTTTTAATAGTTATTTAAGGTATAAAAATGATTTCTACAAATTATTTGGTATTTTTAACTAATTAAAACTATTTTTCGTGAATTATTTTCAATTATATATATAATATACGGTTTTTCTAATAAAATGAGTTTTTATTGATTTTTAATATGTTTTCAGGTTAATTATGTAATTTCTACTTATAAAATGAATTTCTATGTTATAAGGGTATTTTTGGTATTTTCTGAAATTATTCTGTGATTGTGGACCCCGGTCGGTAGACTGTAGTTTGGAGTCCGACCGAGGGGTTGTGGATGAGTAGTTGAGCTTGTTTTTCGAAGTGTGTTTCTTTGCAGGGTCGGCTCTACTCTTTGAGTAGAGAGATGTCTGTTTTACAGGGGAGATTCTGCCGAATTTTCGGTAGAGTTCTCGTAAAACGTGATGTCCGGTCGATCCCTAATTCCGTTTCTGTGTTTAATATTCTAGATCAAATTCTAGGATTTTCTATTAGGTTTATTCTGATGTCTATTATTTATTGTTTGTTTAGTTGCGCCAAGACCGAGGGCTAGTGGACCAAGCCCGTCGGACCCATCTCGTGGAGCGCATTAAGTGTGAGTTGCTATTATATATATATATGCTTAGGATGCATGATTTTAGAAATATATGTTTTATTTTGATTAAAATGCATAAATAATGTGATTTGTATTTAAGTATATTTTTGGTTTATTTTTGGTATATATTAAATTATATGCATGTTTTGTTAATAAATTATATTTAAAATGTTTTTAAATATATTTCTAATTTAATTTATAATTTGATTGGATTTATTTGACATATATATACTCGAAATGTACCTGGTTTATTTTTGGTATATTTCTAGTATATATATGGTTTATGTTGATATTTTATTGAAATTCATGCATCATTTATTTGTGAATGAATGTTTTATATTTGTTAATGAAGGATATCAATAGAACGTGCTACCTAGTGGGCAGCACTAGGACCAAGTACGTACCGGTACGCCTATAGCATTTAGGCTATATTACTAACTATTTGTGGATATTGATTGGTTATGATTATTTGATATGTGAGATATGGTTTGGAGGTGTGATTGCTGGAGTTCGGTTGACCAAGTGTCTCGGGGCCAATCACACTGGCAGTCAGACTGCTGGAGCTCGGTTGACTTAGTGTCTCGGGGCCAGTCTACTGTCTAAATGGATTAAGTGGATATATTTTGGAATAAGTGAGCCTGTATGACTAGAGTGTTGTCTAACATTGATTGAGGTTTCGATATCATAGAGTTCTATTAGATCCTTCATAAACTGTGATTTTAAATAAAAATATATATAAATGATTTTTACTGCATCTGTGTGTATTTGCTTGTATATATGTACTTATTATATTGATACTTTTGTCTGTGTGCATTTCCATTTAGTGTGCATGTATATATATTATAGTAATTCACTCAGTGAGGTCTGACTCCCCTCCGTTGACTATTTTTCAGGAGAGTCAACATCTTCAGACCTCAGTAGCAGGCCTGTATGCCGGATTTCTTCCGCCCCAGCTTCTTTGTGTAAACTGCTTACTTGAGTCTTATTTTTATAATCTAGACACTGCAGTAGCTGTAAATTAATTATGGGATTATATGTATTTTATTTATGTGAGATATTGTATTATATTTGAACTGGATTTGTATTAAAAGATTTATATATATGAGATGAGTATTTGATTTAAATCCAGTTGGTGAAAATACTATGGTGATATTTATGATTTTTATTTCCGCTGCATTATATATTGTTATTACTATTGCATGTTTGATTTTATTTTTAGGCTTGTTACGGGTTCCGGATTCGAAAGAATTCTCGTTCCCTAGCGCCGGTCATGGCCCCTGTTTTGGGTCGTGACAGTTCTTTAATAATGTATCTAAGTTAAGTCTTTATAAAAGAATTGCAATGATGAATTAATTTAAGAACTACATTTTTATCTTATATTATTTATGATTTAATTTCAATTAGTGCAAATAGTATGTATGTTTGATCACCATATGTAACTAGCTAATCAATTATTCACAATGAGAATTGGAATAACTTGGTGGAAATGTAATTGAAATTACTTAAGGACTGAAATAGTACTTAAAGACGAGGCATTCGCCTTAAGGGAATAAAAAATTAGTCTGACACTTAATGATTTTCACTTATCTCTGCAATTTCATAAGAATGAATGTGGACTCTAAGAGAAAATACTCTTGATTGACAATGAGAATTGCTTTTGAGGATTATTGACTAATTTCTAATCAATACATGTTATTTATATGACTATTTACTTTCAAAACTCTTTATTAATTCTGAATTGTGACTCTCATACACATTATTTTGAATTATATCCACTTTAATTAGACACTTAGTAAATTGATAGCTTTAAAGTTAATTAACATAAATTGATACTATTTTAATATTATTTTACCAATTCATTCGAGTATTTATTTAGTTAATACAAAATTTGCTCTGAGTTCCCTAGTGTTCGACACCCTACTTGCTGTATATTTAGCCACAGAAGCTAGGGTATACATTCTAACCCATATCAGAATTTTGGTGCTATTGCCAGAGAACTAGTTTAGTAATTTTTAGTAATTTAGGATAGAGAAGAGTTATTTTAGGTTTTCATTTTGTATTTGCTTTATAATTCATTATTTATTCGATTTTGATTATTTGACTTTATGTTTGAATTTTTATGATAATGACTAGAAGTCTTAGTGATAATACTCTTTACTTTGATCTTGAAATTGAATTACCTTTACGTGCTATACATAAGGAACAAAGACATAGAAGAGTGAATCATGGGAATCGACTAATATGGCTGAATTGGCAAGACGGAAGTTAGGCGATTTTGCTATGCCCGACATATTGGGCACTTTTGGAGGAATTGTGGCACCATCTATTGCTAACAATAATTTTGAAATCAAACCAAGCATCATTCAAATGGTGCAAAATAATCAGTTTGGGGGTTTACAAAGAGAGAACCCTTATGCTCATTTATTGACCTTCCTAAACGTGTGTACAACCTTCAAGATAAATAGAGTGACCGATGATGCAATAAGGCTTAGAATTTTCCCATTTTAGTCAAAGATAAAGCGTAACTATGGCTTGATAGTTTTTTAAATAAATCAATTATAATATGGGACTAATTGAAGCAAGCATTCCTACACAAATATTTTGAACCACATAAGACTACTAAGTTTCGTAATGAGATTACAACTTTCAAGTAAAATGTAAGTGAGACAATATATTCAACTTGGGAGAGGTTCAAAGAACTTCAAAGGCAATGCCCACACCATGGCTTGCCGGATTGGATGATCCCTCAAATTTTCTACAATGGATGGATGGATAATGGATGGATAAAATAGCTTGGGTGATGAAATAACAATGGCAAAGCCAAAGGAGTTTTGGAGCTTAACACCATCAACCTATTGAATGCAAAGTAAATGCTCTTACTAAGTTGGTAAGTAAAACTCAAATTAATTTTGTAGAAAGTTATAATGTTGTTTGTGAGTTTTATGGAGGATCTCATTCATATTCTTAATGTAATGTGAGTACTAATGAGGATGTGAGCTATGTACAAGGAGCTTTTAACCAAAGAATGGGGCTGAATTCCAACTCTTAAAGCCCTCAATAGAGAAATCACCTTGGGTTTTTATGGTTAAATGCATCCTCTCAACTTAATCCATCATTTAGCCCAAACACCAAACCATAAAAACCACTAAGATTTCCTACGAAACAACAAGTTTTTAATCCAAACCCAACCCCAATCCAACCTTGAAACACTTATGAAACAATTTATCAACCAAAAATTGATCATAAATAAAAAAAAAGTAAGGAGAAATTTAAGTAAATTAAATCCAAACTTGAACAATTGGCCACCCATAACTGCATCCTTGAAAACTAAGTTGTTAAACAAGCCTCTTTCTCTAACTCTAAACTTATGAGAATGCTACCAAGCCAACCAGAGTTTACACTAAAAGAGACTTACCAAGTAATCACTTTGAGGAATGGTAAGGAAGTTAAAAAAGTTGATAGTAAGAATAAGAAAGTGGTTAAGGATGCTGATGAAGTAGAGATATAAGCTAGTAAAAAGAATTATGATGAGGTCATTAGTAGTAAGAATAATATTGAGGGTACAAAAAAGGATAAAAAAGGAGATGTCATACCACCTAAGGTAGATGAACCTAAGGTAGACTTCAAAGCACTTCCTTTTCCTCTAAGGTTCATTAGATGTAGCTTAGATAAGCAATTTGATAAATTCCTTAATTACCTTAAGGAAATCACCATTACCATTCCATTTATGGATGCCATTAAAGACATTCCAGTATGGGGTAAGTTTTTGAAGGATGTTATTAGTCATAAGAGTAAACTTGAAGATTGTGGTTTAGTTTCTCTTGTTGAAGAATCCAAGGCTATGTACTCTAAATCTCCATTAAAGCTTATGGATCCTAGTTATTTTACTATTCCTTATGTCATTGATATAATGCAAATGTGCATAGTTATTTAGGCTAGTTAAGGTTTATTTTAATTTCATTCCATTATGTTTTATGTGTTTGTTTGGTTATTGAATTGATGTTTTAACTTATTTTATCATTAGGACTCACTATATAAATTTTATGCATGATTTAAGGCTCAAATGACATTTAGAAGACACTTGGAGTTGATTGGAACAAGCTAGGAAGCAAAAGGAGTCAAGATTGAATCATCAAGAAGGTGTACGACTTATCACCAGGGGCACGAGTTATCACCGACAGTCTCTGTGACAAGTCGTCACACTCGTGCCTTGCCCAAGAGTTGCAAATTTTCTCTGTTTGACCAGTTTTCGTATTTCAGTCATAGCTCTGTCTACCAATATTAAAATTAGTTGATTTAAGTTGATCTGGAAAAATAATAGAATGATCTACAACTTTTATAAAGGAAATTTCTAGAGATAAAGTCATCTAGATAGACGAAAATGCCCTTGAAGTTACAAAATCTGTAAAAGGGAGTGACCTTTGATGTCAAGTGGTGCCTTTCCAAGTCCAACCATATTCTAGTCACTTCCAGCAGCTTTTAAGCTCTATAAATGCATCATTTCTAGTCTAAAATAGGAGAGACATATGAATTACTATAGTGTTTTAGAAATACAATTATTATCTTTT
The DNA here is from genome assembly GCA_947683625.1 of Mallotus nudiflorus. NCBI lineage: Eukaryota > Viridiplantae > Streptophyta > Magnoliopsida > Malpighiales > Euphorbiaceae > Mallotus > Mallotus nudiflorus. Next base: position 572,835 of record CANTUR010000553.1, read on the forward strand.
AGTTTTAAGAGTCATTATAAGAAACACTTGAAGAAGACAAAGCTAAGTGCAAGAGAAGTTCATCCTAAATCAAGAATTCTTTAGAAGACATAGAAGGGATTTTTACTTATTCAATTCTTTCTCTCTTTATCTTTCTTTCTATGTTGAATTTGTTTTTCTTTTATTGCTTCTTAATCATGTATAGCGGTGATAGCGGTGTCAAGTGGAAGGGAAGAGAAAGAAGAAGAAAATGAAAAAAAAAAAAAAGAAGAAGTGACACTAGCCACGTTACTTTCTTTCTTTCTTTTTATTATTATTTTTTTAACTTTTTCTTTTACTTTGTTTATATATATATATATATATATATATATATATATATATATATATATATATATATATATATATATATATATATATATATATATATATATACATACACAAAATTAATAATTTTACTAAAATACTCTTAAAAATAAATTTTATTAAAAATACTCATTTAATACTAATTGAATAAAATGATATTTAAATCTCAACAATTCCCCTTTTAAATTAATAAATAAATGAAAATACGGGTTATAACAATAACAATGCAAGTCCGTAACTGTGACCCACACTATCAACATAAAAACGGTCGGCATATTCCAACATAGCTTTTATTCCATGGATTTTATTTGAGTGAACAAAAGTTTCAATAAGGAAAATAAAACATGACCTAACTAAGTCTTTTAGAGCAAGTACTGCATGTGGATTGTCTAGACCACAACAGTTCTAAAAAATACCCTTTATGGCTCCTTATGGGGCTTTTGAAGGAACCCGATCGATATTTCATTGTTGCTAGAAGATGACTTCGAACCAGTAGGTTGTTACAAGTCATTAGATATAACATTAACCAATTGCATGTTAGGGTCAACATTCTCCTAGCCTTGAGAGTCATTTTGAGTTTATTTCCTTTTCATCTCTTTTTGCAAAGTGAAGTCGATATCTTATTGGGCTTGTATTTCCATAAGTGAAGGCCCATGTTCCTCTCCCATAAATTCACTAGGTAGCAGCTTGGAATTATTCCCCATAATCTACATGCGATATTTGTACCCTATGTTAGTTACATTTGAATTTCTAAAACTCAAATATTACTCTTAACTAAACTTTCAAACTTGCCCTTATCCAGATTTGAAAAAATATCATCCAGTTTATAGACCACCATTCTCCTCCTTGCTTTGATGAACTTCTAGTGTTAAGCTTTAACAATGGACCCCAAGCATGCGGTAGCTATATTTTTGGCTTCTCCATTAGTAAAGGGAAGAAGTTCTCAGTATAAGCTAAAACACAATAGATATAGCAAAACATAGTGATTCTTTCATATTTGAACTGAACCACTGAATAATTACCATTATTCAACTTAATACATTTCCACCTCTTTAATGGTTTATTAATAGCAACCCGTATATGGATATGCATGTAATTTCTCTAAAAACCAACATTGTTCCCTACATCATACTCTATGAACTCACCTATAAAATTCCGTAATAGCTTGCCCACTGTCATTAACTTATAACCAATCAGCAGATTATGGATTTGCACCTAAATCTAAATAGAATCAAGAGGAGCCAAAGGAGTCTCACCATCGTGCAAATGATGAATGATTAATAAGTGACCATCAAAGTGAAGAATAAAATTTAGAGAAAAAGAGCGAAAATTCAAGGGAAATATTTTTCCATGATATTCAAAGAAAGGTTAACCCCTTATATATATACATAGGAATCCTAATCATAACCTAATTAGGAATAGAATAACATCCTAAATAAAATAAAACTTTATTCCTAATTATATAAAAATATTTACTTCCTAATATATACAATAAAAATAGTTACTTCCTAATATATACAATAAAAATAGTTACTTCCTCAACACTCCCCCTCAAGTTGATGAATGTATGTCAATCATTCCCAACTTGCCAAGTGAGTTATAGAACGTTTTTCCGGATACAGGCTTTGTGAGGATTTCAGCTAGTTGAGTCTGAGAAGAAACATATGGAAGATCAATTATTCCTTGGTTCAGATGATATTTTATGAAATGTCTGTCAACCTCTACATACTTAGTCTGATAATGTTGAACCGAATTGTTTGCAATTGCTATGGTTGCCTTGTTATCACAATGTAACAATATAGGCTTCAGATGTTTTAATCCTAGATCCTGAACAATTTACCTTACCCAGGGCAACTCACATACTCCATAAGTCATTCCTTTAAACTCAACTTTAGCACTTGACCTTGCTACAACTTTTTGTTTCTTACTTCTCCAAGTGACTAAATTATTTCCAATAAACGTAAAGTACCCCGATGTTGGTTTTTTATCAGTCCAATCTCCAGCCCAATCAGCATCAGTATAGCCAGTAATTTCATAATCCTTATTCCTCCCAAAGAATAACCCTTTACCCGAAAAAGACTTTAGATATCTTAATACTCGGTATACTGCATCCATATATTCTTTACTCGGAGAATGCATGAACTGACTTACAACACTTACTGCATAAGCAATATCTGGTCGAGTATGAGATAGGTAAATCAACCTTCCCATTAACCTTTGATACCGATCTTTATCAGTTGGAACTTAATCTCCTACGACTAAAAGTCCATGGTTGACTTCAATTGGAGTCTCGGCTGGCTTACAATCAAGCATGCCCGTCTCTGTCAATAGGTCCATTACATACTTCCGTTGGTAAAGGGAAATTCCTTGAGTTGATCTTGCAACTTCAATTCCTAAAAAATACTTCAAGTTACCCAAATCCTTAAGTTCAAACTCGGATGCTAACTGTCTTTGCAAGATTGTTATCTCACTTGAATCATTTCTAGTGACCACCGTATCATCAACATATACAATCAGCGCAGTGACTTTACTTAACTTCTATTTGATGAATAGTATGTGATCAACATCACTTTGCTTATATCCGAGCTTTCTCATAAAAGTTGAGAGTCATCCAAACCATGCTCGAGGTGATTGCTTGAGTCTATATAATGTCCTTTTTAGTTTGCATACTCAGTTAGTACATTTAGTTCCGAGTGGTGGATCCATATACATTTCTTCATCTATGGTTCCATTCAAAAACGCATTCTTCACTTCAAATTGTCGCAGCGGTCAATCTAGGTTGGCAGCTAAGGAAATAAGAACTCGAATGGTGTTCATTTTTTCTACTAAGGCAAATGTATCTTCATAATCAATTCCATACTTCTAAGTATACCCCTTTGCTACCAACTGAACTTTATACCGATTTATACTTCCATCTGAATTGAGTTTGACAGTGAATATCCACCTGCACCCCACCATTTTCTTTCCTTTAGGAAGAGGAACAATATCCCATGTCCGGTTCTTCTGCAATGCCTCCATTTTATCATTCATGGCTTTCTTCCAATCCAAATCATCTAAGGCTTCCTGCACATTACTCGAAATAGATATAGTAGATAATTGATTTACAGTAAGTGCATGTGAGTTAGACAAACAGTTGGTTGATATGAAGTTGTTGATATGGTATTTAGCTTTGGTATAAAGGTCTGGATCATATTATTTTTTCGAAACCCCTCTATTGATTCTAGAAGGATAACGAGGCTCGGTATTTGGATTTACTAAAGGAGACAAGTTTAACTTATTATGCACATTCGTATCCGGAATTTATTAAGCTTCTAGTGTGTGTTGGGAAAATGTACTATCTTGATTATTAAGATTTTCTTCAATTATCTATCCAGGTGAGATGCTCAGACTTGGAACATCAGATGTCTGTGAGATGCTTAGAACATTTGGGAGACTCAGACTCGAAATACTCAGAATGCTATCTTCAACATTCAGACCACTCGGAATACTACCTTCAAATTCAAAGAGGTTCAGATTTTTCCCCCTGAAGAGAGCACTCAAAGAGGGAGAAGAAAGGAGAATTTTCATGAAATAAAACATCCTGAGTGACATACATCTTTGCATTTGGATCATAACACCGATATCCTTTTTTTAGATCCACATAGCCAACAAAGATACACCGGCTAGCTCGAGGGTCTAAGTTATTGAGTGTCTGATGAACATATACTGAGCATCTAAAGACTAGGGGCTCGAGATTATTGAGGGGTGGAGATATGATAAGTTCCTAAAGTTTTTGAAGAGGGATTTTAAAATCAAGTACTCTTGATGGTGTTTGGTTTATGAGGTACGCAGCAGATCAAACAACCTCTCCCCAATATTCTCGAGGAACATTCATGTCAAATAATGATGCTCAGACAACTTCCAATAACTGTCAGTTCTTTCATTCGGCTATACCATTCTGTTGAGGAGTGCCGACATAGGATGTTTGGTGGCGAATGTCCTTCTCATGGCAGAAATCATTTAGAATTGAGTTAACATACTCCCCACCATTGTTAGATTGCAAGACTCGGATTTTACTCTGGTATTGTGTAGCCACCATTTTGTACAGGTCCAGAAACTTGGAGCACACATCTCCCTTATTTGAAAGTAGTGATACCTAGGTCATCCAGGTACATTCATCAATAACCATTACAAAATTTCGAGCACCATATAGAGTAGGAATCTGAGCAGGTCCCCATACATCAGATTGAATGGTCATAAATAGAATTGAATTTTTATTATAACTCGGTACATAAAAAATTTGGTGGCCTTTTGCTAATTCACAAATATCACACTTAAATTCTGAGTCTGTGGTTTTCAAAAAAAATCTAATTTTATTTGTCTAAGATAATAAAAAGAAAGATGACTGAGACAACGATGCCACAAGATTACTTGGTCTTTACTTGAGCAACTTCCACCAACCCTATTAACTTGAATTGACTTAAATCATTATACAACTCAAGATAGTACAACTTTCCACATTTAACACCAGAGCCAATAATCTGGTGCATTACAATGTCTTAAAATGCACAATAATTAAGCCAAAATTTGACAGTGCAATTCAAGGTTTCAATGATTTGGCCAATAAATAGTAGATTATAAGAAAGAGATGGAATAATAAGAACAATATCTAGATTAAGAGAGTCGGAGTTAGATACTGATCCTTCATGAGTGACCGATGTTATGCCTCAATTAATAGTCTAAATATTTTATTGGGTTGATGGGCGGATGGATGTAAGATGGTGAGTGGAGTTTGTCATATGATCAGCAGGCTGTATCAATAATCCATGTATTATTTCAAGTAAGATTTTTCATACCTGATGTTGCATCAAGATCACCACTTGGTTTAGTACCATTAAAGGTGGCAATTATAGCCTTTCCGAGCTTCTTATGATTCTTTATATTGAAATCCCACCATTCCGAATATCCCACAATTTTATTGCACCATTCCTTGGAGTGTCCAACTTTTCCATAATGAGTACATGTGTATGTGATGGACTTACTCGGTATTTTCCCTTTGAACTGGGGACGAGTATGAGCTGCTACAAGTACATAATGGTCCGGCATTATCTTTGGCTCTTCCATCGTATGTTACTGGTTGTGATCCCTCCATACTTATGCATAACTAGACTCGAGATCAAGAGGTGGATCCTTCCGAAGTATTTCACTCTGAGCATTATTAAATTTTGAATCAAGCTCGACTAGGAAAATATGTGTTCGAAGCTAGGTAATATGTTTGTGGAGTGATACTACTCTATTAACATCCTCCCTTTGTGCACACGTCTGGGCATCGATTTCGTGAAATATTCCAATCGGTTCATTATAGTATGCAGGTAATGGCTTACCATTCTGACGTGTTGTGAATGATTTTTGGTTCAATTTAAATAATTGAGTTTCATTATGTCCATCATATAAGGTTTTTTAGACAACATCCCATACCTCCTTTATTGTTGGAAGACGGATGAATCTCTGCATCAATGTCGGACTCATGGAGTCAATCAGCCAACTTTTAACTCGATTAATGTCAAGGAGCCAAGTCTCCAACGCTTTATCTCCTGCTAGTGGCTTTGGCGTAGTGCCATTAAGAAAGCTAGATTTATTTCTAGCTCCAATCCGTATCTCCATGATCTATAACCATAGGGTATAGTTTGTATCATCAAGAATAATTCCTGTGGGAAAGGGAGAATTATCTTGAAGGGTTTGAATAAAATTGAGTGTTCCATAGGAGACGATGGATGTGTTTTCAGTGGTCATGATTTTGAAGATTCAAAGAATTCAAAGGAAGAAAGAAAAAATACGACTTCAAGAATTCAATAAAAAATTCCATTTTAATAGGTATGCTTTGATACCATGAAGAATAAAATTCAGAGAAAAAGAGAGAAAATTCAAGGGAAATATTTTTTCATGATATTTAAAGAAGGGTTACACCCCTTATATATACACATAAGAATCCTAATCACAACCTAATTAGGAATAGAATAACATGCTAAATAGAATAAAACTTTATTCCTAATTGTATATAAATATTTACTTCCTAATATATACAATAAAAATATTTACTTTCTCAATATAAAGGACCAAGGACCAGTCTCCAAAACCCTTATAAGACCAACTTGATTGAAGAACTGAAACAGATAGCGATTATCAGCCAATTCTCGAACACACATACCCTTCCCTGGTCTCTAGATGCTAGCCATTCTACTCTTTATGGTCCCAAATTGATAGATCGTTCCATAAGGAAATCACCTACCAAGCAAAACTCATCAAAAGTTTCACTATCAATAGGCTTATTTTCTCCTTTAAAAGAGATTTCATCTTCTTTATCAACAGTAAGCACAAGTGTTGCAAAACAATCCTCCATTCTCCAGGAAAAAAAAAACAGATATTAATGAAAAAGTGCACACCCACACAAAACAACAACACTCTCGCCTCAGAGAGAAAAGCATACTCTAACCTTAGAGAGAAAACCCTTGAATGTTGAATACATTATCCAATGTTTTTAAGCACTAATTACTAAAAATTTGCACATTTATTTAAAAAATATTAATAATAACAAAAAATGAATTAAATTTAGTTGGGTGGGTGCAAAATTTTTATTTATTTTGTGTGTATTGTACCCAATAACTAGATTCCTTATCATAAATAAAGACGAGAAAAAAAACTGAATTGATATTCTGTTTCAATTTGGTTTGGTTTAACTTATAAATTAATCTTATTTAGTTTTAATTTTTAAAAGTGAAATATATTTAATTCGGTTTGATTTTAATTATTAAAAATATGATTAAACCGAATTTAATTAGATTATTAAAATATTGTTAATTTATATAAGTATTTATGGTTCAGTTTATTTGATTTAACACAATTATATATACACCAATAATTTCAAGTTTTAAGTATTTAAACTCTTAAACCAAAAATATCAATTTTTAAATATCTAAACTCTTAATACTAAAAAATATGCAAATCCAAATTATTTAAATTAAGTTTGAATAATTAGTTTGATTGATTTTCTAAAGAAATAAATTAAATATAAAAATTAATAACAATAAATTTCATAAATATTGTTAAATATTTCAAAATTATAAAAATGTAATATTTTCAAAATTATAAAAGTCTAAAAGGCCTAAATTGATTTGGTTCATTTTAATTATTTTTAATTTTTTCTATCAAATTAAGCCGAACCAAATGATAGCATCTCTAAATATACATAAAAATACAACTTATTTTTGTTGGATATATATATATATATATATATATGAATAAAAAATTTATTTGACTCGTGATATATAGTAAATAAATAATTAAACATATTATTATTATTATTAAATAAAAGTTTTAAAAATAATAACAATGTTATTTATTTATATTACAATTTAATATTAACTTAATATAGTAATAATTCATTACAATTTTTATAATTATTTTATTTCAATAATTATATAATATTACTTCAATATTTTTTGTAATTAATTTTTCTCAACTCTAGGATTGATTTCATATAAAAAAAAAAATATTATGATCATAATAAATCATAAAATAATAAAAAAGCATTGTTAATAAAGAAATTTAAAAATAATAAAAATAATATTTTTTTTATATAACAATTTAGATATGACAACCCATTCAACTTTTAATTTATTTAATATTACAATTATTGTAATTTAGTAAATTTTTTATTTGAGTTATGACACTTTATTTCTTTAATATTAATACTTTTATTTATACAAAAAATAATTTAATGTAATTTTTTAAGTACAACTAGTAATTAAATGATAAAAATTAATTAATTTAATTTTAACTCTTTTTCATTAAATTTTATAAAAACATCTAAAAATGATAATTAGACTACTTTTCTTATAAATATACTTTCAAATAAATTATATACTCTATTTTTTATTCATTAATTTTTAATTTATAAAAATATCTACTTTTAAAACAAATTATATACTTTTCCTATTTTTATAAAATTTATTAATTTTAATTTTAATTATTTACTTATTAAATATAATATAATAAGACTTATAAAATTTGTTATTTAATTTGATTTATATTTGAGAAAATATAAGTAGACCCAGTTAAAATAGAAAAAAAAATAAATTTTTAACAAAATTACTACTAAAAGTTTAATTAATTTAATTTTATAAGGGATAAAATAGAAATTAACATAACTAAAATAAGAAACATACTTTCAATTAAATTAGAATTATATGTTAACTAATTTCATTTTTATTAGAGATAAAATAGAAATTAACCTAATTAGAATAGGAAATATACTTTCAATTAAATTAGAATTACATTTTAATTAATTTAATTTAATTTTGTTAGATAAAATAGAAGTTAAACTAATTAAAATAGAAAACATCCTTTCAATTACATTAGAATAATATTTTAATTAATTTAATTTTTATTAAATATAAAATAGAAGTTAATCTAATTAAAATAGAAAATAGACTTTCTATCAAATTAGAATTTTTCTTAGAGATAAGATAGAATTGTTAACCTTAAGGAAACATACTTTCAATTAAATTAGAATTATATTTTAGTTAATTTAATTTTTATTAAAGATAAAATATAATTTAACCTTATTAAAATAGGAAAGATACTTTCAATCAAATTAAAATTATATTTTAATTAATTTAATTTTACTTTTATTAGGAAGTGACTAAATTATTCAATTTTTATATAATAATGAATGAAGATTTTTTCGTAATTTTGTTTATCCCCTTCATACATCTACAATATATATAAATATAAAAATTGGATAATTTAGTCATTTACTAATAAAAATTAAATTAAATTAATTAAAATATAATTTTAATTTGATTGAAAGTCTATCTTCTTTTTTAAATTAGGCTAGCTTCTATTTTATCTCTAAAAAAATTAAATTAACTAAAATATAATTTTAATTTAATTGAAAGTACATTTCCTATTTTAATGATGTTAACTTTGATCTTATATCTAACAAAAATTCTAATTGAACTGATAATATATTTTCTATTCTAATTAGGTTAATTAACTTCTATTTTATATTTACTAGAAATTAATTTAATTAAAATATAATTGAAAGTATGTTTCTTATTTTAATTATGTTAATATCTATTTATCTCTAGAAAAATTAAATTAATTAAGCTTTTAGTGGTAATTTTGTTAAAAATGTTTTTTCTATTTTAATTAGGTCTACTTATATTTTATCTAATATAAATCAAATTAGTTAACACAATTTTATAAGTCTCATTATATTAAATTTAATAAGTAAATAATGAAAATAAAAATTATTAAATTTTATGAAAATAGGAAAAGTATATAATTTTTTTTAAAGTAGATATATTTATAAATTAAAAATTAATAAATAAAAAATAAAACATATAATTTATTTAAAAGTATATTTTCTGTAAGAAAAGTAGTATAATTATCATTTTTAGATATTTTTATAAAATTGAGCAAAAAAGAGTTAAAATTAAATTGATTAATATGTATCATTTAATTATTAGTTAAACTTAAAAATTTACATTAAATTAATTTTTGAGTAAATAAAAATATTAATATTAAAAATATTAAAAAATAAAGTGTAATAGCTCAAATAAAAATTTACTAAAATTGAAATAAATTATAAGTTTAGTGGGTTATATTATTTAAATTGTTATATAAAGAAAACATAACGTTTATTATTTTTATTTTTTTATTAAAAATAATTAATAACTTTTTATTATCTTCTGATTAATTATGCTGAAAAAGGATAGAACTTTTTTTTATGAACAATGATACATGTTGCAAATTGCGACATGTATAATACATCACAAATGTAGTAAATAATCATTTTAGTCTTTTAAAAATAACCTATGTAACCTTATAATTTTTTTTTTTTTTACTTTCTTTTTTTGGCCCCTCGTATCTTTGAGGAGAGTCGAATTTTCCCTATTTATAATTTACTATTATAACATCCAACATTTTCCTTTTTTTTAATACAACGGAATTTAAACCCACCATTATGGCCACCGACAGTTTGGCTAACAGGCCAAGACTTCAGGGGCAAAAAGCATATAACTTTAGCTTGCTCAGGATACGAACAGCTCATGTATCTCTTTGACCCAATATAAGTATTGTGTTTCATATATATACACATTTGCAGCTCAGCCTTGATTTTATCTGTCAGCACACCAGGTTATATGATGAATTGAAGTAGATACACATTTGACAAATTCTATTCTAACTCACGTTTAGATCACACATATATTTTTAAATATTTTATGTTTAATTAATAATAATGGAATACAATTAACAAATATTATTAATGTTAATGTTAATGTTAATGTTAGGATCAGACAGTGGCTGTTTTCATTTAAAGATGTCTTGAGTTCAGACCGCATTAATTAATTAATAAATTTAACTAAATAAATCAAAACTCAATATAATTTTCCTCGCCAGTGTAATTTCCTTCGTGCACGCACGGTGAGCCTTGTCAACTTCGCTCTGTCACAACTCTTCAATACAAAATGGCTAGCTGTCCAAAGTCAACAAAAGTTACTTCCTTCATGTGTTTAAGTTGATGATCCTTTGCTAATAAACAAAAACAAAGTTAATGATCATTACACCAACATGACGAGCCAAGTAGCTGTCGTTGGCGCCGGAGCTGCCGGCATTGTTACTGCACGTGAGCTCCGACGAGAGGGTCACAAAGTCGTAGTTTTTGAACAAGAATCCCAAATCGGCGGCCTCTGGGTTTATAGTTCGACGGTAGAACGGGACCCCTTAAGCCTCGATCCAAATCGACCTATAATTCACTCGAGCCTTTACAAGTCCCTACGCACGAACCTTTCTAGAGAAGCAATGGGTTTTAGTGACTACCCTTTTATACCCAAAAATGATACAAGTAGAGATCCGAGAAGGTATCCGGGTCACAAAGAGGTGTTACTGTACTTGCAGGATTTTGCGAGGGAGTTTGAGATTGAGGAAATGGTGAGATTTGATACTGAAGTGGTTCATGCTGGGTTGATTGAGGATAGCAATAAGTGGAAAGTGAGGTTTAAGAAGAAAAGATGTGATTTTGATTTTAGTGAAGAAGTTTATGATGCTGTTGTTGTTTGTAATGGCCATTTTACAGAGCCTCGTGTTGCTAATATAAATGGTATGTAATGTGTAGTTAATTTCTTGTTTTCACCAAATAATTATGCAAATTACTTTTCTCCTCTGAATTTTAACTTAATACACACTTTTGTTTTTTACTTAAAAGTTGAATTTTTATCCTTCATTCCTTCAATATTATTTCATCATTCGGACAAATATTTAATAAATTTTTCATATTAAAAAACATTTAATTTCCTCTATTTAATAAAAACATAACAGTTTAATTTCTCTATTTAAATATTATAAAACAGAAATTATAATTATTTAAAATTTAAAATTCTAATGTCGATTAAACTTTTAATATCTATACATACTTCTATCCCTATATCAAATAAAAAATCAGGTTATGAATTTCCATTAATTCTATTTTATATTAATTTTTTTATGGTTAATTTAATTAAAATTTTGAAATAATTTTAAACACATTACAATTGTTTAAATTAAACATTAACAAAGTAAATAACTTCATTTTTAAAGTGAAATCAAGAACATTTATAAGTTTATTATATTATAATTCTATTTTTAATTATAAGGTGTTGATGGAAACAATTGTACATTTTGGAAAATAGTTATTTTTAAAATTTTAAAGTTAAAATAATTAAAAAAATTAAAAATTAAAATGTTTAATTTTATTAAAATATTTCATTTTTATATAAAATAGAAGGGACTAAGTGTTTTTTCATATAAGAGATTTACCAAAAAAATTTATCAAAAGGACCAAAATACTGAGGAATAAAAGAGTTTGACTTTCAAATAAAAGAGAAAATAGTGTGATTTACATCAAATCCCATAGGGAAAAGGTAATTTTTGAGATTTTTTTAATAGATGCAACTTAATTTTATAATTTTTAATTTAAAAATTATTTAGTTTAATTTGAATTTTAGACATTATATTTTTAGAATTTACTTTTTTATTTTTTAAATTTAATTATTGCTAATGCATGTGTTGTATATTTTAAAATTTAACAAATTGAACCTAATTAGAAAATGTATAGAGGTTTTGGGGCAAATTAATAAAATAAAAAATTGGAGTGAATTGAATATCTGTGAAAAGTTAATTTATGCTGATGGATAAAGTGGATAACAAATTAATTAATTTATGATCCAATTGCCAATTGCATGCAAGTTCAGGAAATAATATGACATTTGGCATTTTTTTTTTTTTACAATGACACGTGTTTCTAGTAGTGATATGAATAGTATTGTTTATGACATTAAAAGATAAAATTTTTTAAATTAAAATTGCATGTTGGCTCCATATATAGAGGCTAATCAAATGGGAGATAATAACATAAAAATAATTTCTCTTTTCAAGGATAACACTATTTATGTACCTACTAATGACCTAAATCATTTTTTTTTTTCACTCAATGCTGATTGAGCTAGTTTGTTGAAATGGAATTTTGATTGAATGTCATTTCTGGAAACTAAAAAGTTATGATTAATGCATATTCCATTTACCTTCAGGCATCAGTTCTTGGCTAGGAAAGCAAATGCATAGCCACAGTTACCGGGTTCCAGAGCCCTTTCAAGGCCAAGTATTTATCTACTTCTCCTTGCCTTGTTAGGGACTGTATCTTGTCCCCTGATACCCAAATTGAGCGTATTTAATGTTAGCTTATTTGGGTTTTTGAGCTGTTTGCCCTTTTTCTCTTACGATCTAGTTATGTCCATTCCCTTATGTGCTGTTTCTATGTGAACAATTAAGGTGGTAGTTTTGATCGGGCGTTCGGCAAGTTCTATGGACTTGTACATAGAAATTGCTGGGGTTGCCAAAGAGGTTCATGTTGCCTCAAGATCGGTTCCAGATGAAACATATGAACAGCTGCCTGGGCATCATAATATATGGCATCACTCTATGGTAAGTTCCTAACTTAAAGAGTGAATGGCTTATCATAAGATGTGCTGGAAGTAGCTTTTGACCATTACGCTGGGAGAATGAGTTGATCTAAGATGATTGTTTTTACTGAAATAATGCAGATAGAAAGTGTTCGCAAGGATGGTTCAGTGATCTTCCAAAATGGGAGAGTCATCCGTGCTGATATTATTCTGCATTGCACTGGGTAAGTTTGATTTTACTTCATTTTAAGGATAACTTGCAAATGCAAACACACTGATTTGGCAATATTTGAGAAGAAATGAACTGAAAATTTTGTTTTTGAGATCCTCACTTAAGGTACAAGTGTCACTACCCTTTTCTTGAAACCAAAGGCATTGTAACTGTGGATGATAATCGAGTTGGACCGTTATACAAGCATGTTTTTCCACCAGTTTTGGCACCATGGCTTTCTTTTGTGGGGATACCATTAATGGTTTGTTTTCTATTCGATGTCGTAATGCTTTTATTGAGTTATGGTATTCAAGTTTGCCTAAAAAAATAACACATTTCTGGTAATTGCTGCTAGGGCATACCTTTTCTTATGGCTGAATATCAGAGCAAGTGGATTGCGGGTGTTTTATCGGGTAGGATTGAGCTCCCATCACAGGAGGAAATGATGAAAGATATTGAAGCTTTCTACCTATCACTTGAAGCTTCGAATACTCCTAAAAGATACACCCACAACATGCGTTTTTCTCAGGTAAGTCTTATGCTAACCTCTATTAACCACATGCTTCCCTACTGTGGTTATCATCTTGATGGAAAAGTTGTGAAGTTTCTCTTAAATCTCTGCAATGAAGATAGATTAACAGACCACATGTTAATTTGTTAACAGTACATGCCACCCAAATTTTCTTGTGGCAGCCTTAACTCGTGTGTAGTTGCGCTTTTGCAGTTTGAATATTACAACTGGCTTGCTGCTGAATGTGGGTGTAAATCCGTCGAAGAATGGAGAAAGCAAATGTTCAATCTGAATTTTGCCAACGTGCTTCTCCGACCAGATACATATCGCGATGAATGGGAAGATGACAACTTGATCTTGGAAGCTGTTCAGGACTTCACCGAATACTTCACAAACAAAGACTCAATCTGAATGATGCAGATACAGTTCGGAAGAGCCACCTACCACCCTCTTATTGTTGCTTAATTGGATTCCATGAATTCCAGTCATAAATAATAATTTTCAATATGTAATCTTGAAATAAAGATACTGAGATAGAATTCAGAAGTTATCAATAGTTTCGAAGAATCATGTATTTTCTAAAAGCATAAACAATAGCTTTTATCCTGTGAAAATCATTAGCAAAGAAAAACTTTAAAAGACAGGAATTTAAAATCAATGATGTAATGAAATTAACAATAAAAAATGTTGGATTCTATAGTTATTAAAAGGGCATCTTGAGGTGAAAAACTCAATTTTTATTGTTGATTTAAAAGGAAAAAATTATCCTTTATTTAACAGTTCATCGACATTTAAGTAATATGTCATCTCTATTAATAATAAAAGAAAAAGAATAATACTAAAGTGTTAATAATATTCATTAATGAATTCCACTATGTGGGTGGAATATATAATGAGACTCTTCCTTTACGGAATAAGTTTGCATTTCAAGATCTTCTCCACACATTCCAAAAATCTAAAATCTTTTGATATTTCGTAAGGGAATCCATAAATTTGTTTGAATAAGTGATAAAAATAATCTTTTACAATCTTTTAAAATTTAACTTAAATAAAAAATTGCAATAAAAATTAAAAAGATAATATTTATATTTAATTTATTATTTAAAATAAATCAATTAAACACTTTAATAATTTAAAACTCGTTTCAAATATTTAATTCAAATTAAATATCAGAATTATGAAACTTAAAAATTCCTGATACTTTGGACACTTTCTGCAGTTGCTTTAATTTTTGAAAAGTAAATTTTACTTTTTCAATAACCACCATTGAATCATGAGAAATATGTTCATTAAATGGTGATTAAAATAAAGTACAATCAAAGTGATAAAAAAAAATAAAGTAATTATAGAATCTCCCAATACTTGGATATGATTTTGTTTTTAACATAATACATGCATGACCCCTATACTTGTTAATTTTTATCAATTTGACACATCAACTTAAACTTTTGCCAATTTGTCACTTTAACCTGGCTAAAATGGAATTTTGAAACTCCTGTCATCACATGTGATATGGAATAATAAATCAACATGTGCCACATCATAAGAGTTTAACTAACAAAAAACTATAAGTAGATATGTCAAACTGATAAAAAGTGATAAGTACATGAGGTGATAGATGCATTATGTCATCATATTAATGTAAACTAGTGCACTTTAGTCAAGTTCAGGTGTCAAAATGACAAAACTATAAGTTAAGATACCAAACTGACAAAAAAGTGATAAGTCTAAAGGGTCATATATGTATTATGCATTTTTCTTTTCTTAAAGAAAAAATGGGTTATTTACACTCACAATCTCTAAGATTTCACCCTTTTCTCACCATTGCCCCAAAATTTAATTGGACAGGCAAAAATTCATAACTATAAATTTTACTCTTAATAAATCCCCAATTGTCAAATTCTGATGAAACCATCACCGGAATGCTGACATAGCCCAATAATTGGACAATGACGTGTCAAATTTTTTTTTCTTTTAAAAATGAAACACAAGGTGCCATATAAGCATCAGGTGTGCAATAAATAATTATTTTAAAACATATTTATTTTTTATATGATGACTAAATTGTAATTTTTAAGAGAAAAATTCCATTACGCTCTTTAAAACTTATCTTCCTTTTACCTATACCTTCTTTTTCACATTTACCCATGAATTTTTTTTCACACCCACCCAAGTCATCGACCACTGCCACTAGACACACCCTTGTAACAAATCCAACACCACCATTACATACTCCCTTGTCATAAATCCAACATTATTACCATCAAGTTGTTGCCACCACTTATGGCTCTGTCACAAACTAAGCATCACCACTACCAATTTGTTGCAACAATGGGCAGCAATAACAACAGCAATAATCATAACAATCACATTAACAAAAATCGCAACAATAATACATCTAAAATAACAATAAGTTCTAACTAAGAATAACCAACAAGTTATGTATAATTAGAAAAATTCAGCTTTAGGTGTTGATTTCCTGACTAGAAAAATTCCAAGTATAATTAGAAACCAATACCTAATTTTTTTTTGGATAATAAATGGTATTAATAAATAAAACCAGAAGAAATAATTAGCCTGGCTAGGGTAAACAAGCATAACAGCAAAATACAACCATTGATGTAACAAAGAAAATGGAAAAGGGGTTACTCTACCAGTAATCACTATAAAAGATAGAGAATGAGAGCTCCACCAGAAAGATCAAAATGAAACCAGCAAAAAGAATAAAAACTAAAATGTTAAGCTAAGCTAAAATGAAACACACTATAAAGGACAGATACCTTTGATCATACATAAGAGTTATAATCATATTCAACAAATCATATACCAGCTTACACTCAAAATTATTAAAGAACCAAAATGTATAGTACTCTCTTTCAAAATTAGCTATATCTATAATTGTTTCATGCTCCAAACCATAAAATGGATCAAGCACCTTCTTATTCTTCACAAGTGTTATAAAACCTTAAAATTTCCAATAATCCATCACTAAGATAAGTTAATAGCATCACAATGAAGATTCAAATTAAATAAAATAGAGAAATGCAATTGAAATTAAAATGGATTTTAATCCATTATATTTCGGGAATAGTTACTTCCATCCATGGAGTTGTGTGTCCACTTGGAGGATGAGTGGTGATAAGTTGAGTCCCATTAAATTGTACCTTCGTTAATCTCGCCACTAGCCAGCTGGAATCAAGCACGGTCTTCCCTATCTTCAACATTATTGACCCAAATTTTCCTCAAAGCTAAACATAAGATTTTTTTTTTGCAAAATTCCACAGTGACGACTCAGATAGCTTTTCATTACACACTACATCATCAGCCTCCCTGATCATAAATTCACCAGCATTTGTAGCAAATGAAGCTCCCCTTCATGGACTTTACCTCTGCTCTTCCTCATTGTAAGGAGTTTGTTTTTTCTTTGACTTATTAATGTGCACTAGATTGCATTGGCATTCATGGATGGATTTGACAAAAGGGGCGCGCACACCTGAGCTTTAAATGGACCTAACTTGCAGGCCCGATTAAATAATGGGGCCTATAATATATCAAATTGAAGCTAATTCAGAGCTCTATAATAAGTGTTAAATAGTCACTCTATCGTAGTCCAACTTCAGGCCAAATTCCATCATTTATGGCCTTAAAATTTAGTTTAAAGTTTATGCCTCTTTATTTTTAAATTTTTTTAGTCTTTTTCCTTTTTGTTTTAGGGTTTTTTTTCCTAAACACTATTTATTTATCTTTTTGAGTTGTTTTGGGATAGTTTTTTATTGAGTTGATTAATCAGAGTTATTATTTTTCCTAAATTCAGTATTCTTGTGAATCAACAAATTCTTCGATGCCTATTTTCTGGCATTTATATGCAAATCAACAAGTTATAGAAGGTTGCTAGGTGGTCAATCATGTACAGTTCAATGGCTTTCAACATTTATCTCTTTTAATCTAGGCTATTGCAATGTCATTTGGTATTAGAGCTAACATTCGTTCCTAGGGTTATTAAAAAAATGGCACGAAGGAGGCAACAACATTAGCACTTAGATGGGGTATACGAGCGTGAGGTTGATCAACGAGTTGAGCAGTGATTTAAGTGTGTTGAGCAGATGATGGGGTAAATAGGACAGATGATTGAGCAGTTGAATGAAAGGATGGCTATCCTAATGGCTAACTAGAACAAAATTAATAATAAATAGAATTGCCACAGGGCTTCTGTTGATGGGAGTTTTGATGAGGATGAGGAAGGGTACGAGGAAGAAGTATCGTGTAGATGTTGAAGGGCTACTGCAAAAGAGGACAAGCAACATTGGGAGACTGGAATGCGAACTAAAATTCCATAATTCTATGGCAGCCTTCAACCTAAAAAAGTCCTTGATTGGCTAGCTACAGTTGAGGAGATCTTGGACTTTAAGGGAGTGCCAAAAGAAAAACACATGCCTTTAGTGGTAACCAGGTTATATGGAAGAGCTATAGCATAGTGGCAGCAACTAAAATTGACCATCAGGCTGGGTAAGGGGAAAATCAATACATGGGAGAAGATACAAAAACATATGTGAGCCATATTCTTGCCATATAATTATTAGAGGTTGATGTACCAACGGTTGTAGAATCTGAAATAGGGCCTAAAATTAGTGGATAAGTATACCACTAAATTCTATCAATTGAATGTGAGAAATGAAATCCAAGAGACGGAGGACCAGTTGGTATAGCGATACATAAGGGGTTTGAAGTTCCAGATTTAGGATACTGTGAACATGTTTGATCTTGTATCTATTTCTACTGCTCATCAGAGGGTGATAATGGTGGAGAAGCAGTCACGACATGCTATTAATATTGTAAGTGTAAGTGTTAGCATTGAAAGTAGTGGTGGTACGAACAAAACAACAATTAGAAGTAGTGGGTCAGGGAAATTTAATAGAGCAGTTGGGAAATTTAATAGAGCAACTAGTAGTAGTGGTATGCGATGCTTTAATTACAGAGAACCTAGCCATAGACAAGCTGAATGTAAAAAGGTTGTTGCAAAGAAAGGTTTGTTCATTAAAATAAATGAATATGATAAAGATGTTGTGGAGATTAAAGATACAACCATATATGATGAGGTAGCAACTGAAGAGGTGGAATTGAAGGGAGATGTTGGGGTTACGTTAGTGGTTAGACAAGCCTGCTTGCCCCCAAAGGCTATAGATGAGGACGATTAGCCGCGAAGCAACATTTTTTAGTCCATACGTACCATTCATTATAAGGTATGTCATTTTATGATTGATGGTGGCAGTTGTGAAAATATTGTGTTGGATGAGGCTATCCAAAAATTAAAAATTCAAATTAAAAAACATCCCAAACCTTATAAGCTAGCCTGACTAAAAAAGGGTGGTGAAGTATCAGTGTCAAAATGTACCTTGGTTTCTTTTTCAGTTGGCCTAGAATATAAAGATACAGTTTAGTGTGACGTAGTTGCTATTGATGCATTTCACTTGCTTTTGGGTAGGCCTTAGAAGTACGATAAGGGTGTAACTCATAATGGATGAACTAACACATAGAGTTTTATGTTTAGTGGAGTGTTATAATGCAAATAAGCATAATTCTTTAGGGTACTAAATGTTTAATTTTATTATGTTTGATTGTGTTTATTTGGTTATGCAAGTATTATTTATTTCTCTTTTATTCATGTTATCCTTATGTTGATTTTGTGTGTTTTGTGCATGTTTTTAGGCTTGAATCATGTATGAAAGAGGACTTGGATTTGTTTAGGATGAAGTATAATATGTGTAAAGTCAAAATGAGGATCTAGTCAAGAATGCTGAGTCATCACACCATGTCAAGTCATCACATTGATCCAAGTTAAGACAGAAAATGACCGTGACAAGTCGTCACACTGTGTTAACTCGTTCTAGAGGCTTCTCGTGTCGAGTCGGCACCACTACACCCTTTCATCACATCTTTTTATTTCCACATCCTTTTAAAAGGAAAAGAGTTGTAGCCCTAAAAACCCTAACCTTGGCTCTGTTTTAGATATATATATTACTTAGTTTTTGCTTAGAAATCATTATCAAAATTCTAGTTTTTGTAAAGACAAACTTGAAGAAGACATAACGAAGAATTAAAAGAAGATCATTATACACCAAGCAATTTCTAAAAGACATAATAAAGGGTTTTATTCACTCAATCTTTGGTTTTCTTTTCTTTTTTTATGTAGTGCTTAATTCTTCCTTGTTGTTCTTGTAATATCTTGTGTTTTTAAACATTTTTACACTGTATCGGGATATGCAGTGTTAATAATTTTTGTATATATATTACGATATTTTTACGAGTTGATATGTATTTAAAACCTATTTTAATTATTGTGTCTTATTTATAGTGCTTTACGTAAAATTTTCCCGAGACTTTCATTTTTGGGGAAACCTTCATGTAAATAATTCATTATTAATTATTTTAAATATATTTTTGGACTTGCATGAACTCATACGTATTTTTAAAATACTAAACACAGTGTATATGTGTACCTATTTATTTAATTAGGGTTTAATATATTATCCTAATATTTTATTATTATTTATTTATTTTATTGTTATTTAATTATTTTTAATTAATATTAAATTTTAAAATATTAAATATTAAGTGTGTGGATGTGATTTTTTTTCAAATATTTTATTAAAATTATTATTTTTTATTTATTTTTCTTTTTCTTTTTCTTTTCTTTTTCTTTTCTTTTCTTTTCTTCTTCTTCTTCTTTCTTCCTTCCCCGTGACCGATCCTTCCCCTCACCGCTGCAAGTGTCGTTCCCCTACCGTCGGTGTGCCGCCAGCAGCTCCACCTTCCCTAGCCAACTGCTCCGCCCCCCCCCCCCCAGCCTTCTTCCCCGGCACCGGTTAGCTCCCGTTTTTCCCATTTGGCCGAAACTTCCTCTTCTCGCTGTCGACCACGATTTCGGCCATCGTTTTTGACACCGCCGGTCTCTTTCTTCTCCTTGAGCTCCGGTAAGTGTGATTCTAGCTTTGGTTTGAGCTGAATTGGTCTTGATTTGCCTAGGTTTGAATTTTTCAATTTCGGCCATATTAGGGTTTTTGATTTTTTTGAGCTTCAAATTGCTTGATTCATGAAAAATCCCTTCACAAATGTTGATCCTAGTAGCTTAATATATATGTATGAATTTTTGTGGAATTTTTGAAGGTTATTTGGATTTTTGGGTATTTTTGAATATTTTAATATTATTTTCTAATTTTCGGAATTTAATTAAATAAATTATGAAATTGTGTTTTATGGTTAAATTAGGTGTTGAAATGAATTATAGGAATTTATTTGGAATTTTTATGAATTTCTATGTATTTATTTTGAATTATTGAAGTTTATGTAATTTTGGGAAACTAGGGTTAATTGTGTTTTTAATTGAAATTAATTGGATAATTGAGTTTAATTATTAATATTATTGATAAATATGTTGAGAAAATTAATTTTGGATAATTGTATAATTTTTGGTGAATTTTTGAAGTAATTTTGGTATATTTATATATATAGGGGTATTTTGGTAATTTTACCCTAAATTGGCTAAAAATGTAATTTAATTGGTTTTAATAGTTATTTAAGGTATAAAAATGATTTCTACAAATTATTTGGTATTTTTAACTAATTAAAACTATTTTTCGTGAATTATTTTCAATTATATATATAATATACGGTTTTTCTAATAAAATGAGTTTTTATTGATTTTTAATATGTTTTCAGGTTAATTATGTAATTTCTACTTATAAAATGAATTTCTATGTTATAAGGGTATTTTTGGTATTTTCTGAAATTATTCTGTGATTGTGGACCCCGGTCGGTAGACTGTAGTTTGGAGTCCGACCGAGGGGTTGTGGATGAGTAGTTGAGCTTGTTTTTCGAAGTGTGTTTCTTTGCAGGGTCGGCTCTACTCTTTGAGTAGAGAGATGTCTGTTTTACAGGGGAGATTCTGCCGAATTTTCGGTAGAGTTCTCGTAAAACGTGATGTCCGGTCGATCCCTAATTCCGTTTCTGTGTTTAATATTCTAGATCAAATTCTAGGATTTTCTATTAGGTTTATTCTGATGTCTATTATTTATTGTTTGTTTAGTTGCGCCAAGACCGAGGGCTAGTGGACCAAGCCCGTCGGACCCATCTCGTGGAGCGCATTAAGTGTGAGTTGCTATTATATATATATATGCTTAGGATGCATGATTTTAGAAATATATGTTTTATTTTGATTAAAATGCATAAATAATGTGATTTGTATTTAAGTATATTTTTGGTTTATTTTTGGTATATATTAAATTATATGCATGTTTTGTTAATAAATTATATTTAAAATGTTTTTAAATATATTTCTAATTTAATTTATAATTTGATTGGATTTATTTGACATATATATACTCGAAATGTACCTGGTTTATTTTTGGTATATTTCTAGTATATATATGGTTTATGTTGATATTTTATTGAAATTCATGCATCATTTATTTGTGAATGAATGTTTTATATTTGTTAATGAAGGATATCAATAGAACGTGCTACCTAGTGGGCAGCACTAGGACCAAGTACGTACCGGTACGCCTATAGCATTTAGGCTATATTACTAACTATTTGTGGATATTGATTGGTTATGATTATTTGATATGTGAGATATGGTTTGGAGGTGTGATTGCTGGAGTTCGGTTGACCAAGTGTCTCGGGGCCAATCACACTGGCAGTCAGACTGCTGGAGCTCGGTTGACTTAGTGTCTCGGGGCCAGTCTACTGTCTAAATGGATTAAGTGGATATATTTTGGAATAAGTGAGCCTGTATGACTAGAGTGTTGTCTAACATTGATTGAGGTTTCGATATCATAGAGTTCTATTAGATCCTTCATAAACTGTGATTTTAAATAAAAATATATATAAATGATTTTTACTGCATCTGTGTGTATTTGCTTGTATATATGTACTTATTATATTGATACTTTTGTCTGTGTGCATTTCCATTTAGTGTGCATGTATATATATTATAGTAATTCACTCAGTGAGGTCTGACTCCCCTCCGTTGACTATTTTTCAGGAGAGTCAACATCTTCAGACCTCAGTAGCAGGCCTGTATGCCGGATTTCTTCCGCCCCAGCTTCTTTGTGTAAACTGCTTACTTGAGTCTTATTTTTATAATCTAGACACTGCAGTAGCTGTAAATTAATTATGGGATTATATGTATTTTATTTATGTGAGATATTGTATTATATTTGAACTGGATTTGTATTAAAAGATTTATATATATGAGATGAGTATTTGATTTAAATCCAGTTGGTGAAAATACTATGGTGATATTTATGATTTTTATTTCCGCTGCATTATATATTGTTATTACTATTGCATGTTTGATTTTATTTTTAGGCTTGTTACGGGTTCCGGATTCGAAAGAATTCTCGTTCCCTAGCGCCGGTCATGGCCCCTGTTTTGGGTCGTGACAGTTCTTTAATAATGTATCTAAGTTAAGTCTTTATAAAAGAATTGCAATGATGAATTAATTTAAGAACTACATTTTTATCTTATATTATTTATGATTTAATTTCAATTAGTGCAAATAGTATGTATGTTTGATCACCATATGTAACTAGCTAATCAATTATTCACAATGAGAATTGGAATAACTTGGTGGAAATGTAATTGAAATTACTTAAGGACTGAAATAGTACTTAAAGACGAGGCATTCGCCTTAAGGGAATAAAAAATTAGTCTGACACTTAATGATTTTCACTTATCTCTGCAATTTCATAAGAATGAATGTGGACTCTAAGAGAAAATACTCTTGATTGACAATGAGAATTGCTTTTGAGGATTATTGACTAATTTCTAATCAATACATGTTATTTATATGACTATTTACTTTCAAAACTCTTTATTAATTCTGAATTGTGACTCTCATACACATTATTTTGAATTATATCCACTTTAATTAGACACTTAGTAAATTGATAGCTTTAAAGTTAATTAACATAAATTGATACTATTTTAATATTATTTTACCAATTCATTCGAGTATTTATTTAGTTAATACAAAATTTGCTCTGAGTTCCCTAGTGTTCGACACCGTACTTGCTGTATATTTAGCCACAGAAGCTAGGGTATACATTCTAACCCATATCAGAATTTTGGTGCTATTGCCAGAGAACTAGTTTAGTAATTTTTAGTAATTTAGGATAGAGAAGAGTTATTTTAGGTTTTCATTTTGTATTTGCTTTATAATTCATTATTTATTCGATTTTGATTATTTGACTTTATGTTTGAATTTTTATGATAATGACTAGAAGTCTTAGTGATTATACTCTTTACTTTGATCTTGAAATTGAATTACCTTTACGTGCTATACATAAGGAACAAAGACATAGAAGAGTGAATCATGGGAATCGACTAATATGGCTGAATTGGCAAGACGGAAGTTAGGCGATTTTGCTATGCCCGACATATTGGGCACTTTTGGAGGAATTGTGGCACCATCTATTGCTAACAATAATTTTGAAATCAAACCAAGCATCATTCAAATGGTGCAAAATAATCAGTTTGGGGGTTTACAAAGAGAGAACCCTTATGCTCATTTATTGACCTTCCTAAACGTGTGTACAACCTTCAAGATAAATAGAGTGACCGATGATGCAATAAGGCTTAGAATTTTCCCATTTTAGTCAAAGATAAAGCGTAACTATGGCTTGATAGTTTTTTAAATAAATCAATTATAATATGGGACTAATTGAAGCAAGCATTCCTACACAAATATTTTGAACCACATAAGACTACTAAGTTTCGTAATGAGATTACAACTTTCAAGTAAAATGTAAGTGAGACAATATATTCAACTTGGGAGAGGTTCAAAGAACTTCAAAGGCAATGCCCACACCATGGCTTGCCGGATTGGATGATCCCTCAAATTTTCTACAATGGATGGATGGATAATGGATGGATAAAATAGCTTGGGTGATGAAATAACAATGGCAAAGCCAAAGGAGTTTTGGAGCTTAACACCATCAACCTATTGAATGCAAAGTAAATGCTCTTACTAAGTTGGTAAGTAAAACTCAAATTAATTTTGTAGAAAGTTATAATGTTGTTTGTGAGTTTTATGGAGGATCTCATTCATATTCTTAATGTAATGTGAGTACTAATGAGGATGTGAGCTATGTACAAGGAGCTTTTAACCAAAGAATGGGGCTGAATTCCAACTCTTAAAGCCCTCAATAGAGAAATCACCTTGGGTTTTTATGGTTAAATGCATCCTCTCAACTTAATCCATCATTTAGCCCAAACACCAAACCATAAAAACCACTAAGATTTCCTACGAAACAACAAGTTTTTAATCCAAACCCAACCCCAATCCAACCTTGAAACACTTATGAAACAATTTATCAACCAAAAATTGATCATAAATAAAAAAAAAGTAAGGAGAAATTTAAGTAAATTAAATCCAAACTTGAACAATTGGCCACCCATAACTGCATCCTTGAAAACTAAGTTGTTAAACAAGCCTCTTTCTCTAACTCTAAACTTATGAGAATGCTACCAAGCCAACCAGAGTTTACACTAAAAGAGACTTACCAAGTAATCACTTTGAGGAATGGTAAGGAAGTTAAAAAAGTTGATAGTAAGAATAAGAAAGTGGTTAAGGATGCTGATGAAGTAGAGATATAAGCTAGTAAAAAGAATTATGATGAGGTCATTAGTAGTAAGAATAATATTGAGGGTACAAAAAAGGATAAAAAAGGAGATGTCATACCACCTAAGGTAGATGAACCTAAGGTAGACTTCAAAGCACTTCCTTTTCCTCTAAGGTTCATTAGATGTAGCTTAGATAAGCAATTTGATAAATTCCTTAATTACCTTAAGGAAATCACCATTACCATTCCATTTATGGATGCCATTAAAGACATTCCAGTATGGGGTAAGTTTTTGAAGGATGTTATTAGTCATAAGAGTAAACTTGAAGATTGTGGTTTAGTTTCTCTTGTTGAAGAATCCAAGGCTATGTACTCTAAATCTCCATTAAAGCTTATGGATCCTAGTTATTTTACTATTCCTTATGTCATTGATATAATGCAAATGTGCATAGTTATTTAGGCTAGTTAAGGTTTATTTTAATTTCATTCCATTATGTTTTATGTGTTTGTTTGGTTATTGAATTGATGTTTTAACTTATTTTATCATTAGGACTCACTATATAAATTTTATGCATGATTTAAGGCTCAAATGACATTTAGAAGACACTTGGAGTTGATTGGAACAAGCTAGGAAGCAAAAGGAGTCAAGATTGAATCATCAAGAAGGTGTACGACTTATCACCAGGGGCACGAGTTATCACCGACAGTCTCTGTGACAAGTCGTCACACTCGTGCCTTGCCCAAGAGTTGCAAATTTTCTCTGTTTGACCAGTTTTCGTATTTCAGTCATAGCTCTGTCTACCAATATTAAAATTAGTTGATTTAAGTTGATCTGGAAAAATAATAGAATTATCTACAACTTTTATAAAGGAAATTTCTAGAGATAAAGTCATCTAGATAGACGAAAATGCCCTTGAAGTTACAAAATCTGTAAAAGGGAGTGACCTTTGATGTCAAGTGGTGCCTTTCCAAGTCCAACCATATTCTAGTCACTTCCAACAGCTTTTAAGCTCTATAAATGCATCATTTCTAGTCTAAAATAGGAGAGACATATGAATTACTATAGTGTTTTAGAAATACAATTATTATCTTTTAGTTTTAAGAGTCATTATAAGAAACACTTGAAGAAGACAAAGCTAAGTGCAAGAGAAGTTCATCCTAAATCAAGAATTCTTTAGAAGACATAGAAGGGATTTTTACTTATTCAATTCTTTCTCTCTTTATCTTTCTTTCTATGTTGAATTTGTTTTTCTTTTATTGCTTCTTAATCATGTATAGCGGTGATAGCGGTGTCAAGTGGAAGGGAAGAGAAAGAAGAAGAAAATGAAAAAAAAAAAAAGAAGAAGTGACACTAGCCACGTTACTTTCTTTCTTTCTTTTTATTATTATTTTTTTAACTTTTTCTTTTACTTTGTTTTATATATATATATATATATATATATATATATATATATATATATATATATATATATATATATATATATATATATATATATATATA